>CM045749.1:2340000-2345000 GCA_024760905.1 Plotosus lineatus
ACGTGTGAGTGCATTTGTCTGTGTGACTGTTTGAGAAAGAAAGTGTAAGAAAAAGTGTGTATGTGTGTGTGCACACATGAGAGTGCATGTGTGTGTGTGTGTGTGTGTGTGTGTGTGTGTGTGTGTATGTGTGTGTGTGTGTGTGTGTGTGTGTGTCCGTGTGTATGTCAGAAAAGATGTGTGTGTGTGTGTGTTTGTATGCTTGAATGCGGTGTCAGAGTTTGCATACATGTATATGTGTGTTTCTGTGTGTGTGTGTGCACATAAGAGTGTGTGAGAAAAGATGTGTGTGAGTGTGTTTATATGTGAGTGCATTTGCATGTGTGTCACGTCAAGTTAGATATTATATTTTATTATAAATCTACTTGCCACTGGTAAAGCTGTAAACCAGTGCAACCTGTCTCAGTTCCACTGCCTTGTGGGTGTCAATTGTTGTAGACAAAGGCTAAGGGAGTAAACCCTGAAAGAAAATCCGGCACCTTCCGGCAACTCCTGCATCCTGACCTGTCCCCAGTCATCTTGACCCTGTCTTGCCACTGGATATTGATGGTTTTTGGATGAGAGAGAGTGAGATCAATGCTGTGCAACTCTTCATTCACTTTAAATAAAGTCATCGCTCCATTTCATCCATCATCCACCATCCTCATTCCCTGCGGCGACAGGCAAGCAGCGAATTGACAGGTGTGGGTACACTGGCAGTTGTAGTTGCAAACTTGCACGCAGGCAGCTCAGGCCATAGGGTCGCTATCTATGGAAAGGAGCAGTTGTAGATTTCGGCAGCTGTCTAAGGGTCTGAGCAGCCCTTTTTAGGAATACACTGCTCACCTCCATGCTTGAGGAAGGGGCTAGAAATGGTGCCTGCTCCACATTACCCTGGCTAGCTTACCGCAGCTGGCAGGGATCCTGTGCATGCAGTCAAGAAAAAAGAAAAAAAGCAATAAAAATTATGATCCACAGTCTGACCATTGCCACTTAGAATGTGCGTATGCTTCTTGACAGGACCAACAATGAAAGACCCCAGAGATGGACTGCACTCATAGCAAGTGAACTCGCCCGATACAACATCGACATTGCTGCCCTTAGTGAGACCAGGCTAGCAAGCAAGGGACAACTCTGCGAAATAGGCACAGGCTATACCTTCTTTTGGAGTGGGCGAGAGCCTGAAGAAAGAGACGAGAGGCTGGAGTGGGTTTTGCAGTGAGAACTTCACTTGTCAACAAGCTGGTTGGACCCCCTAAAGGAGTGAACAATTGGCTCATGACAATGAGACTGCCCCTTTCACACGGGAAGAAGTTCGCTACTCTTGTCAGCGCTTATGCTCCCACCATGACAAACCCAGGTGAGATCAAGGACAAATTTTACGAAGACTTAAATGCAGTCCTCGTCACAGTTCCCGACGCAGATAAGCTCATCATCCTTGGTGACTTTAAGGCAAGAGAAGGCTGTGACAACACCACATGGGAAGGCGTCATCAACGCGCAACAAGACATCATGGATGCATCCTCGTTCTAAGCATTGGCATCTCATCGATTATGTCATCCGAAGGAAGAGGGACAGATGTTATGTCTGTGTCACAAAGGACATGTGCGGAGCAGAGTGTTGGACAGATCACAGCCTTATCGTCTCCAAACTCCGGCTACGAATCCAACCAAAAAGAGGGGCCGCAATGCATGAAAGCACCAAACCTGAATGCCAACAATCTGAAGATCAACACCATCAAGCAGTCATTTGCTACAATGCTGGAAGAACACCTAAAACCCATAGTGCTGGACAACCACGATGTGGAAGTAGCATGGGGTACACTTTGTGAGATAGTCTACAACACAGCCATGGAGTGCCCCAGGCCTACCTCCAGACGGCACAAAGACGAGTTTGATGAAAACTGTTCTGAGATCACCCAGTTGCTGGAAGACAAGCACCATGCCTACAAAGCCCACCTAGAACATTAGCAGCACCATCCAGCTAAAGCTGTGTCAGATGCGAGACTCCTGGCTCAGCGACAAAGCCAATGAGATTCAAGGATATGCGGACAGGAGAGACATGAAGAACTTCTATAGCAGCCTCAAAGAAGTCTATCGTCCTACTACTTCTAGGTCATCAATTCTTCTCAGTGCAGACAGATCTACTCTCATAAATAACAAAGACAAGATTCTTGAGAGATGGGCTGAACATTTTGAGAGTGTCCTAAACCGTCCTTCTACCATCAATAAGGCTACCACAAGTTCCAGTCAATGAGACAATGGATGCCTCGCCAACTTCTGAGGAGATCCAGAAAGCAATCTGTCCAGCAGTAAGGCACCTGGTCCAGACTCAATTCCAGCTGAGGTCTATAAGGACGGCGGCAGAGCACTCGTTGAAAAACTCCATCAACTATTCCTAGTCATATGGCAACTTATACAACTTTACAAGAACAAAGGAAAACGTCAGGCCGGTGACAACCATCGAGGAATATCCCTGCTGTTCATTGCAGGAAAGGTCCTGGCCAAAGTGTTGCTGAATCGGTTCATAGCCCATCTTGAGCAAGGCCTCTTCCAGAGAGTTAGTGTGGTTTCCGAAAAGATCGTGGGACGATCGACATGGTGTTTGCAGCAAGGCAACTCCAAGAGAAGTGTCAGGAACAGAACACCAACCTTTATTCCACCTTTGTTGATATGACCAAGGCCTTCGACACTGTAAGTAGAGAGGGTCTATGGAGAATCATGGCGAAATATGGATGCCCAAGAAAATTTATCACCATCATACGACAGTTCCATGATGGTATGCAACTTTGGGTTGACAATCAGCACCAAGAAGACTAGGTGATGTACTAACCAGCCCTAGGGAAAACCTACGTTGGACCCAACATCTTTGTCAATGGACAAAAACTGAAAGCAGTGGATAAGTTTAAATATCTTATAGCATTAAATATATTTAAATAATGATCCTAAGATCTATGTTGTCGGGGGCAAATGCCCCTGGTAGGGTCACCCAAGGCAAACAGGTCCGGGGTGAAGGTCCAGACAAAGTGCGATTCAAACCAAACCCCTATGACACATGAGACAACATAGGAAGCAGTCTCCCTTGCCCGGACGCGGGTCACCGGGGTTCCCTCCTGGAGCCAGGCCCAGGGGAGGGGCTCGAAGGCAGGCGCCTGGTGGTTGGACTTATGCCCATGGAGCCTGGCCGGGCCTAGCCCAAAAAGGAGACATGGGTCCGCCCTCCCATGGACCCACCACCCGTGGGAGGAGTTTTAGGGGTCGGGTGCAGTGTGAGTTGGGTGGCAGCCAAAGGCATGGGTTCTGTCGGACCGATCCTCGGCTACTTACTCTGACCCTCGGGACATGGAATGTCACCTCCCTGGTGGGAAAGGAGCCTGATTTGGTGCGTGAGGTGGAGAGATACCGACTAGATATAGTCGGGCTCACCTCAACGCATAGCTTGGGCTCTGGAACCATCCATCTCGAAAGAGGCTGGACCTTCTCCTATTCTGGAGTTGCTCATGGGGAGAGGCGGCGAGCCGGTGTGGGTATTCTTGTTGCCCCCCCCGTCTCGGTGCCCAAATGTTGGGTTTCTCCCCGGTTGACGAAAGGGTAGCTTCCCTCCGTCTTCGGGTGGGGGGACGGGTCCTGACTGTTATTTGTGCTTATGCACCAAATGACAGTTCAGAGTACCCACCCTTTTTGGAGTCTTTGGGGGGGGGGGGGGGGTTGGAGAACGCTCCCTCGGGAGACTCGCTCGTTGTCTTGGGAGACTTCAACGCCCATGTGGGCAACGATAGTGTGACCTGGAAGGGTGTGATCGATAGGTACGGCCTCTCCAGTCTGAATCCGAATGGTGTTTCGTTGTTGGACTTCTGTGCTCGTCATAGTTTGTCTATCACGAACACCATGTTCGAACATAAGGGTGTCCATAAGTGCACTTGGCACCAGGACACCATATGTCGCAGTTCGATGATTGACTTTGTAGTCGTGTCATCGGACTTGCGACCATATGTTCTGGACACTCGGGTGAAGAGAGGAGCTGAGCTGTCTACCGATCACTATCTGGTGGTGAGTTGGCTTCGGTGGTGTGGGAAGTTGCCTTCCAGACCTGGCAGGCCCAAGCGTGTAATCAGGGTTTGCTGGGAACGTTTGGCGGAGCCGCCTGTCCGAGAGGCCTTTAAATCCCACCTCCGGCAGAGCGATAACCACGTTCCGGAGGAGGCGGGGGACATGGAATCCGAATGGGCCATGTTTCGTGCCTCCATTGCTGAGGCGGCAGCCCATAGCTGTGGCCGTAAGGTCGTCGGTGCTTATTGTGGCGGTAATCCCCGAACCTGGTGGTGGACACCTGCGGTGAAGGGGGCCGTCTAGCTGAAGAAGGAGGCCTATCGGGTTTTATTAGCCTGTGGGACTCCTGAGGCAGCAAACGGGTACCGGCAGGCCAAACGTGCTGCAGCCAAGGCTGTTGCAGATGCAAAATCTCGGGCGTGGGAGGAGTTCGGTGAGGGCCTGGAGAGTGATTATCAGTTGGCCTCAAAAAGGTTCTGGGCCACCATCCGACACCTCAGGAGGGGTAAGCAGTTCTTCACAAACACTGTTTACGGTGGAGGTGGGGAGCTGCTTACCTTGACTGGGGATGTTGTTGAGAGGTGGAGGGAATACTTTGAGGACCTTCTCAATCCCATCAACATGCCCTACGTGGAAGAGGAAGACCCTGGGGGTTCCGGTGAGGGTCCGCCCATCACTGGAGTGGAGGTCACTGAGGTTGTCAAAAAGCTCCTCGGTGGTCGAGCTCCGGGGTTGGACGAGATCCGCCCGGAATATCTCAGGGCTCTGGATGTTGTAGGACTGTCTTGGTTGACACGTCTCTGCAACATCGCGTGGTCATCAGGGGCTGTACCTCTGGATTGGCAAACTGGGGTGGTGGTCCCAATTTTTAAGAAGGGGGACCGGAGGGTGTGTTCCAATTATCGGGGAATTACACTCCTCAGCCTACCTGGGAAAGTCTATGCAGGGGTACTAGAGAGGAGGATCCGACCG
>CM045749.1:2352500-2397500 GCA_024760905.1 Plotosus lineatus
TCAGTGGTCTAAAGTACTTTTTTCGGATGAAAGCAAATTTTGCATGTCATTCGGAAATCAAGGTTCCAGAGTCTGGAGGAAGACTGGGGACAAGGAAATGCCAAAATGCCTGAAGTCCAGTGTCAAGTACCCACAGTCAGTGATGGTCTGGGATGCCATGTCAGCTGCTGGTGTTGGTCCACTGTGTTTTATCAAGGGCGGGGTCAATGCCGCTAGCTATCAGGAGATTTTGGAGCACTTCATGCTTCCATCTGCTGAAAAGCTTTATGGAGATGAAGATTTCATTTTTCAGCACGACCTGGCACCTGCTCACAGTGCCAAAACCACTGCTAAATGGTTTACTGACCATGGTATTACTGGGCTCAATTGGCCTGCCAACTCTCCTGACCTGAAGCCCATAGAGAATCTGTGGGATATTGTGAAGAGAAAGTTGAGAGACACCAGACCCAACACTGTGGATGAGCTTAAGGCCGCTATCGAAGCATCCTGGGCCTCCGTAACACCTCAGCAGTGCCACAAGCTGATTGCCTCCATGCCACGCCGCATTGAAGCAGTCATCGGATGCCCGACCAAGTATTGCGTGCATAACTGAACATAATTATTTGAAGGTTGACTTTTTTTTGTTTTAAAAATGTTTTTTTTTTTTGTTGGTCGGATGAAATATGCTAATTTTTTGAGATGAGGTTTTCGTGAGCTGCATGCCAAAATCATCAGTATTAAAACAATAAAAGACCTGAAATGTTTCAGTTGGTGTGCAATGAATCTAAAATATATGAAAGTCTAATGTTTATCAGTACATTACAGAAAATAATGAACTTTATCACAATATGCTAATTTTTTGAGAAGGAAGAATTTTGAGATTTTTTTTGAGAAGTATGTGTGAACGTGTGTGTGTATATGCGAGTATGTATGTATGTATGTATGTGCGTGTGTCTGTCAGAGTGTGTGTGTGTGTGTGTGCATATGTGAGTGAGTATGTGTGTCAAAGAGTGTGTATGTGTGAACGTGTGTGTGTGTGTGTGTGTGTGTGTGTGTGTGTGTGTGTGTGTGTGTGTGTGTGTGTGTGTGTGTGTATATGCGAGTATGTATGTATGTATGTATGTGCGTGTGTCTGTCAGAGTGTGTGGGTGTGTGTGTGTGAGAGAAAGAATGTGTAAGAGTGTGTGTGAGTGTGTGCTTGCATGTGTGAATGTGTGTGTATGTAAGTGTGAGTTTGTGAGAGTTTGCATTCGTGTGTACATGTTTATGAGTGTGTCTTCTTTTCCTTTCGGCTTTTCCCTTCAGGGATCGCCACAGCGAATCATCCTCCATCTCACCCAATCCTTTGCATCTTCTTATCTTACACCAACGACCTTCATGTCCTCCTTCACCACATCCATGAATCGTCTCTTTGGTTGAATCGTCTCTTTGGTGTGTTTGTGTAAATGTATGTGAGTACATATTTATGTGCGTGTGTGTGTCAGAGAGTTTGTGTATGCATGTGTGTGCAAGTATGTGGGGGGTGTGTACGAGTGTGTATATGTGTGAGTGCATTTGAGTGCGTATCTGTGTGTGTGTGTGTGTGTGTGTGAGAGTGAGTATGTGTATGTTTGTGTGAGTGTGTGTGTGTGTGTGTGCTAGTGTGTGTGTTTGTGTGTGTATGTGTGTGTGCACATGTGTGTCCGTATGTGTGTGAGAAGGGATGTGTGTGTGTGTGTGTGTGTATATGCGTGGGTGCATTTGTGTGTGTGTGGATGTGAATGTGTGTGAGTGTGTGTGTGTGCGTGTGTGTGAGAGTGAGTGCGCATGTGTGTGTGTGTGTGCCTGAGAGAGAGAGAGAGAGAGAGAGAGAGAATGTTTGTGTGTGGAGTGTAAGAAAGAATGTATCAGTTTATGTGTGTGTGTGTGTGTGTGTGTGTGTGTGAGTGAGTGTGTGTGTGCTAGAGCAAGTGTATGTGTGTAAGTCTGTGAGTGTCTGTATGTGTGGGTGTGTATGCAAGATATGTGAGAGAGTGTGCATACGTGTGTGTGTTTGTGTGAGAAAGAAGGTGTATGAGGGAGTGTAAATATGTGTGAGTGCATGTGTGTGTGTGTGTGTTTATGTGTGTGTGTGTGTGTTCGTGTTTGTGTGTGTGTGTGCATGGGAATGTGTCCATATGTATGTCTGTGTAATAACTTTTGAATGTGTATATGTGTGTGTGCGTGTGTGTGTGTGTGTGTCTCAGTCTGTGTCTCAGTGTGTGTGTGTGTTTGCGTATGTTAGTGTGTTTGTGAATGTGTGAGTGCATTTGTGAGTGTGTCATATTTGTGGGTTTTGTGTGGGTTTTGTGTGTGTGTGTGTGATTAAGTGAGTGTGTGTGGGAGTGTAAATGTGTTGGTGAGTGTGTGTTTGTGTGTGCATGTAAATGTGAATGTATGTATGTGTATATGTCTGAGGTTGTGTGTGTGTGTGTGTGTGTGTGTGTGTGTATGTGTGTGTGTGTGTGTGTGTGTGTGTGTGTGCAAGTATGAGTCTGTGTGTGTGTGTGTGATGTCTGGAGTGAGTGATTGTGTACTTCTGTGTGTGTGTGTGTGTGTGTGTGAGAGAGAGAGAGAGAGAGAGAGAGAGATCGAGAGAGAGAGGATGAATCTGTGTGTGTGTGTGTGTGTGTGTGTGTGATGTGTGAGTGAGTGATTGTGCGTGTGTATGTGTCTGTGAATGTTTCTGAGTGTGAATAAGTCTATGTGTGAGTCTGTGTGTGTGTGTGTGTGTGTGTGTGTGTGTGTGTGTGTGTGTATCTCCATGTAGGTATGGTGCCCTTTCTTTGTTGAAGATTGAATGGTCTTGAGGAATCACTACTCAGTGGAGGGCAGTCCTTAGGTATAGGTAGGATGGTGGAAGGACTGGGCTAATGACTCACATACACTTCTGCAAAAGTGTGATGCCAGAGCAATATATATTAAATATAAGCGATAAATTAAAAAAAAATCTAACTATGTTTCTGTGACATGTGGATACGCTCCGCCTCCATGTAATGCCGGTCTGCAGAGTCAGTTCTGAGCTGAGATCAGTGATGAGGAACAGAACAAATTCATTACCTCCAGACTGACCTGAGATCAGCAGCACTGACTGATTAAAGTTAAACTTCTCCATGAGCAATGGATGTCATAAACAGAAACACTCACACTCCGACCAATCTGAGAACAGTGTTTAGTACTTAATACTCACCCTGTTAAAGTGCTTGGCCTGGAACAGATGGCCATTCACTTGGTATAGTTTCCTCCATCGTTGAGCTCCACGGCAGTATATAGATTCTGTGAGAGATACAAGACATTTAACAAAACAGCAGTATCGGGATACAGAACAGCAGATCGGGGGGGAGATAATTATAGGGAGAGAGTATGAAAGAGACAGAAAATGTGAGCAGAGAATGAGAGAATTTTTTTCTTTTTTCTTTTGCAAGATTTAATGTTCAAACCTATATGTTCATGAGATGGAGTGTGAGAGAAGGAAGAGTGACAGTGACTGTACCCAAAACACGTCATTACCCCATCTTAGTGATACTGAATAAATAAATTTCTGTCGTATTCTCTACGCCTCCCTTTCCTAAACATTCACTTTCATTACCCTTCATTTTCTTTCACTTCACCCATTTAACTCATCCACTGAATACAGTCTGTGTGTGTGTGTGTGTGTGTGTGTGTGTGTGTGTGTGTGTGTGTGTGTGTGAGAAAGAGACAGCAATTTTTATGTCATCCTGCTCAAATTGAATATCATCCGTACACACACACACACACACACACACACAAATAAACTGATATATTCTTACTCACACACACACACACACACACACACACACACACACACAAATAAACTGATATATTCTTACTCACACACACACACACACACACACACACACACACACACACCGTAATTTATAATATAAATAAAAAGGTAATGATATACATTATAAATCTTCTAGCTTTTTCAAATCTTGAACAGATGCCCCATAACCAGGTTAAAAAAAGGAGATTTGACCTGGTCACAGAACAAAGGTTGAAGTTCATCGTCTGCCCCTCACACTGAGCATCCAATAAGCATCCTGCCTGTCAGTCTCTCTCTCTCACTCTCTCTCTCGCTCTCTCTCACACACACACACACACACACACACACACACACACACACACACACACACACACACACACACACACACACCTTGTGTCACACCGTAGTAGTAGTCATAGTGTGTGTGTGTGTGTGTGTGTGTGTGTGTGTGTGTGTGTGTGTGTGTGTGTGTGTGTGTGTTGTGTACACAGATACACAGAAATGTAAATCTTATCATTAATAAATACACCACAGGTAAATCTACCTGTATATATGTTACAGTGGCTGAGTTAACGGTGGTATTATATGCATAATGTTCATTGCTTTGTATTCTTTCACGAAAATTTTATATATTTTATAATATAAATATATAATATTAGACAAGTTACATGGAAACAGTAAGTCACCCCTTATAGTTCTCTCTCTCTCTCTCTCTCTCTCTCTCTCTCTCTCTCTCTCACACACACACACACACACACACACACACACACACACACAAATCCATAAAATTAGAATCTGGTGTTCCAGATCAGGTACCGTTCGAGGCTCCTGTGTGTGGAACCTTTCTTAGTTTCAACTGATATCTCGGCTTGATCTCCTGGATATATGACTGTCAAAAAATTAAATTAATAATCCCACTTTAAGAAAAATCATTTATATATGGTGTAGATTTCAATCAGCTCTCAGTTTGTCCAGGACTCTCCACCCACCATATTCAGCCCAAGAGCAATCCATCTGATGTGAAAAGAATCTCTCATAATCATGAAATTTATTCACAGATTTTGCAGGTAATTCTTACAACTGTTCATGTCTATAGTCCAGTGCTTCTCAAATAGTGGGGCGTGCCTCTGTATGATGCTGGTGGGGGTGATGCGGGGGGTTGACCCTGGGGAACATGCTTTTCTGGAATAATGTAAGAGGATTAAGTGTAATTGCACCTCCACTCCACTAGTTGGCAGTGGCACTCTCATTGTCACACAATGGTGGAGAGGTTTTTCACACGAGCAAACGATATGAAGTGCAGTAAACAACCCCTTAAGAAACAACACGGAAAAATTTCCAACAGGAATGAAGAGAAATGTGGAGAGAGAGACGGAGCTATTAAGGCATAAATAAGTTGAATGAGTTTAAATAAGGATTTTTTTTATTTCAGGCACATTGGTGCACTTTAAATCTTTTCTGTTACAGATTTAAAAAAAACAATGTTAATGAAGTTTTTCTTTATTGTAAGTTGAACTATGATATTTCCTTTCTGTTTTCTCTCTTTATCAGGGGTTGCCACAGCAAATGTTCACACGTTTGATTTGGCATAGTTTTTTACTTCAGATGCCCATCCTGATACAATCCTTTAACAGTGACAGAAACATGCTGATGGCTTTGTAAGTTTAACTATATTCTTTCTTTTTTGTTTTTAATGTTAATAAAGATACAATGTTATGCAGAGGTGTACTAATAACAATTAATAGACAAATAATACTAGTTATAGTCGCTTGGGGGGGGCTGAAATGGTTTTTTTTTCGTCATAGCAGGGGCACCACAGAAAATAATTGAGAAGTACTGCAATAGTCTGAAAAGAGAGATTGGACGAATTGGGCCTGTATGGGCTGCATGTCAGGAAGAAGTCTGTACTGTACCTAACCAAAATTAGAGTGAAATTACTACCATCAGACATATTGAAAAAGTCCGGAAATTTCAGAATATTGTGCTTTGGTCATTCTTCAACGAATGTGAGACTATTAACTGATGTCCAATCCGGAAATCAGTATGATCACATAGTATACTTAAATATGCATGTGTTTCAAAGAGATATTAAAATATGGAATTAAGAAAACTGAAGTGAGTATAAAAACTGTGTACAAGATAGTTCCTTGAGTCACACAGTACATCACCTCAGAACTTTGAGTTTGAGAATAGAGTTTGAGCCACTGTTTATGGAACCTGTTCTGTTTCAATGACTATAATCAAAACTAGTTATGTTTACATCCTACCACATCAGAATACTGAGTTTCAGAAGAGATGATTCAGTGCTCTGCTCCTCACAGGTACCAGACTGACATCTCAAAAATGTTATGTTTCCTTTTTTTTTACCTTTTTGATTCATACATTTTCTGAACCACTTAATCCTAATTAGGGTTGAGGAAAGGCTGATGCCCGTCTCAGTTGACTCTGGGCGAGAATAGCGTACACCTTGGACGGTTCACCAGGCCATTGGAGGGCAAAAGCACGCTTACGACTATGCAGCTCCTATTGATGAAAGTCAGCCTTTGATAACCCAGTTAGCTGCACTAGGGGGACAGCAGTGGCAACCCGATGATAGTGGGGCTTGAATCCACACACAATAGATCAGTAATTCAGCAGCTTACCACCAGGTAAGCTTTCCACTGCCCCTTATTTTTACCGTCGAGAGAAAATTCAGTTTAAAAATGAGCCTATGATTAGTAGGATTAAAAGCAGATGTTATGGAAGAAGGAGAGGCGGGAGGCATGTCCATAGATGGAGAGAGGAGGAAAGGCATGAGTCTAGGACTGAGAGTAGGGACTTTGATTGTTGGAACTTTGACAGGAAAAGGTAGAGAGCTGTCTGACATGATGCAGAGGAGGAAGGTGGACATGCTGTGTGTCCAGAAGACCAGATGGAAAGGTAGCAAGGTGAGAAGCTTAGGAGCAGGGTTTAAGCTGTTTTATCATGGTATGGATGGGAAGAGAAATGGAGTCGGAGTCATCTTGAAGGAGGAGTTTGTCAGGAATGTTCTAGAAGTGAAAAGAGTGTCAGACAGAGTGACGAGTCTCAAGTTAGAAATTAAAGGTGTACTGTTCAATTTTGTTAGTGCTTATGCCCCACAGGCAGGGTGTGAGCGAGAAGAGGAGAGATTCTGGAGTGACTTAGATGAAGTGATGCAGAGTACCCCCAGAGGTGAGAGTGTGGTCATTGGTGCAGACTTCAAATGGACATGTTAGTGCAGGAAACAGAGGGGACGAGGAAGTGATGGGCAGGTTTGGTATCCAGGACAGGAACACAGAAGGACAGATGTTGATAGATTTTGCAAAAAGGATGGAAATGGCTGTTGTGAATACTTTCTTCCAGAAGAAACAGGAGCATGGGATGACTGATAAAAGCAGAGTTAGGAGCACACAGCTAGACTACACCTTGTGTAGGCGATGCAATCTGAAGGAAGTCAGTGACTCCAAAGTAGTAGTGGGTGAGAGTCTTGCCAAACAGCATAGGATGGTGGTGTGCAGGATGACGCTGATGATGAGGAAGATGAAAAAGGCAAGGCAGAGCAGAAGACAAAGTAGTGGAATCTGAAAAAGGAAGAGTGTCATGTTGTCTTCAAGGAGGACTTGAAAGAAGGTTTGGGTGGTCAAGAATTGCTTCCAGATGACTGGACAACAACAGCAAATGTGATCAGGGAAACAGGTAGGGAAGTACTTGGTGTGTCCTCTGAAAGGAAAGGAGATAAGGAGACTTGGTGGTGGACTGAGGAAGTGCGGGAGTGTGTACAAAGGAAGAGGTTAGCTCAGAAGAAGTGGGACGTTGAGAGGACTGAAGAGAGTAAACAGGAGTACAGGGAGACACAGCGTAAGGCGAAGGTAGTGGTGTCAAAGGCCAAACAGAGGGCGTATGATGACTTGTATGATAGGTTGGACAATAAGGATGGAGAAAATGATTTATACAGGTTGGCACAGCAGAAAAATAGAGATGGGAAGGATGTGCAGCAAGTTAGATTGATAAAAGACAGAGAGGGAAATGTATTGACTGATGACAGAAGTGTGTTGGGAAGATGGAAAGAGTACTTTGAAGAGCTGATGAATGAGGAAAATGAGAGAGAAAAAAGAGTAGAAGAGGTGACCGTTGAGGACCAGGAAGCAGCAAAGATTAGTAAGGGTGAGGTGAGGAGGGCATTGAAGAGGATGAAGAGTGGAAAGGCAGTTGGTCCTGATGACATACCGGTGGCGGTATTGAAGTGTCTAGGAGAGGTAGCAGTAGATTTTCTAACAATAGCACATTTCTCCTCTATTGCCCATTTTTTAAGAACAAGGGAGATGGGCAGAGTTGTGGCAACTACAGAGGGATAAAGTTGATGAGCCATCATACAATGAAGTTATGGGAAAGAATAGTGGAAGCTAGAGTAAGGGCAGAGGTCAGCATTTGTGAACAACCGTTTGGTTTCATGCCAAGAAAGAGCACCACAAATGCAGTGTTTGCTTTGAGGATGTTAATAGAGAAGTACAGAGAAGGTGCATTGTGCCTTTGTGGATCTGGAGGAAGCATATGACAGGGTGCCGAGAGAGGAACTGTGGTATTGTATGAGGAATAGAAAGTATGTTAGAGTGGTGTAGAAAATGTATGAGAGATGTAAGACAGTGGAGAAGTGTGCTGTCAGTGTGACAGTAGAGTTCAAGGTGGAGGTGGGATTGCATCAAGGGTCAGCTCTGAGCCCCTTCTTGTTTATTATGGTGATGGACAGGCTGACAGACAAGGTGAGACAAGATTCCTCATGGACTATGATGTTTGCAGATGACATTGTGATCTGTAGTGAGAGCAGAGAACAAGTGCAGGAAAATCTACAGAGGTGGAGGTATGCCCTGGAAAGGAGGGGAATGAAGGTTATCTTAAGTAAGACAGAATACATGTGTGTGAACGACAAGGACCCAACAGGAACGGTGAGGCTACAGGGAGCAGAGATAAAGAAGGTGGAGGATTTTAAGTACTTAGACTCAACAATCCAGAGCAATGGAGAGTGTGGAACAGAGGTGAAGAATCGTGTGCAGGCAGGTTGGAATGGTTGGAGAAAAGTATCTGGTTTGATGTGCGATAGGAAGGTATCGGCAAGAATGAAAGGAAAAGTGTACAAGACGGTGATGAGGCCAGCGATGTTGTGTGGTTTAGAAACCGTGGCCCTGGTGTAAAGACAGGAGGCTGAGCTGGAGGTAGCAGAGATGAAAATGTTGAGGTTCTATTTGGAAGTGACGAGGATGGATAGGATCAGGAATGAGTACATCAGAGGGACAGCACATGTTAGAGGTTTTGGAGACAAAGATGCAGAGGATAGGGTGAGATGGAGGCAGATCATTTGCTGTAGCGACCCCTGAAGGGAACAGCCAAAAGGAAAAGAAGAAGAAGAAGAAGAAGAAGAGGAGTTATGGAAAATATGGACATGCTGGAGAATACGGACATACAGGAGAAATTCTGCTGTAAGGGCTTTAAAATTAACAAAACTGATACAGAGACTCTCCTGATATGATCATGAAGAAATTTGTTGGGAACGTGGATGAGGATGAGGTCGAAAGATTTAAGCATTGAAACTCAGGTAATTCATCCAGAGTATCATTTGGAGGCAGAAGCTGACATATTATTAATGCCAACTCAAATAGTATTGCCTACAGCTACAAAAACTTTTCAGTGTTAATAGAAATTTCTTATTTCGATTTTAATTACTTTTAAAAGAAGGTATTATTTTAAATAAAGACTGGATATAATGTGCTAAAAACAATGATGCCAATGGGATGTACTTATTTTTTCCACGGATATCATGTGCATGTATAAAGAATATCAAGAAGTGTGAGGAGGAAAAGCATTATATGTCACTAAAACACCACTTCTTAAGTGTACAAAAATAAACAATTTCTGTTCTCTCCTATATAATCTTTTTAGTCATGCTTGCAATAACAGACCAAACACCATAAAGATGCATTAACTCCATGACCACAGCAGCTGAATAATTAACACAGAAAAACAGCAGAACAAGTCAAGTGCATGGTCATCATAGTCCAAAGTTAGGAGGATGTCATTAAATACCCCTAACAAACCTGAGTTTATGCTATGAAAAATGTTTTAAAAAAAAGCAAACTAAAACAGCTCCAAGATGTTATGTTCATCCAGAAAAACTTTCAACTGGCCAAATACTTTCTCCAAGATCTCTGACAGGAAGCTATAAAATCAGGTAAAGCTAAGTGATCAAGACCAGATTTCTGAATTAGGGGCAGGTGTAAAATTCACAGGAACTACACCACTTGAATCGCCACCTTATCGTGGTGGATGGATTCCACCAATGAAGCCCACCACCTGTGGGAGAGGCTTTTGAGGTCATTCTGAGTTGGGTGGCAGCCGAAGGCATGGGTTATGTTGGACCACCAATCCTCAGCTACTAACTCTGACTCTTAGGACATGGAATGTCACCTCTCTGGTGGGGAGGGAGCCTAAGCTGGTACATGAGGTGGAGAGATACCAACTAGATATAGTCAAACTCAAATCAATGCATTGCATGGGCTCTGGAACCACCCTTCTCGAGAGGGGCTGGACATTATTCCATTCTGGAGTTGTGGGCAACCTTGTTATATCTCGTCTCAATGACCACACATTACAGCTCCCCCCCCGTTGACGAAAGGGCAACTTCTCTCTCCCTTTGCGGAGGGAGATGGGTCCTTACTGTTGTTTGTGTTTAAGTACCAAATGATGATTCAGAGTACCAACCCTCTTGGAGTCTTTCAGGGGTGTGTTGGTGAACGCTCCCCTTGAAGACTCCCTTGTTTTATTGGGAGACTTCAACACCCATGCGGGCAACAATAGTGTGATAATGGGCCAAGTTAATACCCCTAATAGCCTCCTCTAACCCTGACACATGTAACAGGTTCGACCTTCAATGCTCAACAGCAGAACACAAGACAGAAATAGAAGGATGACAAACATGAGTTCAGATGAGAGCCCTTGTGATAGTGACCTTATCAATAAAAAAGTAAAAAAAAAATGTATTGCATAATTTAGAAGTGTCTTCCAGGTTGATGGTCTAGGCATTAAGAACAGAATCAATGGTTTTAAATAACAAATGCAGGTTGAATTTGATGAGATAATGTTAAATGAATGTTCTCGTTTAGCTTGTTTAACAGTGTTCTGGTAATTATGTCAGCAGTCCTGTGAAATTTGCTGTGACACCTGCAGCTTGTCCTTCTGATAGTTGCATTGAGCTTTGCGACACTCCTGACAAACTGCACGAGTTCTGCCATAATCCAGGGCTCAAGTTTAATCTTAGCTTTCTTGGTTTTAAATACGGCCTCAGAGTGCAGGACAGTGTCGCATGAGGAGTGAAACCATGAACGGAGATCTTTTGTATCTGAAGGTAGTGAATCAGCAGGGACCCAGAACGGTTCATATGCAGCAAAGAACTGAGCAGAGTGAGGGGGTTAAAAATCAATACTGAGCAGGTGCAAGCTTTAGCTATAGTACACAAAAAAATTAACTACAGACATGTGGTCAGAGAGCACACTGTCACAGATCTCCAGGTTTAACACAGACAAAGTGTGTAAAAGAACAAGATCTAGAATGTGACCATGTGCATGTGCTACGAGACACAGACTGCACCAAATTAAAATATCGACACCAAAATACACACAAAAAACACCAGAATAAACAATGAATAAGCAATGAATACCACCATAACAAACACTAAATATCACCACAATGAACACAGAATAACATCAGAAAAAACATGAATACAACACCAGAATAAACAACTAACAACACCAAAATAAACAGTGAGTACTACTAGAACAAAACCAGACTAAACACTGAATAACACCAGAAAAAATGAATAAATCACCAGAATAAACATCAAATAACACAGAAAAAACAAGTGACACCAGAATAAGCATTGAACAACACAGAATAAACACTAAATGTCACCAGAAATAACACTGAATAACACCAGAATAAACTATGAATACCACCAGAACAAACATCTCTAGAATAAACATTGAACATTTAAACAAACACTGAAGACACATACTGCATATTAAACACTTGAATAAACACACAATTCGAGCAAAACAAACACTAAATGCCACCAGAACAAACAGTGATTAACACCAGAATTAACACCTCATAAAAATCAGCTGTGATTTCACCCATGATGATTACCTAGGTGTGAAGTGATTCATGCATATGAATTTCTATTTTTCAGGGTTATAGGGTCGTACCCTGAATAGATTACCGGTCTATTACAGAACTAACACACACACACCACACACACACACACACAAAAATCCTGAGGGATTTAGAGAAGAACTTTCACACAACATAGATGTTTTGGGTGATGAATATACTGTGAAAGGAAACTGAAGTATCCAGATAAAAAAAAAAAAAAAACCTCACATAAGTAAGGGCAGAGGATGCATCATCATTATCATCATAATCATCATAATCATCACCATCAACATAACCATCATCACAATCATCATAACCATCACCATTACCACAATAATCATCACAACCTGCACAATCATCATCATAATCATCATCATCATCATCATCATCATAGCCACCACCATCATAATCACCTAATCCACAATCATCATAATAATCAACATCATCACCTTCACCACAGCTATCATAACCATAATCATTACAATAATCATCAGGATCACTACCTTCACAGCCTATCATCATAACCAAAATCATGGCAATCACCACAATCATCATAACCATTATCATCGCAATCATCATGATCATCATAATTGTCACCACCATCACCACAATCATCAAAATAACCATCTCCGTCATCATCATCATCTCCACAATTATATTCATAACCATCACCATCATCTTCATCATAATCACCATCATCACCTTTACCAGAATCATCATCAGCAGCAGCATCGTCGTCTCTGTGTGTATGTGTGTGTGTGTATATGTGTGTGTATGTGTGTGTGTGTAAGATAAGATAAGATACAGCTTTATTAATCTCACAATGGAGAAATTCACTGTTACAGGCTCTTGAGGTACCATCAGTAGGGGGTGCAAAAATAGATACAAATACAAACATACACACGTACATATATATTATATAAGTAAATAAATAAGTAGATACATAAATAGTATAAATTAATAAACAATAAAAGAAAAGAATGTATATGTGTGTGTGTGTGTGTGCACGGCGTGTACTGTAGTGAGTGTATTTGCGTGTGTCTACCTTTCATGCGCAGGTAGAGAAGCAGTGTTAGCAGCATTCCTTCCCCCTCTTGATTGTAAATCCTTGTTACTGTTTCTCTTTCATCATGCAAACTCCAGCATCCGCTCACACACACTGACACAAACTGTTCGTCCTCCCAACACACACACACACACACGATTATGTTGTCCGTGTTCATCAGTCCACGCTCTTCCTCTCTGAGCATGTGCAGTCCACACCCATCAGCTACGCAATGGACTTTCATTACAGCCACTCTCTGCAAATCTCTCTCTCATATATATATATATATATATATATATATATATATATATATATAAAGAAGGATTGCTGACTTTCGTAAAGAGGAGCTGCAAAGTCGTCAGCGTGTTTCTGTCCCCTGCTAAAGGGTTGTGACAGGAAGGCCATCCGACATAAACACCTCCTGCCAAATCCAACGTGCGGATCAGATGATTCTCTGTAGCGACTCCCGAGTAAAAGGGAAAAAGCCGAAAGGAAAGCAGAAGATATATGTACACATATATATATATATATATATATATATATATATATATATATATACACACACACACACACACACACACACACTGTTTATATATATCTTGCTGTGTATATATATATATATATATATATATATATATACACACTGTCTCACTGTTTTCCTATTTTGTAGTATTTACTTGAAGTTATGCTTCATAGGAACAGAGCAAATATATAAAAGTTTAAAAACACTGTCTCACAGCACGGCATTTGTTTAATTTCTCAATCTAAATCTCACACTGACTCGGCTGGTCCAGACCTTCTGGACTCCGGGCTCTCTTTCTCACGGTCAGTTTAAATGCTGATAAATAATGATCCTTTAATCTCATGATATGATGGCGCTCCAAATTGTGTGCTGTAGTAAGTATCTAATCCAGCAGGGGGAGAACAGACTTACTGACGCACTCTTCTTTGTTCTAATGGTTGACCTGATTCTGCTGCACTGAAAATAGTAACCTGTACTCGTTCTCTTTCTCTCACACACACACACACACACACACACACAAATATTTCACTGTGCTAAACTAACCTTACAGTTGCTTCCTCAACTTCACTAGTGTAAACCATCCCAGTATACTACGCTTCACTGTGCAAAGCAACACAACACTAAACTACATTTCACTATGATAAACTGGGCCACAGTAAACTACTAGTCCTCAAAAAATTAGCATATTGAGATAAAGTTAATTATTTTCTGTAATGTACTGATAAAAATTAAACTTTCATATATTTTAGATTCATTACACACCAACTGAAATATTTCAGGTCTTTTATTGTTTTAATACTGATGATTTTGGCATACAGCTCATGAAAACCAAAAATTCCTATCTCAAAAAAATTAGCATATTTCATCTGACCAATAAAAAAAAGGGTCAACCTTCAAATACTTGTGTTCAGTTATGAACTCAATACTTGGTCGGGAATCCTTTTGCAGAAATGACTGCTTCAATGCGGCGTGGGATGGAGGCAATCAGCCTGTGGCACTGCTGAGGTGTTATGGAGGCCCAGGATGCTTCGATAGCGGCCTTAAGCTCATCCACAGTGTTGGGTCTGGTGTCTCAACTTTCTCTTCACAATATCCCACAAAGTATCTTTGGGGTTCAGCTCAGGAGAGTTGGCAGGCCAATTGAGCACAGTAATACCATGGTCAGTAAACCATTTAGCAGTGGTTTTGGCACTGTGAGCAGGTACCAGGTCGTGCTGAAAAATGAGTCTTCATCTCCATAAAGCTTTTCAGCAGATGGAAGCATGAAGTGCTCCAAAATCTCCTGATAGCTAACTGCATTCACCCTGCCCTTGATAAAACACAGTGGACCAACACCAGCAGCTGACATGGCACCCCAGACCATCACTGACTGTGGGTACTTGACACTGGACTTCAGGCATTTTGGCATTTCCTTCTCTCCAGTCTTCCTCCAGACTCTGGCACCTTGATTTCCAAATGACATGCAAAATTTTCTTTCATCCGAAAAAAGTACTTTTGACCACTGAGCAACAGTCCAATGCTGCTTCTCTGTAGCCCAGGTCAGGCGCGTCTGCCGCTGTTTCTGGTTCAAAAGTGGCTTGACCTGGGGAATGTGGCACCTGTAGCCCAGTCCACTGCTTCCACAGGTCCCTCAAGGTCTGGAATCGGCCCTTCTCCGCAATCTTCCTTAGGGTCCGGTCACCTTCTTCTGGTTGTGCAACATTTTCTGCCACACTTTTTCCTTCCCACAGACGTCCTACTGAGGTGGCTTGATCGAGCACTCTGGGAACAGCCTATTCGCTCAGAGATTCTTTCTGTGTCTTACCCTCTTGCTTGAGGGTGTCGACGATGGCCTTCTGGACAGAAGTCAAGTCGGAAGTCTTAGCCATGATTGTGGTTTTGAGAAATGAACCAGGCTGGGAGTTTTTAAAAGCCTCAGGAATCTTTTGCAGGTGTTTAGAGTTAATTGGTTGATTCAGATGATTAGGTTAATAGCTCGTTTAGACTACCTGAACATGATATGCTAATTTTTTGAGATAGCAATTTTGGGTTTCCATGAGCTGTATGCCAAAATCATCAGTATTAAAACAATAAAAAAACCTGAAATATTTCAGTTGGTGTGTAATGAATCTAAAATATATGAAAGTTTAATTTTTATCAGTACATTACAGAAAATAATGAACTTTATCACAATATGCTATTTTTTTAGAAGGACTAGTATATTCCACTATGCTAAACTAACTTACAGTTGCTACCTATGCGTCACTGTGCTAAACCACCACACAGTAAACTGTGCTTCACTCTGATAAACTACGCAACAGTAAACTACATTTCACTATTCTAACCAAACCTTCAGTAAACTACGTTTCACTATGCTAAACTAACCTACAGTTGCTACCAACGCTTCAATATGCTAAACCACCCCACAGTAAACTATGCTTCACTAAGCTAAACTACCTCAGCCACCCAGCAATAAATTACGATTATCTACGCTAAACAACACAGCAGTAAACTATATTTCACTATGCTAAACTACCTCACAGTAAACTACGCTTCACGACGCTAAACTACCCAACAGTAAACTGCACTTGATTGTGATAAACTCTTCTTCCTTCCTTTCATTTCAGCTTTTTCCCTTTTTCAGGGGTCACAACATCATGTGATTTGCTTGTTTGATTTAGCATAGGTTTTTACGAAAGTCAGCGCTGATTCTTTTACATCACACACCACAGTAAACTATGCTTCACTGTGCTAAGCTACCCAACAGTAAACTATATCTTCTTCTTCTTCTTCTTCTTCTTCTTCTTCTTCTTCGTCTTCTTCTTCTTCCTCTTTTCCTTTTGGCTTTTCCCTTCAGGGGTCACCACAGCAAACCAGCCGCCTCCATCTCACCCGATCCTCTGTATCTTCTACTCTTACTCCAACTACCTTTATGTCCTTCTTCACCACATCCATAAATCTTCTCTTTGGTCTTCCTCTAGACCTTCTGCCTGGTAGTTCCAACCTCAGCATCCTACCACCAATATACTCACTATCCCTCCTCTGTACATGTCCAAACCATCTCAATCCAGCCTCTCTGACTTTGTCTCCAAAACCTCTAACATGTGCTGTCCCTCTGATGTACTCATTCCTGATCCTATCCATCCTCGTTACTCCCAAATAGAACCTCAACATTTTCATCTCTGCTACCTCCAGCTCAGCCTCCTGTCTTTACCCCAGGGCCACGGTTTCTAAACCACACAACATCGCTGGCCTCATCACCGTCTTGTACACTTTTCCTTTCATTCTCGCCGATACCTTCCTATCGCACATCAAACCAGATACTTTTCTCCAACCATTCCAACCTGTTTGCACACGCTTCTTCACCTCTTTTCCACACTCTCCATTGCTCTGGATTGTTGAGCCTAAGTACTTAAAATCCTCCACCTTCTTTATCTCTGCTCTCTGTAACATCACTGTTCCTGTTGGCTCCTTGTCGGTCACACACATGGGTTCTGTTTTACTGAGGCTAACCTTCATTTCTCTCCTTTCCAGGGCATACCTCCTTCTCTCTAGATTTTCTGCACTTGTGCTCTGCTCTCACTACAGATCACAATGTCATCTGCAAACATCATAGTCCATGAAGACTCTTGTCTAACCTCGTCTGTCAGCCTGTCCATCTCCATAGCAAACAAGAAGGGGCTCAGAGCTGATCCTTGATGCAGTCCCACCTCCACCTTGAACTCAACAGTAAACTATATTTCACTATGTTAAACTGACTTAGAGTTGCTATCTACATTTCACTATGCTAAACCACTCCGCAGTAAACTATGCTTCACTGTGCCCAACAACCCAGCAGTAAACTATATTTCACTTTGCTAAACTAACCTACAGTTGCTACCAACACTTCACCATGCTAAATCACCCTACAGTAAACTACGCTTCACTCTGCTAATCTACCCCACAGTAAACTATATTTCACTATGCTAAACTACCCTACAGTAAACTACACTTCACTCTGCAAAACTACCCGACAGTAAACTATATTTCACGATGGTAAACTAACCTACAGTTGCTCACTGTTTCAGTGTGCTCAACCACCCAGCAGTAAACTATGCTTCACTGTGCTAAAGAATGCAACAGTAAACTATATTTCACTATGCTAAACCACCCCACAGAAAACTAAGATTCACTGTGCTAAACTACCTGAAGGAATAAATTGATAGGATAAATGAGATGCAACTATGTGTGTATTGTAACTTCTGTGTATCTAAAGCTTCCTGTTCTACTTGTAATTGTGACATGTGCGCCAGGCACATGAAACTGTTAGGTGGGTGTTCCTGTGTCGTGTTTCTGTTTGGGTGTGGGATTCGGAAAGTAACAATGTAACAATGAGGAATTGCTTTGAAGTGGAATTCGCCAAGTGTTAAGCGCCGCAGGGCACAAACATATATGTTAATGCTTTGTGAACACGCAATTACTGCTTTGCACGCACATCCCTCTGTATAAATAAGCGGACACTGCATGTGTTCGAAGAGCTTCCGATGAATAAACCAGACTGATTTCACTCGTGTGGTTCGTTGTCTGTTGCTCCCGGAGTACTCCTAGACGTTGAGATGCAGGAATCCAGGTCGTGCAGGTTTATCTAAGAGTTTCCTCCACGGAGAGAGTTCTTACAATTAGCTTCCTTCACGAAGAGAGTTCTTACAATCTGGTGACCCTGGCGTGATACTCCTGATCAGGTAAGACAAGATTTGTTTGACTACCTGGTTCGCAGTATTTGAGCGTCTGTTATCCCCTTTTTATAAGGGATGGTTTATCCCCTTCTCTAGAAGGGATGGTTATCCTCAGTTGCTATAACTGGGACGGTTATCCTCAGTTGCTATAACTGGGACGGTTATCCTCAGTTGCTATAACTGGGAAGAGCGCTATACAAAAACAAAAATAACTAAAAACAAAAGAAAAAAAAGAAGGTTCCCCTGTATTCCTGTATGCAAACGTATTTTTTCTGTTGTTTTGTTGTTAGAGGGTAAACAATGGGAAATTCCTACCCAAAGCCTAATCCCGGGGAAACCCCCAAGGAATGGATGAATAAATGTGGTCTTGCTTATTATACTGAACCATGGTTTAGTAATCTAGTCGGATGGACGGAGGGACTCGACCAAGTACCAAACTTCCCGCGAATGGGGACTTTTGATGCAGGTTCCCTGACATCCGCGCATCGCATGATTTATGAGGGATTGGGCAACCCCTCCTGGGATTATGAACACATGAAGGAGGTTTATGTAAAATGGTATGAAATGCGCTCATACTGGTTACAATTTAAGAAACTCTTCGAACCAAAGAGGGTGACTCAGAGTGTCCCCAAACCTAAATTAGTGAGTAAGGAAAAGGAAAAAATAGAAGAGGACGGGGGGAAGAGGGGCGTCGTCAGACTCGTTATCTTTCCTCACTCTATTGGAGGGATAATCCCAACGCGTTAAAAACCTTGCGCGCACAATTTACGGCTTATCTAGTCTCCCGACGGGAAGGAGCTTGTGATCTCTCCCACGTCACTAACTGGGGTAGAATATCTTTTTGTGATCGATAGCGGTGCGACCCTATCCTCCCTAGGCAGGGACTACCAGGGTGCTGTCTCTTCCAGGTCTACCAGCTCTGTGGGTATAGATGGGGTCCCCTTCTCCTCCCCATATACGCCGCCCCTTCTTTTATGTTTTCCTGATGACCCTACGCTTGATAAATTGCAAATATCCTACTCCTTTGTACATATGTCCGAATGTCCTTTTAATTTGCTGGGCCGCGATTTCATGAGCATTCTGGGGTTTCAAATCTCTTTCCAGGGCTCGAGTATGACCATTCAAACGTGCAACACCTCCTCTGTTTCTCTGTTGTCATTGCAAGCGCAGTCCTTGCCCTTTAACGTTAATTCAGCGTGCGTGGCGAGTTCCACCTCGCCCCCTGTACTCGACACGTTGCCCACCAATCTTTGGGCAGAACATAAGAATGACGTGGGTTGTGTGGACTGCGTTCCGTATGAAGCTACCGTGAAGCACATTTTGCCCGTGTACATCCGACAATACCCCTTATCGTCTCAAAAAATGTTGGGTATCGACACCATTTTGGCCGCTCTTCTGGAACAGGGTATCATCGTGCTGTGCACAAGCCCTTATAACACTCCTGTGAACCCGGTTACCAAGCCGGACGGTTCTTGGCGCCTAACCCAGGATCTCAGAAAAATTAATGAGCTCGTCATCCCAGTCTCGCCGGTCGTCCCGGACGTGCCCTCTATTATGGCTTCCATTCCTTGTGACCATACCCATTTCTCTGTGATTGACCTGTGCTCGGCGTTTTTTAGTATTCCTGTTGAGCCCAACACACAGCCCCTCTTTGCTTTCACACACCGGCAGCGACAGTACACGTGGACTAGATTACCTCAAGGGTTCATAGACTCTCCTGCTGTTTTCTCGGCTGTGGTTAGGGATGCACTGGGGTCTCTCGACCTTCCCGTGGGTTCCTGTGTCCACTCTTACGCCGACGACCTCCTGGTGTCCGGCCTAACTTATGAACTTTGTCTTGATGCAACCGTTCTCTTACTGGAAAAGAAGGGTTTCAGGGTTTCAAAGCCCAAGCTACAGTTTTGCCTACTGACTGTCATATACCTGGGCTACGAACTCTCTCACGGGACAAAACGCCTTACTCAGGATCGCGTCAAGATCATAGTGGACACTCAGAAGCCTGCCACGAAACAGGCGCTCCTTGCTTTCCTGAGCCTCATTAACTACTGCCGCCAATGGATCCCGGACTGTTCCTTTTATGACAAACATTTACGCTCTGCCATGGCTCACACTGACCCTCTTCACCAACCCTTGGTCTGGACTGAGGACATGCTGGACGCGTTCAAAGCCCTGAAGTCGGCCCTATGCTCCGCGCCGGCTCTCGTGCTCCCGCACTACACCAAACCCTTTCACCTCTATGTCGCGCACCAGGCCGGCACGGCTTCTGGGGTTTTGGCTCAGGACCACAGGAGGGGACTGAGACCATGTGCTTTCCTCTCCAAAACTTTAGATACTGTTGCTCAAGGTTTACCTGCTTGCCTTCGCGCTGTCGCTGCCAGTGCGGTGTTAGTTCGCGAAGCAGAAAAAATAGTGCTCTCCCATCCACTCGTTTTACACACCAGCCATCAGGTTAGGCATATCCTTAATACTCTGTCTACACAACACATGTCTTCTCAACGTCGCTCAGGTTACGAGGCCATCCTTTGTGCTACTGATAATCTAACCATCTCTTGTTCCTCTTCCCTAGATAACGTGGCCCAGGCCCTACAGCGCCTGCTTAATGCTCAAGATGACTGCGAACCGTTGGAACATGACTGCATGGACACCATTGTCCATGACACCAGTATTAGGTCCGACTTATTATCCACGCCTCTCTCCACAGGTCTCTCCCTGTTTGTAGATGGGTCATGCTCGAAACCCTCCGACGGAGTGTTCCTCTGCGGCTACGCGGTATGTTCCTTACTGGACCAAGTTTTGGAAGCGTACTCGCTCCTCTTTAATTCCGCTCAAGCAGCGGAGTTATATGCGCTCACTCGGGCATGCACTCTCGCCTCCGACCAGGACGTTACTATATACACTGACTCTCGTTACGCTTTCGGGGTGGCGCACGATTTCGGCCGTATCTGGCAGTCTCGTGGTTTCACTGCTGCTGACAGTAAGCCCATTTCACATTCCACCTTGGTCCAGGACCTTATTGTGTCCTGCAATCTCCCGCTCCGTTTAGCGATCGTAAAGACCCGCGGTCATTCCTCTGACCACACTGATGAGGCACGGGGTAACTCTTTGGCTGACCGTGAGGCTAAACAGGCTGCCTTGCTCAGCTCCATGCCACCGTTCCTGCAGCCCGCGCTGGTGTCAACCTCACACATGCTTAGCGCCCTCCTCCCTGACTTGGATCTGAAATCCCTTCAGTCCTCGGCGTCCACAGAAGACACTGATTTTTGGTCTTCGCATGGCTCTCAGCCCTCAGGGGACAGCATTCTACTCAATTCTACCGGTCGCTTATGTCTGCCCATGCACTGTCTTCCTTTCCTCGTCCGCGAGTTTCACAGGCCTACACATCGCGGTCGAAGAGGGGTGGTGACAGATATGGAAAAATATTTTTGTATACGACAAGTAGCCTCTACGTTACACAGCATATGGGTCGAAGCTTTCCCATGTGGGAACGAAAACGCCCGAGTAGTGGTTCAAAAGTTATCACAGGAAATTATTCCCAGATATGGCCTCCCGTTGGGAATTGATTCAGACAAAGGCACACCATTCACCTCAAAAGTCACTGAACTGTTGGCCCAAGAGCTAAATATCAATTGGCGTTTCCATGTCCCATATCACCCTCAGTCCTCCGAAATCGTGGAACGAACAAACAGAACAATTAAAGAGAAATTACAGAAGGCAATGCACGCCACTGGATCAAGGAATTGGATTTCAGTACCACCCGTGGTTTTGGCGGATCTGCGAATGACCTCGCAGGTGGCCTTAGGGAATCTATCTCCTTACGAAGTGGTAATGGGGAGACCCTTTCCCGCTCCTTGGAGGAAGGGAAAGCAGGCTTTGGGGACGGAAGACTTAGATATACACATGAGCGAGTATGCCGTGGGCCTTGTTAAGGTCCTAAACGACTATTGGAAACGCACTAATCAGAATACTTCGGTCCCGGCAGACACAAGCACTCACGCCTTCAAGGTAGGAGACAAGGTGCTGGTCAAAAAATTTGCGAAACTAAATTCCCCTTTGAGAGACACCCCTTACAGTGAGCCCACGGAGATACTCGCTGTTACTCATACCGCCGTACTGACCTCTTTCCACAGTGGATCCATGCTACCAGACTGAAGAAAAGTCTGCAATGATGTTTTAAGTGCACTTTGTATTTGTGAAATTTTTGTCCTCATTTACCTCTCTTTCAGGTCTCGAGATACCAGCCCTTCTGGGGTGAATGACTTACTCGTCTTGACCTGATCCAGATACCTAAGTATCACCACCACATCCTCTCGCACACGGTTCGGATAACGCCCATTTAAAATCCAACTTATATATACCTTTTATGCCCTGCTCTTAATCGGGCTACTATGCGTGGTCCCGGGTTGGTGCACACATTACCGTCATCCAGAAAATAACATGTTCTGGCAGTATTTAAATTTCACGGTAAAACGAGATGTGACCCAGGAAGAATGTATTGTTTGCTCTCTCTTTCCCCATGATGGAGGAACCCCGTATGTATATACCCCAGCACGGGACAATTACACCACTATAAACATGACATGGGTACGGGGTGAGTGAGGAACATTTAATCAAGCGAAAGTATTTCTGAGGCTCCACCTCGACCCAAATTCAGGCTTTTCCGTGCATTGGGACCTAAGGATGCAGTATCCCATATGTTTTTGGCGATACTCAGGTAATGGCACAGAACCTGATCGGGATGCACAGAATGACTGTACAACGGACACAGATGGTGCAGAACAATGCGTTGAATTACAAGGCAATCAAACATCTCACTGGGAACAAGGATTAGATCCGGTTAGATGTAATCACACCATTAATTTAGCAATTGACAGCGCAGGGAGGATAACGTTCAATCAGGAATGACCTTTATGGATTCCTGATTGGTATTGGGATTGTGGCAATGGTCAACTGTGGTTGTATCTTCCGAAACTACAGCGAGGTAGGTGTGCGCTCGTCCGGATTGAAACATCCCTCACCCTTTTCTCCAAACAGTTTCCTTCCTTAGCTCGTCGGAAACGCTCCACGTCGGCCCTTAATGATCTTGAGGTGCCCAAAGAGCACCAATTGGTAAGTGAGGGCACGAGATTTGCGGAAATCCTGTTCCCAAACTTCGGTGTGGGTAATATTCGCCGACAACTGAATAAGGTTCACTATAGGCTCGCTGTGTTTGTAAACAACACCATCCTAGCCGTCAACGGAATCAAACAGGAACTGACGGCCCTGAGGCTTCTTATGGCCACCCAGAATCGTATGGCACTTGACGCACTGCTCGCAAAGGAAGGTGGGGTCTGCGTTCCTATAAGCGAATACTGCTGTACCTACATACCACCGAATGACTCACCTGGGGGCAATATGTCTCAGGGTTTACAAAAAAATGCGTGACGTAGCGGACCAACTGCGACACGACGAAAGTCCAAACTATGGCTGAGGATTCCTCTACTCTCTTTTCGGCATGTTTACCCCGTATTTAACCATGCTTGTTCCCGTATGTATATGTTTGTTGTTGGTTTGCGTGTTTGGACCATGTATTTTTAGGTGTTTGATGAATCGAATCTGGGTCCTGGCCAGTTCCTTCAGCGAACCCCGATATACCCGCCTGCCCTCCGCCTCTGTCGATGACTATGGACCCAAGAATACGTCGTGCGGATACATCCGGCGATGACTACGGACGCAAGAATACGTCGTGTGTGTGTGTGTAATGCTTGGATACATCCGGACGGGAAGGCTACCGGAGCCCCGAGGTACGTGGGCGAAGGGTGATGGGGTTCTGCCTGCCCTTCAAGCACCAGCCTCGGCGCAACCACGGCCGGTTTCTTCCCTACGGTGTCCAACATTCCACACGAAGAAAAAAACACCTCTGGAATGCCACAAGAGAGGGCTCTGGCGTGCCGCTACAGAATTTATACATATTTCATAGTATAAAAAGAGGGGATTGAAGGAATAAATTGATAGGATAAATGAGATGCAACTATGTGTGTATTGTAACTTCTGTGTATCTAAAGCTTCCTGTTCTACTTGTAATTGTGACATGTGCGCCAGGCACATGAAACTGTTGGGTGGATGTTCCTGTGTCGTGTTTCAGTTTGGGTGTGGGATTCGGAAAGTAACAATGTAACAATCAGGAATTGCTTTGAAGTGGAATTAGCCAAGTGTTAAGCGCCGCAGGGCACAAACATATATATGGAAATGCTTTGTGAACACGCAATTATTGCTTTACATGCATATCCCCAAGTGTTAAGTGCTGCAGGGCACAAACATATATGTTAATGCTTTGTGAACACGCAATTACTGCTTTGAACGCACATCCCTCTGTATAAATAAGCGGACACTGCATGTGTTCGAAGAGCTTCCGATGAATAAACCAGACTGATTTCACTCGTGTGGTTCGTTGTCTGTTGCTCCCGGAGTACTCCTAGACGTTGAGATGCAGGAATCCAGGTCGTGCAGGTTTATCTAAGAGCTTCCTCCACGGAGAGAGTTCTTACAATTAGCTTCCTTCACGAAGAGAGTTCTTACACTACCCCACTGTAAACTGTTTCACTGTGCTCAACGACCCAATAGTAAACTATATTTCACTATGCTAAACAACCCCACTGTAAACTGCAATTCATTTTGCTAAACTACTCAACAGTAAACTATATTTCACTATGCTAAACTAACCTACAGTAGCTACCCCACAGTAAACTGCACTTCACTGTGATAAACTACGCAACAGTAACTATAATTTCACTATTCTAAACAAACCTACAGTAAACCATGTTTCACTGTGCTAAACTACCCCACAGTAAACTACAGTTCACTATGCTGAACCATCCCACAGTAACTACAATTCAATGAGTTAAACTACCCAACAGTAAACTACATTTCACTATGCTAAACTAACCTACAGTTGTTACCAATGCTTCACTCTGCTAAACCACCACACAGTGAACTATGCTAAACTAACCTACAGTTGCCAACAATGCTTCACTATGCTAAAGCATCCCACAGTAAACTACACTTCACTGTGCTAAACTACCCTGCAATAAACTATATTCCACTATGCTAAACTAACCTACAGTTGCTACCAATGCTTCACTATGCTAAACCATCCCACAGTAAACTGTTTCACCCTGTAGTAAACTTTATTTCACTATTCTAAATTAACCTACAGTAAACTACATTTTCTATGCTAAGCTAACCTACAGTTGCTACGAACGCTTCACAATGATAAACCACCACACAGTAAACTATGCTTCACTGTGCTAAACTACCCAGCAGTAAACTATATTTCACTATTCTAAATCTTCTGGCTGTCCAGCGATGCGATGATGACTGCAATGCAAGGAGAGTTAAGTCATGCAAAACTGCAGGTGGGCCACCAGGCCAGCCTGCAAACAGCAAAGTCGTCAGCAGGAACGACAAGCAAACCCTGTTGTTGGCAAGGAATGTCTCATTTGATGTCTATGTTCATATTCTCTTTGGCGTTTCGCTTCAATAACTATCATTGATTTCCTTACGGCTGCTCTCCAGAGACTTCTATCACTGGCATCTTGTTCCCAACTGTTGTAATTAATTCCCGTGCTCTTCATATGCCTCTTCAGCACATCTTTGAAGCAGAGCTTCTGCCCGCCATGTGATCTCCCTTCCTAGACAAGCTGTTCATAAAATACCACTTTTGGAAGTCTGGTGTCCGGCATGTAGATAAACATGCCCTGCCCACCGGAGCTGTGATGCTGTAATTAATGCCTCTGCACTAAGGCTAACTAAGGCTGCTTCCAGCACATCAACATCCAGCACCCTGTCCGGCAAGCAAATCCCCATGATTTGGAACAGATGTCAAAGCTGTGTCACAGTCAGTTTTTTGATGTGTCTACGGTAGAGAGTCATGCACTGTGTTGAGCAGAGAAACACTGGCAGGACTGCTGCATTATACACTTTAACCTTGGTTTCTCTCTTGATGTCATGTCTCGACCACAGACAAGTATATAAGGCCCTGAAGGCTTGAATTCACCGTTCAACCTCCCAGTCAGATGAGTTCGAACTGGAAATTACAGTTCCAAAATAACTGAAGTGTTCTTGACAGGGGTGACCCATTCCCCAGCACATCCGGGCATACTCCCAAGCCATCTGGTCTGGGTTAATAGAGTAGTTCTATCTTGGCTACATTGATCTAAAGGCCAAACAAGTGGGACGCCTCGTAGAAGCGATCAAGAATTTCTTGGATGTCATTTGCATTCGTTGCAACAAAAGCAGAATTATCAGCATAAAGTAATTTTCTCACACATATTTCTCTAGTCTTTATGTAGGCTATTCTATTCTAAATGAACCTACAGTAAACTACATTTCACTATGCTAAAATAACCAACAGTTGCTACCAACGCTTCACGATGCTAAACCACTACACAGTAAACTACACTTCACTGTGCTAAACTACCCTGCCGTAAACTATATTTCACTATGCTAAACTAACCTACAGTTGCTAACTACACTTCACTGTGCTAAACTACTCAATAGTAAACTACATTTCACTATGATAAAGTAACCTACAGTTGCTGCCAATGCTTCACTATGCTAAACCACACCACAGTAAACTGTGCTTCACTGTGATAAACTATGCAACAGTAAACTATTTCACTATTCTAAACAAACGTAAATGTAATAGTAAACTAAATTTCACAATGCTAAACTAACCTACAGTTCCTACCAACGCTTCACGATGCTAAACCACCACACAGTTAACGATGCTTCACTGTGCTAAACTACCCTGCAGTAAACTATATTTCACTATGCTAAACTAACCTACAGTTGCTAACTACACTTCACTGTGCTAAACTACTTAATAGTAAACTACATTTCACTATGATAAAGTAACCTACAGTTGCTGCCAATGCTTCACTATGCTAAACCACACCACAGTAAACTGTGCTTCACTGTGATAAACTATGCAACAGTAAACTATTTCACTATTCTAAACAAACGTAAATGTAATAGTAAACTAAATTTCACAATGCTAAACTAACCTACAGTTCCTACCAACGCTTCACTATGCTAAACCACCACACAGTTAACGATGCTTCACTGTGCTAAACTACCCCGCAGTAAACTATATTGCACTATGCTAAACTAATCTACAGTTGCTACCAATGCTTAACTGTGCATACCGCTCCACAGTAAACTATACTTCACTGTGCTAAAGTACACAACAGTAAACTATAATTCATTATGCTAAACTAACCTACGGTTGCTACCAACTATGTTAAACCACCCCGCAGTAAACTACATTTCACTTTGCTAAACTAACTTACAGTTGCGATCTACATTTCAGTATGCTAGTCCACCCCATACGAAACTACACTTTACTGTGCGAAACTATGCTAGGGTAAACTATATTTCACTGTTCTAAATGAATCTACAGTAAACTACATTTCACTATGGTAAACTAACAGTAAACTATATTTCACTATGCTACAGTTGCTTCCAACGTTTCACTATGTTAAACCAGCACACAGTAAACTACAGTGGTATGAAAAAGTATCTGAACCTTTTGGAATTTCTCACATTTCTGCATAAAATCACCATCAAATGTGATCTGATCTTTGTCAAAATCACACAGATGAAAAAACAGTGTGTGCTTTAACTAAAACCACCCAAACATTTATAGGTTTTCATATTTTAATGAGGATAGCATGCAAACAAGGACAGAAGGGGGAGGAATAAGTAACTGAACCCTCTGCCTAAGGAGACTTAAAGAGCAATTGAAACCAATTTTTACCAAACAATTTAAGTCAGGTGTGTGCCCAATCACTGATGAGTGGTTTAAAGCTGCCCTGCCCAATATAAAACTTGGTAAGAATTGTCTTGATGAGAAGCATTGTCTGATGTGCACCATGGCTCGCTCAAGAGAGCTGTCTGAAGACCTGCGATCAAGAATTGTTGATTTGTATAAAGCTGGGAAAGGATATAAAACCATCTCTAAAAATCTGGATGTTCATCAATCGACAGTCCGAGAAGTTGTCCACAAATGGAGAGAGTTTGGCACTGTTGCTTCTCTCCCAAGGAGTGGCCGTCCACCAAAGACGACGCCAAGAGTTCAGCGCAGAATACTCAGACAGGTAAAAAATAAAACCTAGAGTGTCTGCTAAAGACTTACAGAAATCACTGGCACAGTCCAATATCTCTGTGCACACATAAACTATATGTAAAACAATGGCCAAGAATGGTGTTCATGGGAGGACTCCAAGGAGGAAGCCACTGCTGTCTAAAAAAAACATTTTTGCTCGTTTAATGTTCACAAAAAGGCACTTGGACACTCCACAGAAGTTTTGGCAAAATATTTTGTGGACTGATGAAACCAAAGTTGAATTGTTTGGGAGGAACACACAACATCATGTGTGGAGGAAAAATGGAATAGCTCACCAACATCAACACCTCATCCCCACTGTGAAGCTTGGTGAAGGGTGCATCATGGTTTGGGGCTGTTTTGCTGCCTCAGGGCCTGGAACTGGAGTTTATCAGGATGTTTTGCAGGAAAGCCTGAGGCCGTCTGTCAGACAGTTGAAGCTAAAAAGAGGATGGATGCTGCAACAAGACAATGATCCAAAACACAGAAGTAAATCAACTTCAGAATGGTTTCAGAAGAACAAAATACACGTTCTGGAGTGGCCAAGCCAAAGTCCAGATTTGAACCCCATTGAGATGCTCTGGCATGACCTCAAGACAGCGATTCATGCCAGACATCCCAGGAATCTGACTGAACTACAGCAGTTTTGTAAAGAAGAATGGGCCAAGATTAGTCCTGATCGATGTGCCAGACTGATCTGCAGCTACAGGAAGCGTCTGGTTGAAGTTATTGCTGCCAAAGGGAGGGCCACAAAATATTAAATGTGATGGTTCAGTTACTTATTCCTCCCCCTTCTGTCCTTGTTTGCATGCTATCCTCATTAAAATACGAAAACCTATAAATGTTTGGGAGGTTTTAGTTAAAGCAGACACTGTTTTTTCATCTGTGTGATTTTGACAAAGATCAGATCACATTTGATGGTGATTTTATGCAGAAATATGAGAAATTCCAAAAGGTTCAGATACTTTTTCATACCACTGTACGCTTCACTGTGCTAAACTACCCTGCAGTAAACTATATTTCACTATGCTAAACTAACCTACAGTTGCTAACAATGCTTCATTTTGCTAAACCACCCCATAGTAAACTACTATGCTAAACTACCCAACAGTAAACTATATTTCACGATGCTAAACTAACCTATAGTCACCTACACTTCACTTTGCTAAACCACCCCTCAGAAAAGTATGCTCCACCATGCTAAACTAGGCCACAGTAAAACTATATTTCACTATGCTAACCGAGCCTACAGTTGTTATTCTCACTTCACTATGCGAAAGCACGGTTCACTGGGCAAAATTACTCCACAGTGAACTATACTTTACTGTTCTAAACTGCCGTACAGTAAAATACACTTCCCATTATACCACAGTAAATAACACACATTAGTTGGTGGTTCTTGAATAAAGGCTGTTAGTGTTTGAGTGTTTCTGAACGGCTGAAACAGAAAGTAAACTGTTCAGTTCTTCATGTTTCGGAGATTAGGTTCAGCTAAGTTTATTCTTGCTTTTTGTGCTAATCTTATATGCGTGTGTTCAGCAAAGAAATGGTGTAAGATTCAGCAGCTTGTTCAAAAATTTCACAAATACCTCTGTCGCCAGTGTGGTATTTGTGAAAATTATGAACAAGCAGCTGAATCTTACTGAATCTTTGACCTTCACTGAAATATGCAACAATCCAGAGATCAGAAGTGTTTAATTTCTCCCACAAATATGCATCATTTAAGTGTTTACTTTTAAGCAACATGAGCATAACATAAACACAACAATATGTAGTGGTAGTTTCCTTTCGGGTTTTTCCCTTTTTCAGGGGTCGCCACAGCGACTCATCTGATTCACACATTTGATTTGCATAGATTTTTATGTCGGATGTCCTTCCTGACACAACCCTTTTAGCAAGGGACAGAAACACGCTGACGTTTGCAGCTCCTCTTTTTTACGAAAGTCAGCAATGGTTCTTTTACATCAACCTCTCACCATAGACAGAGAGAGACATGGTTGGCCTTTGATAACCTAGTTAGCTGCACTGGGGGATAAACACAACAAAATAAATACAACAATAGCGCTAGAACCACAATAACAAACACAAAACCTGATCCCAACCTCCACCACCACACCTCCACTCTCTGCACTTTCACTCTCTACATCGCCACACTTCTATTCTCCACATCTCTCCCCACACACCTCCACTCTAGATCTCTACACTTCTATGCCTCCCAACCTCTACAACTTCACTCTCTACTCCTTCAGTCTCTACACTTTCATTCTTTACACTTACACTTCCTACACATCACTCTCTACACCTTCACTCTCTATACCTTCACTCTCCGTATCTCCACTCTCTACACCTCCACTCCCTACACCTCCAGTCTATACTTTCACTCTCTACACCTCCACTTTCTACAGCTCCACCCCTCTACTCTCGACACCTCTACATCTCTACACCTCCACTCTCTACACTTCCACTCTCTACACTTTCACTTTGTACACATCACTCTCTACCCCTTCACTCTCCACATCTCCATTCTCCACACCTCTACACCTACACCTCCAAATCTCTACACCCCATCTCTCCACTCTCTACATCTTCACACTTTCATTCTCTACACCTCCACTCCCTACACCGCCACCTCTCCACTCCTGCACTATGTACACTTTAACCCTCTACACCTCTACTCTCTATACCTCCACACCTCCACTCTCTACACCTCGACTCTTTACATCTTCACACCTCAACTTTCTATACCTTACACCTCCACACCTCTACTCTCCACACCTCTACACTTTCACTCTGTTCACCTCCCCCAATAAGTCCAGTCAATTATATCACAGCTAAGTCCTAAGTACGTAATTGTATAAAACAGTTTATATCTCCACACTCCTACTCTCTACACCTCCACATTTCTCTTCTCTACACCTTTACTCTCTACACCTTCAAACTTCTACTCTCTACATAGTCACAACTCTGCTCTCTTCATCTCAACATCTCTACACCTCTACATATCCACTCTCTACACCTCCATTCTTTACACCTCCACTCTCTACACCAGGGGTCCCCAAACTTTTTCCTGTGGAGACTACATAACTTTTCCCTTTTATGGGGCTGAGGTCAGTTTGTAACAGAAAAAGTGTGATGATCGCAGGGCTGCCTAAACGTAAACATTTATTGTTTTCCAGTAAGCCATACATAACCAAATATTAGTAACCCTTTCTGGGACCTTCACAGAATAAAGTCAGGAAAAAAAAAAACAAATGAAAAAAAAAAAAAAATGCTGCTTGTTATCAGTTCAGCAACCCGGAAGCTGCCCGAACAGACGACTGGTTTAGCCAAGCCTGGTGTACAAATGCATTCTCCTAAGCTCACAGTCCACTTTTTAGCTTTGAGAGTTTGTCTACTTGTATTTGGCCTTGCAAGCAATCACACTCATCTTTGTGACGGGATTCAGAGTGTTGGTGCTGATTGTATTCTTTGAATTCGCCAAGCCTCTTGACAGATGATACAAGCAACGTTTTCTTTGCATTGAACAAAAAAATAACCGTTTGTCCACTACAGGTTAAATACCTTGCATTCTGAATCAATTTTTCTCTCCCATAACCTTTTCACCATTATTCCATTCTATTTGACAGGGAGCGTTTTTGAGATTTTTGTCTTTGGAGGGGCACAGATAAGGGCACAGATGGCAGAAGGGTAAAATAGAATGTCATGTTCTAGGTGTGTATTAGTCTTGATTGCGTGGCCAGACTAAAAAAAAGTAATCATAATGCGTCTCTGGTATTGTTCAGGGGACGGGACAAATGTGGAGGTGGGCCGTATCCGGCCCACGGGCCATAGTTTGGGGACCACTTCTTTACACCCTCACTCTCTAAATGTCCACTCTTTATCACTTTCTACACCTCCACATCTCCACTCTCTATACCTCCACTCTCTACACCTCCACTCTCTACACCTCCACTCATCCACTTTCCCCACCTCCACTTTCTACACTCTACACTTCACTCTCTACACCTCATTACAATCATCACCATCAGAACTTTTACTGTCACCATCATAACCATCAACGTAATCATCACCACCATTATCTCCACCACCACCACCATGATCACCATCATCATGATGACATCATCCTCATCACCATCATCATTACCAAAATCACCATTATTACCATCATTATCGTTTTATGTTTGTTAGCATTAGCATCATCGGCCTTTCTGGATGTATGATAATTATCTGATCAGCTCAATCATTGAATACACCAATTGTATCACCAGGATGTTTCCCGAAAATGCAATGATAGCCAAGTTTATGAGCTCCGACACACACACACACACACACACACACACACACACCAGTATCTCAGTGAGACTAAATCTATTCTGCAGGTTTCAGTTCGAGAATGCAATTGTGATGAAGCTTCCAGGTATATGCTTTTAGTCAGATTTCTAATTGGATAATTGAAAGTAATTAAAGAAAATGAATGCTTCTCACAGACCAGATACAGAGAGGCTCATACTAGAAGTGTTGAGCCCCATCTCACACTGACAGACCTTCCACTATGGTCTTTAGGGTCAGAGAGAGGAGGGGGCAGGGCTAAGTGCAGTGGTGCAGTAAGGAGTTGAGCCCAAACCAGAAAATGAGCATACAGCAGAACAATTCAGGGTTAAGGGCCTTGCTCAAGGGCCCAACAGTGTTTTCAGTGGGGCTTGAACCACTGACCTTTGCATCAGTAACCTATTGCCTTTATTCACTAAAGCCACCACAAACTTGTTTATAGAAGGATATAAAATGCTTAGTCTCAACATGTAAAGTACAACATTAGAAACTGAAGTTTTACAGAACATTTTAAAAATACTACAATAAAATTATTTATTTATTTCATATCACATCATGTCACCCAACTATTACATGCCTCTTGTTCTTCATATTACTGTCTCCCAGAAAAAAATATGAATCTTTTGTCTCATCTGGGTTGTTACATTCACTACCTTCACGTCACTGGTCCTAGATTGCTCTCGATTTTGTAACGGGGCTTCTTCCCTTTTAAAATAACAGCACGATTCTCATCATTATTCGAATTTTTATAACGTATTGACTTCATTGCCGTGCATAAACTGCTGTCTTCTAAGAAAACCTCTGATGTCCTGGTTCAACATGTTGTTCATTTACACAGCGGGTCGGGAACCTTTTTGATTAAGAGAGCCAAAAAAAGAAAAAATTTAAAATATAATCCTCTGAGACATATCGGAGTACAGAAAGGATTGGCTCTCCGTTGTGCGCCACAGTGACATGTGGCATTGAAAATAGATGTATAGATTTAAATGCGTGATATTTATTCATCTATTTTTGTTTTATTTGATGGCTTTTTGTATTTTTATTTAAATGACAGTGAAATTATGTATTAGTTATTCTGTTAAGAAAGAGCCAGATGCAGTCATCAAAAGAGCCACATCTGGCTCACGAGCCATAGGTTCCTGACCCCTGATTTAAATGCATCCCAAATGATATTTTTTTCAGATTAGGGACCCTAGTTTACTTCTCAAGTGTGGAGAGCCTTCAGCCAGTCACTGGACATGATAGTGAGCCTCTCTTCCAGTCCAATGGCCATGCTGCTCACAGTCCTTACTCTTGGAGCACTTGCCTGGCCTGCATCGAGTATGTCCATAACTCCCTCGACAATATTGCCACAGGTATGACACCTTTCGAGTGTGCTTTGGGCTATCACCCCTCATTGTTCCCAGCTCAGGAATCAAAGATTGCTGCTCCATCAGTCCAGTCTTTTCTATGGCAGGAGAATCTAGAAGGGGGTTCATTTGGCTCACAACCAACATCTGGCTAACTGTTGTTGACTCCTGGGTCCACAATTCCATCCTGGTTAGCGTGTGACTATCTACCAAGAACATTCCCTTACAAACCAAGTAACATAACCTTCACCCAGGTACACTGGCCCATTTAAAGTGGCAATGATTATTACCCCTCCTGTCTGAGACTTCAGCTTCCCAGGTCCATGAGGATCCCACTATTGACATTTCCCAACTCAGGTGAGTGTCCTCCAGTCCTTTGCTCAGCTGCTCCTCCACCACCTGCCCACCATATAGACAATTATCCAGCCTACATGGTCAGATGTCTGTCTGTTAGATGTTCAACATAGAGGCGAAGACTTTCAATACCTCATTGATTGGGAAGAACACAGTCCTGAAGAGTGTTGGGTTTCCTGTAAGTTCATTTTGGATCTCTCCCACATCTCTGATTTCTATAAGTAAAATCCAGGCTTGCCCTAGTGGTGAGACATGCAGAATCATGACAGTACCCCCCTCTCAATGACTGTGGTACTGTCATGATTCTGCATGTCTCACCACTAGGGAAGCAGGTGTTCTGGGTTTTGTGTTCCTCTTTTTTCCCCATGTGTATCTCCAGGCAAATAAAGGAGAGCAGAAATGCAAGGTCGATAATTGAGTACAGCAAAAGTCAAGACCTTAGGAGACAGGAAGTCACATCGCTGGTGAGAGTGACAGCATAAGATAATGGGATAAAGGGAGACAGGAGGGTGAGAGAAATAGAAGAGAGATGGAAGAGTGGGGGTAGAAAAAGAGAGTGAAATGGAGAAAAAAGAGTGGAGGGAGAGAAAGAGACAGAAAGAGGAGGATAGAGGAGAAAGAGTGAGGTGTTTTATGAGAAATAGCAGTGGTGGTCTGGTGGTATAGGGCACTGGATTGCTGATCCAAAGGTTGGGGGCTCGAGTCCCACTCTCCACAAGGTTGTCACTGTCCCCCCCAGTGGAGCTAACTGGGTTCTCAAAGGCGGGCCATGTCTCTCACTGTCTATGGCAGGGGTGTCAAACTCGTGCCACAAAGGGCCATGTGGCTGCAGGTTTTTGTTTCAACCAAGCAGCAGCACACCTGACTTGGCTCATTCAAACAACTGATAAGAGTCTTCAGGCAGTTGATTGGTCAATGTGTGTGCTCTGTCCAGAGACTGACCAATCAAACGCCTGAAGACTCTTATCAGTTGTTTGAAATGAGCCAAGTCAGGTGTGCTGCTGCTTGGTTGAAACAAAAACCTGCAGCCACATGGCCCTTTGTGGCACGAGTTTGACACCCCTGGTCTATGGTGAGAGGTTCATGTAAAAGAACCATTGCTGACTTTCGTAAAGAGTAGATGCAAAGCTGTCAGTGTGTTTCTGTCCCTTGCTAAAGGGTTGTGTCAGGAAGGGCATCCAACGTAAAACCCTATGAACCAAATCATATGTGCGAATCTGATGATTTGCTGTGGCGACCCCTGAGAAAGGGAAAAAAGCCGGAAGAAGAAGAAGAAGGGGAGAGAGAGAGAGAGAGAGAGAGAGAGAGAGAGAGAGAGGTTATTTATGAGAAACAGAGGAGAGAGAGAAAGTGGAAGATAAGATGAGAGCAAAATAATTAAAGGAAGGAGTGACAGAGAAGGGAAGGAAGAGAGAGATGAGATACACAGAGAGAGAGAGAGAGAGAGAGAGAGAGAGAGATAGAGAAAGAAACAGAGGGGGGTGTAGAAAGATAGAGAGGTTATTTATGAGTAAGGAGGAGTTGGCAGAGAAATGGGGAGTTAAAGAGGTGGGAGAGACAGGAAGAATAAGAGAGAAAGAAAGAAGAAATGGGTTTTCATCACTACATTATCTGAGTGAAATCAACCTCATTTCTGCAACAAACACTCAAACATTATCTCATTCATTCATCCATTTTCTGAACCACTTAATTTTAATTAAGGTCACAGTGAGTCTGGCACCCATCTCAGCCGACTCTGGGCAAGGGCAGGGTACACCCTGGGCAGCTCAACCTGGCCAACACTCACAGAACCATTCACACTCACACAAAGGGGTAATTTGAAACAGCCAGTAATCTAATATGCATTTCTTGGACTGTGGGAAGAAACCGGAGTAGCCAGAGGAAACCCACACAAACAGGGGGAAACATGCAAACTCCACACACAAATGCCTCAGCTGGGAATCGAACCCAGGACTTTCTTGCCGTGAGGCAGACACGTGTAATACTGCACGACTGTGCCACCCAAATATTATATCATAAATTTAATAGAACATAAAGGGGTGGGGCTCACCCTTCCCAAAGTTGCCATTCATGATGAAAATCCACACAAGTGATGACATGTAACATCACAGATTATAATGACTTATCCTGCTGTGTATCATCATATTATGGTGTGATGCAAGTAAGTCACTGCTGATGTACTACTGAAATCATCATCGGCCTGCTACACAAGCCTGTGGACGTCACATGGGACATACAGGACAATCAGACTTCAACTGCTACAGTATCATCAATCTCAGACATTGAATTTTATTCATTTATTGTACTCATTCTATACCTGTGTAACTGCTACATTTATTGGCACATCCATAATAAATTCTTAAAATAAAATCCTTTTTCTGAACCTGACCATTCCAGAGATTTCTGGAAATAGCGGCCTTTTCGGAATCGAACACACTGCTACCTTGTCTAACAAATTTAATCCATTCCGAGGGCAAGCTCGTAAGCTGAAAAGTTCATTAGATGAAACAACTATTCTCATAAGATAAGATACAGCTTTATTAATCTCACAATGGAGAAAGTCACTGTTACAGGCTCTTGAGGTACCATCAGTAGGGGGTGCAAAAATAGATACATATACAAACATACACACATACATATATATTATATAAGTAAATAAATAAATAGATACATAAATAGTATAAATTAATAAACAATAAAAGAAAAGAAGGGAACGACTTTGTAGACTGGCCTATATTAAAGTGTAATGTATCTGAGTGCAGAGTAGATGGGTTGATATGGTTCACAGTCAGTGGGTTAGATGTGGTTGATTAAAGTGCACGGGGTTTTTATTGCACATAACCGGTATTTTCACAGACAGTTACAAAGTGGCGTTGTACAGTCTGACAGCGGTGGGAATGAACGACCTGCGGTAGCGCTCCTTCCTGCACTGAGGATGTCTCAGTCGTCCACTGAAGGAGCTGCTCAGCTTCTCTACAGTCTGGTGAAGTGGGTGAGAGCCGTTGTTCATGATGGATGTGAGCTTTGCTACCATCCTCCTCTCACTCACCTCCTCCACAGAGTCCAGTGGGCAGCCGAGGACAGAGCTGGCCCTCCTGACCAGCTCTGTCCTCGGCTGCCCACTGGACAGAGCTGGTCAGGAGGGCCAGCTCTGTCCTCGGCTGCCCACTGGACAGAGCTGGCCCTCCTGACCAGCTTGTTCAGTCTTTTTCTGTCCCGCTCTGTGCTGCCCGGGGCCCAGCAGATGGCAGCGTAGAGAATTGCAGAGGCTACCACAGAGTCATAAAATGTCCTGAGCAGAGGTCTGCATACTCCAAAGGACCTGAGTCTCCTCAGAAGGTGGAGGCGACTCTGGCCCTTCTTGTACAGGGCGTTGGTGTTGTGGGACCAGTCCAGTTTATTGTTAAGGTGAACGCCCAGGTATTTGAAACTGTTCACTATCTCAATGTTCTGTCCCTGGACGTTCACTAGTGATTGTGTGTGTGTGTGTGTTAGTGTGCCTCTTCTGAAGTCGACCACCATCTCCTTCGTCTTCCTGGTGTTCAAGCACAAGTGGTTGCGCTCACACCAGTCCACGAAGTCAATGATGACCGACCGGTACACCAGCTCGTTCCCCTCTGACACACGGCCCACGATGACGGAGTCGTCCGAAAACTTCTGGAGGTGGCAGCTGTCTGTGCTATAGCTAAAGTCCGAGGTATAAATGCTGAAAAGGAAGGGTGAGAGGACGGTGCCCTGCGGTGCCCCCGTGCTGCAGACTGCCACCTTTGACTTACAGCCACGCAGCCGTACGGACTGTGGACGGTTAGTAAGGTAGTCGGTGATCCAGGCAGCAAGATGCCCGTCCACTCCCACGTCCTCCAGCTTTCCCCGCAGAAGCGCTGGCCTGATGGTGTTGAAGGCGCTGGAGAAGTCAAAGAACATGACCCTCACAGCGCTGCCAGCGATTTCCAGGTGGGTGAGTGCCCGCTGCAGAAGATAGTTGACGGCGTCTTCTACTCCGATGTTGGGCCTGTAGGCAAACTGCAGCGGATCTAGGGTGGGGCTCACCATACAGCGGAGGTGTATGAGGAGGAGCCTTTCCATGGTCTTCATAAGGTGGGAGGTCAGGGCGACAGGTCTGTAGTGGGCTGGTTCCTTCGCTTGTGCTGTTTTGGGAACCGGAACCACACAGGAGGTCTTCCACAGGACGGGAACCTTCTCCAGGCTGAGGCTCAGGTTGTACAGGTAGCATAGTACCACACAGAGCTGGTCTGCGCAGGTCCTCAGCAGCCTGGGACTGATGCCATCTGGTCCTTCAGATTTCCTCTGATTTAGTTGCCTCAGCTGTCTCCTCACCTGGTCTGATGTGAGGGAGAGGGGGCTGGGGTGGGCTGCAGAGGGAGGGGATGTGTCTGTCGGGCTGTAGCAGTCAAGTGAAGTTGGCCTGGGGGGGGGAGGTGTCTGCTGGTCTAGAGACGTGTGAAGAGAGGGGGGGGGGACGGGGAGGGGGCAGAGGGGGAAGGGGGAGAATCAAACCTGTTGAAGTAACAGTTTAGTTCATCCGCCCAGCGCTGGTCACCATCAGCTCTCCCTCTGACACTCTGCCCAAATCCAGACATGGTCTTTAGTCCTCTCCAGACGTCCCGCACGTTGTTCTGAGCCAGCTTCTCCTCCAGCTTCTTCCCATAGTCCTTCTTTGCCCTCCTGATCCTCCACTGGAGCTCACGCTGGACCTTCTTCTGCTCCTCTCTATCCCCTGAGATGAAAGCCCTCTTTTTCTGGTTCAGGAGGACTTTAAGCTCAGGGGTGACCCACGGGTGATTGTTGGAGAAGCACCGTACCCTCCGTGTTGGCACAGTGCTGTCCACGCAGAAGTTCATGTAATCAGTGATACAGTGTGTGAGGCCGTCGATGTCATCACCAAAGGAGTCACAGAGCATGCTCCAGTCTGTGGTCTGGAAACAGTCCCTAAGCCTCTCATTGGTCTCCTCGGTCCACACTTTCACAGACCTCTTCTGCACAGGTTCCTTTCGCACCCTGGGTGTGTATTGGGGGAGCAGGTAGACCAGGTTGTGGTCTGATCGTCCCAGTGGGGGGAGGGTGGAGGAGCTGTAAGCGTCCTTCACATTTGCATACAGCAAGTCCAGTGTTTTATTGTCTCTTGTGGCGCACTTCACGTATTGAGTGAACGTTGGAAGAGAGGCGGAGAGAGGGGCGTGGTTAAAGTCCCTGCTGATCAGAATCATGGCGCGGGGGTGACGAGTCTGTGTCTGATTAACGGCGCTGTGTAGACGCTCACACGCGGCCGCCGCATCAGCCGAGGGCGGAATGTACACGCAAAACACAATCACGTGTGAAAACTCCCTCGGTAGATAATATGGCTGCGCGCTCACCGCGAGCAGTTCCAGGTCCCGCGTGCATAGCTGCTCCTTCACGTGCACGTTGGCCGGGTGGCACCATCGTTCATTCACATAGACCGCCACGCCCCCTCCTATCTTCTTACCGCTCTCCGCCGCGCTCCGATCTGCACGCGCGAGTGTAAATCCGTTCAGAGAAACCACACAGTCCGGTGTGAGTTCATTCAGCCACGTCTCTGAGAAACACATGATGCTGCAGTCCCGGTACTGCCTCTGCTGCCGGGTCAGCGCCGCCAGCTCCTCCGTCTTGTTGGCGATCGCGCGGACATTTCCCATGATGACAGAGGGAACACATGTCCTCCGCGTCTTTCGTCCCCCTCTGCAGCCTCTCCTTTTCCTCCGTATTTCCACAGGAACAACAGGCTTTTCCGCATGAAGGAGGGCGGGGGCGCGCAGGCCGAGGAGGGTCTCACGTGTGTAAGACCTGCGTTGCTCAGAGCCGTCGGTGAATGAGTTTCCTGACGCCGATCCAAAAAGTGAGAGTAAAAGTGCACAGAAAAACAAAAGCATCATAAAAGTGGGTTTCCCAGATGCAGTATTGAAGAAAGAAAAAGAAAATTTGAAAAAAGATAAAGAAACACGCCTATATACAATAGAAAAGAGAAAAAAAAGGAAAATAAACTGAAGAGCTCCTCTAACTGGCTGCAGGTCACCCGGCGCCATCTTGGGAAAAAAAAAAACAAAAAACAAAAAACAAAAACATTAATCCGTTCCAACCCCCTCCCAAACTCATATAACCTGCCATAAACACATATTTGACCATATATATATATATATATATATATATATATATATATATATATATATATATATATATATATATATATATATAAAGATGACCATATTAAAGCAATAAATATTTCATAATAATAATACATGTGCATTAACATTAATAATAATTAAGAATAAATAATAATTAAACAAGAATAAGCAATAAGTCAACTAACCCTTCCGATCATCGACTGTGGCAAAGATGTCACGTAGGCAGGCAGGAGGTGGTGCGTAACAAAAGAGGAGGAGGAGAATTTTGTGCGTGTGCACGCTATGAATGCCAGCGGGGAAAGGCTCGTGGTGAACACCCACAAGGGAAGTGCTTCTCAAATAGTGGGGCACACCCCCCTTGGGGGGCATGGTGTGATGCCAGGAGGAGCACATACGACCCTGGGGAACATGCTTTTTTGGCATACTGTACTAGAATTATGTGTAATTGCATATTCACTACAGTAGTTTGTGCTTTCATTGTTGCGCTATGGTGTAGGAAAAAAGGTCTGAGCAAACGATATGAAGTGCAGTAAACACTATTTATAGTCAGCACACGGGTGCTGGGGGGCATGAAATGTTTTTTTTTCTTCCTATAGTGGGCGTCATTGAAAATACTTGCACAAGGCGGAAGAATACACGCAGAAGAATATGAGGCTAATCAGCCCGGAAAAGTCATTTCAAGGAGAGCTCGTAAAGTGAATCTTTGCTCATTGGACGGGACAGATTTTTTTAGGTTGAAAGCTTGTATCATGGAAAAATCATTATAATGGACACTCATTAGACAAGGCACCACTGTATTTTTGTTTGTATCAAGTTGCTGAACATAATGAGCAAAATAAGCTAACAGAATTTGGGCAAAATCCATCCCTGGAAACTTTGGAAACTTTTAAGAAGGATCAAATGTAGAAATCTCTCAAATTCTTGCAATCGATGTGAAAAGATAAACGAGGAAATCAAATATGAAGAAAGTGATTCCAAAAGCTCTGATTGATGACAACCAGATGTATGATGGAGGAATCCTTACAGGTCTATAGCGATCACCATGGCACCTCAGTGGTAACGGAGGCGGAAAATAAAAAACTACTGTTCTAGGAATTAAAATAAAAACTAAGAATACAAGTGGAAACTGAAAATCGTTGAACAAAGGTGAGATGAAAAAAATAAAAATGGAGAAACAAAAATATGAACAAGACACCTGCCTCTAATATCAGGCCACTAATGATGAGCCACAGCATAAATTTAATTATGGCAAACATGTAAAATTGGTGATACCATTTAGTGAAGTGGACAAATATTTTGTAAACTCTGAAAGAAATGCCACCCGTCTTAAATGGCCCTCCGAATCATGGCCACTGTCATTGCAAGGTATATTGAAAGGCAAAAGACAAGAGGTGTCCACTGCACTTTCATCACAACAAAGTTGTGATTCTGAAGTTGGCACACGAGGTTCCCTTTGGAGGTAATTTATGTGTGTATTTCTACTGGCCAAAGATTAACCAGGACATATCCAACTTCTGTCAAACTTGTCACATTTGTCGGATGGTTGGGAGGATCCTTTTGCATATCTGAAGCCTATAACAGCCTTTGAGGAACCATTCAGAGGAATCATCATCAATTATGTTGGTCCCCTGTCGTAACTACACTTGGCAATACAGAGTATGTTTGTACCAGTGTGTGTTCATTAGAGAGTGCATTCACAGCAGAGTGATCACACTGAAGAACATTCATGACAGCGTGTGTTTACACCACAGTGTAAGTGTGGTCACATTAGAGTGAATTCATGCAAGGGAACACTTCTTCCAGAGGGCATTCATGAGGCTGTGTTTCACACCGGTATGTGTTGACACCATAGGCCATTCACAGCAAAGTGCATTTACAACAAACTGTGTTCGCACTAGCGTGCATTTTCACCAACTGGCATTCACAGTATGTACGGGCATCCCTCACTTTTTATTGGAACCGAGAACCCCACGTGACCATTGAAATCCACAAAGTAGGATCAACCCCCGCCCTCGACTGACGTAGACGTACATGTATATGTGTATATAATATCAATAAATACATATCCAATGCTATAAATGCTTATAATAACAATTAAACATTGAAAAAAAAAACATAACATTCGTTTTGCAAACATCCGGAGATACCAACAAAGCTGTCCAAGGTCGAAAGTGAGTGAAAGTGAAATGACATTGAAGAACAAGTAGAAATAGACATGGAATAAAATCTACAGAAAGATAGATCATGAATATAAGTATGAAATATGATTAAACATTATCCTGAGGTACACTTAAAACTAGGCTCTGGCAGAGGGAGGCGTGGCTGCGCAGATGCACACACAGATGCAACAAAGTTTTGGTTTTTTTTTGCATAATTGGCCTTGTTTTTGTGACATTTTCCTTAACTTGTCCATCTATTCTTCTTTAATTTCCATATTTTTAAATTTGATGAATATTAATTAATTAATTAAAAAAAACAAAAACATGATGCACTGAAGCCGCATTAATTGAAGGGGGAAGTAGCGAGGGATCCCTGTATAACTATGTTAGAGGAAATACATATTCTCTATAATGTGGATATGTATCTGTTGTCTGCGTTGTACAGTTAAATGTCTCAACTACGTCATCCTTTTTAGGGTTGCAGGGAGGGTGGAACCAATTTCAGCTGCTACTTCAGGCTACACCTTGAACAGCTTGCCAGTCCAATGCAAGGCAAAACACAAACAACTATTCACATTCACATTCACACCTAGGGAAATTTGGAAGAGCCAGTTAGCATTATGTGCAATGTGCATGTCTTTGTACTTTGGGAAGAACCTGGAACACCCAGAGGAAGTCTATACAAGCACAGGGAGAACTCCACACACAAACTCCATTGCAGTGCTTGGGACTCAAACCCAGTAACCAAATATGAGAAGTAAGCAACTTTGTATGGTTTTGAATGCCTGCCTCCAACCAGAAAGTCCCCACGGACAGGACCTCACTTCCTGTTTATCTTATATTAACATAAGATCTGAGCTTCATTTAAGTTACAACAATGGACACACAAAATCTGACGAATCAAACACTAAATGTGATAATATTTTATGTCTTTACTGAACACACACACACACACACACACACACACACACACACACACACACACACATAGTGCTTCTGTAGAAATAAGTGAACCCTGGGAGTTAAACCGCTTTGGCAGATTTATTTCGGTGTCTAAGCTCCTCATCCTGGGTGAGAGTCTCCCTGATATATTTGGTAGGGCCTCTTAATTAAACTCAGGCATTTTATTTCCCTCCTTGTTGGTAGAAAGGTGTCCGGAGTCAGAGGGAGCAGAGCAGAACCGAATCATTAAGTTCTTTCCAGCATACCTCAGCGCCTGGTCAATGTGTCCCTTTCATGCCCTGTACAATGCTGTGTGTCCTCTCTGAATAATTCAACCTGTGTTTTATCAGTCCAGTACCTCCTTCCCAGCACCACTGTGCAGTGTCAAAATGCGCTCTGGTGAAACTTAGGTGCAGCACTCTTCCGAGAGAAGCAGTTTCCTCAGTGATGTTCAGCTTGTTCAGTAGTTCCATTGGCTGGGGAAGTTTTCTTTACCTCAAAGAGAATTCTGTCTTCGGAGTATGGGTGCCCAATTCTACAGAGGCAATTCACAGTTCCAGATCAACTTGTGTGTATCAATGGACTGATGAGGATCTAAACTCTCACTTCACTTTAAAACCCTTTTGTTTATCCAAACAGTAATTCTTCATCTTAGGTCTACAACTTTTTTTAATTTATTTTTTGTGAGGCATGGTTTCATTCTTGCAAATTCAAAAAGTTTGAGTGTGAAAGCAAGTCAAACTCACATCTCCAACCTTGTATCACTGATTGGACTCCAGGTCTCATAATTCCAGACACCAGTTATCTTATGTTGAGGTTATGAGCAAATGGGTGCATATGCTTTTTTCACAGTTTATACTGTGAATGAATTATTAATTATGGGCACGAATAAGGTGTGTATCATTAGTTAAAAAAGCTTGTGTTTGCTTAGAATTGTAAACTTTTAAGATACATGTAGACACACATTTCAGGGATCACTTTTGTGTGTAGTATCAGGTACTTCTTACAAGGGATTGTCTCATGCTTACTGGAGTAGTTTGGCCACTTTGACCCCCATCTTTCACTCAGCTCTCACCTGGGGCTCTTCCTGGCTCCTGTACATGGTATGGCCCCACCCTGGCCATCACAACCAGTTGAGGGAAACAGGCAGGTGAAGCAGCAATCTGTTCATCCTTACATCTAAAGATTGCCTATGAAGATCAGGTAGAGGAATCATAATTTAAGAGCTAAGAAGGTGATGCAGCAGTGCATTGTGAATACGTGATGGATGTGACACAGCACAGCAGACATTTTGTAGATCTGCTTCAATTGTAATCTCCC
>CM045749.1:2407500-2437500 GCA_024760905.1 Plotosus lineatus
TCTCTCTCTCTCTCTCTCTTTCTCCTTGCTCCTTATTTGTATTTTCCTGTCCCTCCCTTTCTGCTCCGTTGCTCGCTCATCAGGGATGAGGCAGAAGGGAGTGCCATCTACACCAAAGACACATCATTTCTCTCTCTCTCGCTCTCTTCCTCTATTCCTCCCTCAGGGTGTAGTCCCCTTGGTGCTTGGGGCAAACAGATGAAGAGTTTAGAGAAAAACCTGGCATGGAAACAGGATCAGATTGATCTAAACAGTGTGTGTGTGTGTGTGTGTGTGTGTGTGTGTGTGTGTGTGTGTGTGTGTGTGTGTGTGTGTGTGTGTGTGTGTGTGTGTGTGTGTGTGTGTGTGTGTGTGTGTGTGTGTGTGTGTGTGTGTGTGTGTTTGCTTAGGAGCTTCACTCCTGTGGTTTAAAAGTACAATTTCTTAATAATTACATTGCTTTTGAGAAAAAGAGTGATGCTTTTGTCTCCAGCTGAGTTCTCATCAGCCTCATGATACATGAGATTTAAAGATTACATTTGAAATATGATTAAAGTTCTGATCACCTTTTGAGTCCTGCCCCATTGCATTCCTGCACACACCATCTCTCCCTTCTGATCCCGGCTGATCTAGAAAGGATGAACTCCTGTCTGATCCTGTTGGATCCCACCTCGTCCCCTCCCATCCTACAAAAATGCTCAGTGTCTCAGTTTGTGTATTTGATGTCAAGTAAATTTCCTAGATCTGTTGTGAAATGCTTTATGACTCCCAACAGCTGTATCATGATAAACATGATAACACGTGGATCTAGATTTGTTGTATGGATGAGCAGTCACACATTAGAGAAATATCATACACAGAATTCTTTTTGTAGCCCTCATATCACTTTCGTACAAACATGTTACAATTTACAGTAGGCACCCGTTATTTGCAGGGGTTTGGTTCCGGCCCCTCCTGCGAATCAAGATAATCCACAAGTTGTGTACCTGGAAATAAAACCCCATGTATCATGCTTCTTAGGGCATCCGACGTAAAACCAATGCCAAATATTTATGATGCAAATCAGAAGTATTACCCCCATACCGGATCGGTCGAGGCCCGGGTTAACAACGACCGCCATCAGTGCTGTCAATCAACAGGGTGCTGATGGAAATTGGACTACTGTTGGTCGAAGACGTCGAAGAAGGAGAGGTGGGAGGCGTGTCCGTAGGCAGAGAGAGAAGAGGAAAGGCATGAGTCTAGGACTGAGAGTGGGGACTTTGAATGTTGGAACTATGCAAAGAAAAGGTAGAGAGCTGGCTGACATGATGCAGAGGAGGAAGGTGGACATACTGTGTGTTCAGGAGACCAGGTGGAAAGGTAGCAAAGCTAAAAGCTTAGGAGCAGGGTTTAAGCTATTTTATCACGGTGTGGATGGGAAGAGAAATGTAGTAGGAGTCATCTTGAAGGAGGAGTTTGTCAGGAATGTTCTAAAAGTGAAAAGAGTGTCAGACAGAGTGATGAGTCTCAAGTTAGAAATCGAAGGTGTAATGCTCAATGTTGTTAGTGCTTATGCCCCACAGGCAGGATGTGAGCTAGAAGAGAAGGAGAGATTCTGGAGTGACTTAGATGAAGTGATGCAGAGTACCCCCAGAGGTGAAAGAGTGCTCATTGGTGCAGACTTCAATGGACATGTTGGTGCAGGCAACAGAGGGGACAAGGAAGTGATGGGCAGGTTTGGTATCCAGGACAGGAACACAGAAGGACAGATGTTGATAGATTTTGCAAAAAGGATGGAAATGGCTGTGGTGAATACTTTCTTCCAGAAGAAACAGGAGCATAGGGCGACTTATAAAAGCGGAGGTAGGAGCACACAGGTAGACTACATCTTGTGTAGGCGATGTAATTTGAAGGAAGTCAGTGACTGCAAAGTCATACTGGGTGAGAGTGTTGCCAAACAGCATAGGATGGTGGTGTGCAGGATGACTCTGATGGTGAGAAAGGTGAAAAAGGCAAAGGCAGAGCAGAAGACAAAGTGGTGGAAGCTGAAAAAGGAAGAGTGCCGTGTTGTCTTCAAGGAGGAGTTGAAACAGGCTTTGGGTGGCCAGGAAGTGCTTCCAAATGACTGGACAACCACAGCAAATGTGATCAGGGACACAGGTGGGAGAGTACTTGGTGTGTCCTCTGGAAGGAAAGTAGATAAGGAGACTTGGTGGTGGAATGAGAAAGTGCAGGAGTGTGTACAAAGGAAGAGGTTAGCTAAGAAGAAGTGGGACATTGAGAGGACCGAAGAGAGTAAACAGGAGTACAGGGAGACATAGCGTAAGGCGAAAGTAGCAGTGGCAAAGGCCAAACAGAGGGCGTATGATGACTTGTATGATAGGTTGGAAAGGAAAGAGGGAGAAAATTATCTATACAGGTTGGCACAGCAGAGAAATAGAGATGGGAAGGACGTGCAGCAAGTTAGATTGATAAAGGACAGAGAGGGAAATGTATTGACTGATGACAGAAGTGTGCTGGGAAGATGGAAATAGTATTTTGAAGAGCTGATGAATGAGGAAAATGAGAAAGAAAAAAGAGTAGAAGAGGTGACCATTGAGGAGCAGGATGTAGCAAAGATCAGCAAGGGTGAAGTAAAAAGGGCATTGAAGAGGATGAAGAATGGAAAGGCAGTTGGTCCTGATGATATACCTGTGGAGGTATGGAAGTGTCTAGGAGAGGTAGCAGTAGATTTTCTGACAAGAACATTCAACAAGGTACTAGAGAGTGAGCAGATGCCGGAGGAGTGGAGGAGAAGTGTGCTGGTGCCCATTTTTAAGAACAAGGGACACGTGCCGAGTTACAGCAACTACAGAGGGATAAAGTTGATGAGCCATACGATCAAGTTATGGGAAAGAATAGTGGAAGCTAGACTAAGGGCAGAGGTCAGCATTTGTGAACAACAGTTTGGTTTCATGCCAAGAAAGTAAAAGAAGAAGAAGTGTCATGCTTCTTAAAAACATTCTATAGAGTCTTACTCATTAACACAGTATTAATATTGTAAAATGTAGTAATTAAGTAAAAACTTTAAAAAATTTTACTGTGATATTTATTGATATATATACATATATAAATAAATCAATAAATCAAATAAATAAAAAAATCAATAAATATCACAGTACAAAATTAAAGTATTGACTTAATCATTACTACATTTTCTCTATATATATATATATATATATATATATATATATATATATATATATATATATATATATATATATATATATATATATATATATAGAGGATTTTCTGAGTAGATCCTTCCGTAGAAGAGTGCTCAATACTTTTTGGTAGAGCAAATAAACAAAAATAAAAGGACAGGACAAAGACTTTCTATTGAAACTCCATTTATCGCTACATATCTGTTTCAAGGGGTGGTGAAACCATCCTCTCTCTTCAGGTGATTATAGAAGATATATGTTTATATATTATATTCTATAATCACCTGAAGAGAGAGGATGGTTTCACCACCCCTCGAAACAGATCTGTAGTGATAATTGGAGTTTCAATAGAAAGTCTTTGTCCTGTCCTTTTATTTTTGTGTGTGTATATATATATATATATATATATATATATATATATATATATATATATATATATATATATATATATATATATATATATATATATTTACTATATATATATATATATATATCTTCTTTCTTCTTTTCCTTTCAGCTGTTCCCTTCAGGGGTCGCCACAGCAAATGATCTGCCTCCATCTCACACTATCCTCTGCATCTTCTACTCTTACTCCAACGACCTTCATGTCCGCCTTCACCACATCCATAAATCTTCTCTTTGGTCTTCCTCTGGGCCTTCTGCCTGGTAGTTCCAACCTCAGCATCCTACTACCAATATACTCACTGTCCCTCCTCTGTACATGTCCAAACCATCTCAATCTAGCCTCTCTGACTTTGTCTCCAACACCTCTTACATGTGCTGTCCCTCTGATGTACTCATTCCTGATCCTATTCATCCTCGTTACTCCAAAAGAGAACCTCAACATTTTCATCTCTGCTGTCTCCAGCTCTGCCTCCTGTGTTTTCCCCAGGGCCACTGTTTCTAAACCATACAACATCGCTGTCTTGTACACTTTTCCCTTCATTCTTGCCGATACCTTTCTATCACACATCCCACCATCCCACCCAACCTGCCTGCACATGCTTCACCTCTTTTCCACACTCTCCATTGCTCTGGATTGTTGAGCCTAAGTACTTAAAATCCTCCACCTTCTTTATCTCTGCCCCCTGTAACCTCACCGTTCCTCTTGGGTCCTTGTCGTTCACACACCTGTATTCTGTCTTACTGAGACTAACCTTCATTCCCCTCCTTTCCAGGGCATACCTCTACCTCTCGAGATTTTCCTCCACTTGTTCTCTGCTCTCACTACAGATCACGATGACATCTGCAAACATCATAGTCCATGGAAATTCTTGTCTAAGCTCGTCTGTCAGCCTGTCCATCACCATAGCAAACAAGAATGGGCTGAGAGCTGACCCTTAATGCAGTCTCACCTCCACCTTGAACTCTTCTGTCACACCGACAGCACTGCTTTCTCCAGATCCACAAAAGCACAATGCAGCTCCTTCTGACCTTCTCTGTACTTTTCTATTAACATCCTCAAAGCGAACACTGCATCTGTGGTGCTCTTTCTTGGCATGAAATCAAACTGTTGTTCACAAATGCTGACCTCTGCTCTCAGTCTAGCTTCCACTATTCTTTCCCATAACTTCATTGTATGGCTCATCAACTTTATCCCTCTGTAGTTGCCACAAGTCTGTACATCTCCCTTGTTCTTAAAAATGGGCACAAGCACACTTCTCCTCCATTCCTCCAGCATCTGCTCACTTTCTAAGGCCTTGTTGAATATTCTTGTCAGAAAATCTACTGCTACCTCCCCGAGACACTTCCATACCTCAACCGTTATGTCATCCAGACCAACTGTCTTTCCACTCTTCATCCTCTTCAATGCCCTCCTCACTTCACCCTTACTAATCATTGCTACTTCCTGGTCCTCAATGGTCACCCCTTCTACTCTTTTTTTCTCTCTCATTTTCCTCATTGATCAGCTCTTCAAAGTACTTTTTCCATCTTCCCAGCACACTTCTGCCATCAGTCAGTACATTTCCCTCTCTGTCCTTTATCACTCTAACTTGCTGCACGTCTTTCCCATCTCTATTTCTCTGCTGTGCCAACCTGTATAAATCATTTTCTCCATCCTTACTGTTTAACCTATCATACAAGTCATCATACGCCCTCTGTTTGGCCTTTGACACCACAAACTTCGCCTTATGCTGTGTCTCCCTGTACTCCTGTTTACTCTCTTCGGTCCTCTCTGTGTCCCACTTCTTCTTAGCGAACCTCTTCTTTTGTACACACTCCTGCACTACCTCATTCCACCACCAAGTTTCCTTATCTACTTTCCTTCCAGAGGACACATCAAGTAGTCTCCTACCGGTCTCCCTGATCAGATTGGCTGTGGTTGTCCAGTCATCTGGAAGCACTTTCTGGCCACCCAAAGCCTGTTTCAACTTCTCCTTGAAGACAACATGACACTCTTCCTTTTTCAGCATCACCATCAGCATCATCCTGCACACCACCATTCTATGCTGTTTGGCAACACTCTCACCCACCACTACTTTGGAGTCACTGACCTCCTTCAAATTACATCGCCTACACAAGATGTAGTCTACCTGTGTGCTCCTACCTCTGCTTTCATAAGTCACCCTATGCTCCTGTTTCTTCTTGAAGAAAGTATTCACCACAGCCATTTCCATCCTTTTTGCAAAATCGATCAACATCTGTCCTTCTGTGTTCCTGTCCTAGATACCAAACCTGCCCTTCACTTCCTCGTCCCCTCTGTTGCCTGCACCAACATGTCCATTGAAGTCTGCCCCAATGACCACTGTTTCACCTCTGGAGGTACTCTGCATCACTTCATGTAACTCACTACAGAATCTCTCCTTCTCTTCTAGCTCACATCCTGCCTGTGGAGCATAAGCACTAACAACATTGAACATCACGCCTTTAATTTCTAAATTGAGACTCATCACTCTGTCTGACACTCTTTTCACTTCTAGAACATTCCTGACAAATCCCTCCTTCAAGATGACTCTTACTCCATTTCTCTTCCCATCCACACCGTGATGAAACAGCTTAAACCCTGCTCCTAAGCTTCTCGCCTTGCTACCTTTCCACCTGGTCTCCTGAACACACAGTATGTCTACCTTCCTCCTCTGCATCATGTCAGCCAGCTCCCTATCTTTTCCTTGCATAGTTCCAACATTCAAAGTCCCCACTCTCAGTTCTAGGCTCACGCATTTCCTCTTCTCTCTCTGCCTACGGACATGCCTCCCGTCTTTCCTTCTTCGACGTCTTCAACCAATAGTGGTGCAATTTCCATCAGCACCCTGTTGGTTGACAGCACTGATGGCGGTCGTTGTTAACCCGTGCCTCGACCGATCCGGTATGAATTTTGTTTTGATCATTTGCATGGGAAATGTGGCAGAAGTTTTACGCCGGATTCCCTTCCTGTAGCAACCCTCTGCATTTATCTGGGCTTGGGACCGGCATAAGGGGAAGAGACACTGGTTAGTGCCCCCCTCCCGCCTCATGGCTGCATTTTTTATATATGTATATGTATATATGTATATGTATATATGTGTGTGTGTGTGTGTGTGTGTGTGTGTGTGTTTGTATATATATATATATAATAAGAAATTCAAAATTCAAACCTGCCAATCAAAATTTCACACGATGCACGAGTTGCTTTCTCATTGGCTGTCTCTCAACATCCCGCCTATCTGGCCTCCCAGAGAGAGATAGAAGAAGCTTCACTCTTTAATTTTTAGTTTAGTTTTTTAAGTTGTTTTAATTCAGTAAATGTTTAATAAATTATGGGTGCATTTGAGCTCATCTGGAATTCCCCTCCCTCAAGGAATCAAATTAAAGTTGAGTTGGTCAAGCAGGGAATGCGCTTTGAATTCATGTGTTGTGGGCGTGGCCTGCAGCGGTGCGCGCGAGAGAGAGAGAGAGAGAGAGAGAGAGAGTGAGAGAAAAGGAACAATGCTTTAGTTTTTAGCTTTTTAAGTTGTTTTAATTCAGTAAATGTTCAAGCAGGGAAAGTGCTTTGAATTCACGTATTGTGGGCGTGGCCCGCAGCATGTGTGTGTGCGAGAGAGAGATAGCACAAGAGAGAAAGAGAAGTGTTTGTTTGTGTGTGTGTTAATAAAAAAATGTTTAATAATGGTTTCATTAATAAATATGTTCATAAATGTTTAAATGGTTTAATACATTTTCTTTTACTTTTAACACATAGTTCATGTATAATTGGTGTACTTTTATCATTTTTAAAGGGTTTATGGGGTTTATGCAATTCAAAGACTAGACACTTGGAATGAATAAGGCAATTTAACATGTAAGATGCGAAAACCCCTACTTACGAAATACCTGCTATACGAAAAGGGCTCTGGAACGGATTAATTTCATAAGTTTGGGGCCGACTGTATATATAAAATATATATATATATAATGTGAAAGAGGTTTTCTTTTCTTAAGGCCCTCTCCAGTGAAGACGTGGTTTGCCACCCTCCTCTCCTCCTCTCTCCGCCAAAACGCTGATGATCAACCAGCAGATACCATGAGGTTCTTCCCTCTCCTTTCCATCCTTGGAACCCTGCTGATGACAAGAGGATTACCCTCCCAAGCACACCCGCACGACAACAGCTTCCAACAACACCTGGAAATTTGCCAAATGGACTGCCAGACGCCATACGAAGAGCTCGTGTTACATTTGTCAACTCTTACCTTCTGCCTCTGAGATAATTTCCTTAACCCCCAGCAAGCATAATGCCACTACTGTACTGGATATGGTTTCTAAGATGGGGACTAGTGAACTTTGTATGAATAAGATCAAGAAGAAATAATACCACCAATTATTATCCAGTACGACTTAGATCTCATCAGCGACACCGTTCTCTTGATTATGACGATGTTAAAAAGAGGACAGAGAAAAAAGTGTGATACCATATTAATCTGGTATCAAAGAGAGGGCTCAAAGGGGTTTTCAGAGTTGCAGAAATTTCTATTTCTGTGTTTGATATCCTTTAACTATGTATTCATATTTGTTTCCCTATGGAAAAGCACAAAAGTGTTCTTATAAGTATTGTATCAAAGATGTTGTTCCTCTTCCTGTGGGAAACTGTCACTAAATGGTCAAGAACCATTTGTTGTTGTAATCAACAAATTGCATCTACTTTGTGCCCTGTTTATCCAGCTGTTCTTTTAACTTTAGAGCTCAGGGATCATACCTTGGGCAGGACTGGTCTCATACCTTGGATCATACATACAAGGGTTCTATCGTTTTATGACCCCACCCATAAATACTGTAAAAGGTATTTTTACACTCTGTTCACCTCTGAAAGCTTCAGTGAGCTTGTGATTGAAGAACGTGACCCTTTATTGCAAGCCACCCCAGAGCTCTGGGTGACACAGATTAACTGATCCACGCGATGATTAGAACTTGCTCAGAACCAGTGAGAGAAAGAACTGGACAATGAAAAAGAAATCCCAAAAATATATATATCATCTTCTTCTTTTCCTTTCGGCTGTTATTTTCAAGGGTCGCCATAGCAAATTATCTTCCTCCATCCCACCCGATCCTCTGCATCTTCTACTCTTAGTCCAACTACCTTCATGTCCTCCTTCACCGTATCCATAAATCTTCTCTTTGGTCTTCCTCTAGGCCTTCTGCCTGGTAGTTCCAACCTCAGCATCCTACTACCAATATGCTCACTGTCCCTCCTCTGGACATGTCCAAATCATCTCAATCTAGCCTCTCTGACTTTGTCTCCAAAACATCTTACATGTGCTGTCCCTCTGATGAACTCATTCCTTATCCTATTTGTAATGTTACATTCAACTAACAAGTAACATCGGGTTGGGTTCACAGAATACTTTAATGGACTGCTCAGTTGATGTGCGTGCAACAAGATGATCACACACACACACACACACACACACACACACACACACACACACACACACACACACACACACACACACACACACACACTTCTTTATGATGTAGTACACACAAAACCCCTAAGGAGCATAGCTCCAGTACGATTACCTATTACAGATACATACTGCTAATAGCGCACTAACGATTATAGCACATTCCCCCCTTCTTTCAGGATCGTTAAGATTAACTGACTTTGTGCAATAAAATGTCCTTGAGCACAGATCTTTAGCACAAATCTGTCAAATTGACAATCTCTGAATTAAGGTCCTTTGGCACAACCGAACAATAACACTTCATAAGGAAACTAATGTTAACATGCAACTAACAAAAGGCATGCATTAAACTAAACAGTCTTTTGGATCACTTAAAAAGTTAAACAACGTGCATTAAAGTCTTTTGGAGTTCACAAGTCAAGTTTCTTTGACGGGATCACCAGTCTTCCCGACCGAGTCGTGGCAGCTTTAGATGATGTTGGTGATGATGAAATCGTTGGCAACACTGGCGTTGGTTCTGAAGGAGCAGCAGCCGAGTCACCTGGTGTTGATGTAAGTTCCCTGCAGTTCCTCCTGTAGGTACCGGATAGAGTTTCTATTACATAAGATTGTGGCTGTGGTGTTTTCACCAGAACAGTGGCATTGCCTAAACCTTTAGCATAAACATGCTGTCCAGTAAATAGATCACTTAGCGGCTGTGCTCAATGCTGTTGGTCAAAGTTGATCTTCTGAGTCGACCTTGCTTGCGTTTCTTTCTGTTTCAGCTGCTTAAGATCAGGTATCTTTGGTTCAAGAGATTCAGGAAGTACTGGTACCGTTGTTCTTAGATGGCATCCCATTAGAAGCTCTGATGGGCTATACCCATTTTGTAGGGGAGTCGACCTGTAAGCCAGTAGGGTGAGATATCAGTCTTTTTCTTCAACATGGCTTTCACGGTCTTGACTGTTCGCTCAGCTTCTCCATTACTCTGGGGATAAGTTGGGCTGCTTGTGACATGTGAGAACTTGTAGTTTTCTGCAAACTCTTGGAAAGCAGAAGATGAGTATTGAGGTCTGTTGTCAGACATCACTATTTCTGGTATACCATGCCTTGCGAATAAGGATTTCAGGTGGTTGATGATGCACTCACTTGTAGTTTTGTCCAGCTTGCAAATCTCCACAAAGCGTGAATAGTAATCTACCACAAGGAAGTAGTTGATGTTCTTCAGTGTGGACAAATCAGTGGCTACCCTCTGCCATGGTCGGTCTGGTAGCTCTGATGGCATGAGGGGATCAGGAGGGTTGACTCGCTCCCTGATACACTGTGTAAAATTTTCGACCAGGGATTTAATCTGTTTTGATAGGCCTGGCCACCACACTGACTGTTTGGCCAACATCCTCCACTTGACCACTCCATGGTGTCCCAGGTTGAGGGTGTCTAGTACCTTAAGCCTCATTGAAATTGATATCACGAGTCTGTTTCCTCTCAAGAGAAGACCTTGTTCAACACAGAGCTCATGACAAAAGGGGTGATAAGCATTAACTGCGCCTTGAAGTTTTAATTTTTCTCTCCACTCTTCGTTACACAATCTGATCAGTTCCTTGCAGACTTCAAGGAAACCTCTTCCTTTGTACACACTCCTGCACTTCCTCATTCCACCACAAGACTCCTTATCTACTTTCCTTCCAGAGGACACACCAAGTGCTTTCCTACCTGTCTCCCTGATCACATTAGCTGTAGTTGTCCAGTCATCTGGAAGCACTTCCTGACCACCCAACACCTGTTTCAACTCCTCCTTGAAGACAACCCGACACTCTTCCTTTTTCAGCTTCCACTACTTTATCTTCTGCTCTGCCTTTGCCTTCTTCACCTTCCTCACCATCAGTGACATCCTGCACACCACCATCTTATGCTGTTTGGCAACACTCACACCCACTACTACTTTGCAGTCACTCAACTCAACTCAACTTCCCCATGGCAGTTGCCGTTGGGGCACTACAGATGACCTGTCAACCAGTCCTCTCCATCCCCCCTGTCCTCCGCACATCTGACCGCCTCGCTCAGCTTCAATCCTGTCCATTCTGTGATGTTGTCTTTCCATTTATTCTTCTGTCCTCCTCTCTCTCCCTCTTCAGACTGTTCCCTGGAGCACTGTTTTGGCAAGCCCCTCTCCTCTTGATTAGTGGCCAAACCATTTTAATTTGCATCTCTTGATGGTAATAAAAAGATCTTCATAGGGACCAATGGCTTGCCTTATTCTGCTTTTGACTTCCTCATTGGTTGTATGGTCTTTGTAAGAGATGCCAAACAGTCTTCTAAAGCATCTCATTTCTGTGACCTGAATACTCTTCTCTATTTCTTCTGTAAGGGTCCGTGTTTCACAAGCATACAGGAAAACCGAGCAGACAAGGGAACGTCTTATCTTTGAGCTGAGCTTGATTGCCTTGTCCTTCCAAATGGTGTTCAACTTGGCTAGTGTTGCAGCGGTCATTACAATTCTGGCTAATACTTCAGGCTTGGACCCCTCATCTGAAACTATTGCTCAAAGGTATTTGAAATTCTTCACGGTTTCAAGATTTTCTCCATTGGCAGTGATGTTAGTTTGGATGCCATTATCATTATTTGTCATCAGTTTTGTTTTGCTTGCACTGATTTCCATGCCGTAAGCTGTGGAGGATCTGTGTAGTTGCCTGACCAGGTTCTCCAGTTCTTGTTCTGAGCCTGCGAATCCGTCTATATCATCAGAAAAACGCAGATTTGTGATTGTTATGCCACCAATGCTGATTGTTCCTTGGTGGTCTTCAAGTGCATCTGTCATAATTCTTTCAAGAAAAATGTTGAAGAGTGTCAGCGAGAGCAAACATCCTTGTCTCACTCCAATTGTGGGTCGAAACCAATCTCCAATGTCGCCGTTGGGGTAAACTGCACTGCTGGCCTTGTCGTAGAAATTCTGTCTGAAGTGGATGAGGTTTTGTGATTCATGGTTGCCCAGAGTGCGGCATGCCACACTCTGTTGAATACCTTCTTGAAGTCTACGAATATGTGGTAGAGTTCTTGTTGGTGTTGAAGGTATCGCTTGCACAGAATCCTGAGATTGAAAATCTGCTCAGTTGTGCTGCGTTCTGCCCTGAATCCTGCCTGCTCTTCAGCTATAATTGCTTCAGCCTGGGGTCTTAACCTGTTCAGTATGCTCCTGAACATCACTTTGCTAGGATGGCATATCAGGTTGATGGTGCGGTAGTTGTTGCACTGCTGAAGGTTGCCTTTCTTGGGTAGAGTGATCACTAAGGACTGGGTCCACTGTGTTGGATACTCCTGTCTCCCAGATCTTCTGGCAGATTGCATGTAGTGCATCAATCATGGCTTCACCCCCTGCTTGCACTCGTTCTCCTGGGATGTTGTCAATGCCTGCTGATTTTCCTTTCTTCAGGGACTTCACTGCTTCCTCCACTCTGAGGATGGGGAAGCTGTCTGTGTCTGTTGACAGAGGGGTGTTGAGCTTCTCTCTGTCTCCTGTTGCACAGTGTGAGTATAGATCTGTGGTGTACTTTGTCCACCTGTTCAAGATGTCTTTGGACTCGGTCAGACACTTCCCGTTTTTATCGAGAATTGTGCTGGGCCGTCCTTGCTTGCTACTGGTGAGGTCCTTCACTACTTGGTAGGCCTTCTTGGTGTTGTTTGCTTTGAGGCTCCGTTCAATGTCGTTACACTGATCAGTAACCCATTCTTCCTTTGCCTTGAGCATGCTCATCATGACCTGCTTGTCGGCTTGCCTGTACTTGTCCGCTCCCTCATCACTGTCATACTTGGACTGCTTGAGGTCTCTCCTTTCGTCACATAGCTTGAGTAAGTCTGGTGTGACCCAAGGCTTCTTGGTGGTCCGCTTCTTGCCGAGAACTTCATTGGCTGTCTCAGTCACTGCGATGTTGAATGTGTCAATGAAAGTTTCTGCATCTGTGCTGTCTGCGTCAAGTCACAAGAGTGGGGCGAATTTTCTCTCCAATCTTGGCCTTGAAGACTTGTGCCACGTCTGAGTTTTTCAATTTCTCCAGATCAAACTTGATTTTGGTGTGGCCCTGTTTCTTCATCTGCTTAAGGTATAGATGGAAGGACATCATGACGAGCTCATGGTCGCTGCTGATGTACGCTCCAGGGAAGCCGCATGTCCTGGCAATGTTGACTGATGTGCGGAAGCACCGCTTCACTAGGATGTAATGTATCTGGTGGTGGGATCCAGTTGGGCTGTGCCAGGTCCACCGTCTGGATGCCTTGTAGGGGTGGAATGTATTGGTCACTTTGAGGTTGTTGAGCATTCATTCGATATTCGAGCAGTCTCAAGCCACAATCCTTGGTCTCTGTGTCACAGTAGGGCCAGCATGTGCCTTTCCAGTCTTTCTGTGCATTTTCTCCGATCTTGGCATTCCAGTCCCCTTGAACAACTAGAATATCTTTCTTTGGTGTATCATCAATAACTTCTTGTACTTGATTGTAGAAATCTTCTATTTCTTCATCAGAGTGTGTTGTGGTTGGCGTGTAAACCTGCATGATTGTGATGTTGAAAGGTGAAACCCATAGGTGTATGGTGATGAGCCTGCTGGAAACTGATCTGCATCCCATCACTGCACTAGCTGTGATTTTGTGCACGAGGAATCCCAAACCTTCTTCGTGTCTGTCATCTCTTCCACTGAAGTAAAGCTTGTGGCCTTCGTGGGTTGTTGTTTCTCCCATGCCTTTCCATGTCACCTCACATAGCCTTAACACATTCCAGTTTTATTTGTTCATAGCATGGGCAAGTTCTTCAAGCTCGCCAGGAGTATTCAGTGTCCTGACATTCCATGTACCGACGACAATGTTGTTGCGCCTAGCACTGATCTTGTCTTTGGTGGTACCAGTAACATATTTTCCACTTACTTCCTGATGCCTCACTTTGTGGCGATCCTTGGTGTTCCGGGCGACGACCGAGCCGGCATGAAATTTGTTCTGGTTGTATTCATCATGTAGCGAATCTTAGGCAATGATGCCTGGCGGAGCCCATCTCTCTCCAGGCCTGGCCATGGCCGACTTCCCCCAGCTCGCCCTGGCCATGGACGCTTAGCTGTTGAAGTTATTCTGAACCCCTTTGACCCTGGCCGGTGATCTGCTTCTAGGAGATCCTTTGCCCAGTGGTGCAGTGACAACACCAGCCTCTCACATGGTTTAGCCCGCCAGCTGAAGTGGTGTGCCGGGGTGTGCCGCTTTGAGTCTTTAAGAGATTTAGGAGTTGGATGAGGACCAGTGATGCCTGTCCTCCTAACTAGGTAGGAGCAGCTGCCGAGCAACAAAGGTACTACTGTCTGTCTGTCTTCCTTTCGGTTTTTTCCCTTTTTTACTCGGGAGTCGCCACAGCCAATCACCTGATTCGCACGTTTGATTTGGCAGAGGTTTTTCCATCGGATGCCCTTCCTGTCACAACCCTTTTAGCAAGGGACAGAAACACGCTGACGACTTTGCAGCCAAATGTACTACCTCTATCCAAAACCCCCTACGCCCCTACCCTGACATCCTTCAAATTACATCGCCTACACAAGATGTAGTCTACCTGTGTGCTCCTACCTCCGCTTTCATAAGTCACCCTATGTTCCTGTCTCTTCTGGAAGAAAGTATTCACCACAAATAGTTCCATCCTTTTTGCAAAATCTATCAACATCTGTCCTTCTGTGTTCCTGTCCTGGATACCAAACCTGCCCATTACTTCCTTGTTCCCTCTGTTGCCAGCACCAACATGTCCATTGAAGTCTGCCCCAATGACCACTCTTTCACCTCTGGGGGTACTCTGAATCACTTCATCTAACTCACTCCAAAATCTCTCCTTCTCTTTTAGCTCACAACCTGCTTGTGGGGCATAAGCACTAACAACATTGAACATAACACCTTCAATTTCTCACCTGAGACTCATCACTTTGTCTGTCTGACACTCTTTTCACTTCTAGAACATTCCTGACAAACTCCTCCTTCAAGATGACTCCTACTCCATTTCTCTTCCCATCCACACCATGATAAAAGAGCTTAAACTCTGCTCCTAAGCTTCTAGCCTTGCTACCTTTCCACCTGGTCTCCTGGACACACAGTATATCCACCTTCCTCCTCTGCATCATGTCAGCCAGCTCTCTACCTTTTTCTTTCATAGTTCCAGCATTCAAAGTTCCTACTCTCAGTCCTTGACTCATGCTTCTCCTCTTCTCTCTCCACCTACAGACATGCCTCCCACTTCTCCTTCTTCGACCAACAGTAGTCCAATTTCCATCAGCACCCTGTTGGTTAACAGCACTGATGGTGGTCGTTGTTAACCCGGGCCTCGACCAATCCGGTATGAATTTCATTTTGATAATTTGCATCACAATTTTGGCAGAAGTTTTACACCGGATTCCCTTCCTGTAGCAATCCTCTGCATTTATCCGTGCTTCGGACCGGTGTGAGGGTGAACACTGACTTGTGCCCCCTCACGGCTGAATTTTCTACATATATGTGTGTAATGATGTAATAAAGGTTCCGTTGGACCCAGAATGCAGGAGGCAGTGTGAGATGGCAGAGTGGCTTTATTATTCAAAGGGGAAGCACTTAAGCAGAGTGCCACACTTTATCTGCAGTACTGGTAACGAAGAGAAACACAAACATTAAGCACTGGAACCAGGAGCCAGAGAGAACACAAGGAAGCAGGGACCTGATGTGAAACAATCTTGTGGCGAATAAGTTAGCATGTGGTTTGTGTTTATAGGGAGTACATGAGAGGAGTGAATTCAGGTGTGAGTTACTGCAATCAGCCCGAGCAGCTCACCCACGCCTCTCAGCCAGAGAGTGGAGAAAACAGTTAGAGAACACAGGGAAACAGGGACATGATGTGAGTTAATCCTCTGATGCGGAGGTGCGCGTGCTTGTGTTTATTGGGAGTTGATGAGAAGAGTGAATTCAGGTGTGAACCACCTGAGCAGCTCAGCCATGCCCCTTAGCTGGAGCAGGAAGAAAACAGAGGTAAAGGCACAGCCACCAAAATCAAAGTCCCCCCAAAACACAAACCATAACAAAAAGAACTTAAAAGAACATGAATTGTAATAAATTGGATCAACAAAACAAAAAGGATAAACATGCTACAGCACAGTACATAAAATCTCCCACCCAAACATTCTAAACATTAACTTAGGTACTGTACTGGAATAATAATTGAAAAATACTTTAATACTACAGTGTTGTCAATTCAGATGATTATTCCTCTTCAGGCATTTCAGAGGAAACTGTCGTTTCTTAAGGAGAAAGTCTTATTTCTTCAGAAGAGACATCCAGTCATTACCTTTTCAGGTGCTTAGCCGGTGTTTGAGTGGCATCAGAGAGCTTAACTGGTAATGAAAACACTAAAAAATGCACATTGACAACTTGTGTGCGAATAAGAAAAAATGGACATATACATCATCTCAATCAATCAGCAGGAGGGAGAACAACCATTGGCTGAATTTAAATCACATGACAGTTACTTGGCAATCCGCGAACATGCGGTAGCGTGAGTGCAAAACCGCGAATAGTCAAGGGCCCACTGTAATTCACAGTTCAGAATTATTTTCCTAATGACAGACAAACAACTTGACAAACAAGTCAATTTAATATAATAATTGCAACTACACAGGTTTCAAATCCACGCCACCCAAACCTACACCACTTTCTGCTCAATTGAGTGTTGTACTATTTCTAACACTAAATATTAAATGTCAATTAATGTGATCTCTCACACACACACACACACACACACACACACACACATGCACACACACACACACACACACACACACACACACACACACACACACACACACACACACACCCTTTCCTCTCCAGGACAATGCAGTCCCGATTTCTCTGGAATACTGGGAAACACTTGAATGAAAGACAGCAAGATGTATGGAGAAAGAGATTTGGCAAGACACAGAAAAAGTGAAACAGCAAGACAGAAAGAGAAATGTAGAAAGGAAAGAGAAAAATTGAGTGAACGACAGAAAGAGAAAGAGAGGGGTTAACATTGCTATTGAATTATAGACACTGAACAAAAAATATAAGCACACAAAGGTTTTTTTTCCTCCGTCCCCCAAATGTTTGGACAGTGTGAAAGTAATTCAACAAAACAATTATTATTTCATGACTAACAATTTTCTGTTCCCAATTAATGGGTTATCACAGCCTGAACCAACCAGGGGTCAGTGGGCAAGGCACACAGCACTCAGTATCGGTACACCGCCGATGCATAGACTTAAGGAGATGGCCAGTATTGCCCACTGAAATGTTGTCCCGTTCCTCCTACACAACCTGGAAGTTGGCCGCGTTTTCTGTGCAGGCATTGGCTAATCTGGTTGCTGGAGCATGTGCAGTGCTGCCAGTCTCTCTGGGTCAACTTTTCAATGAGCTGATAGTGGAATGATGCAGATTCAAATGTGTTGACACAGTTGTCACAGACATCCCAGCATTCAGTATGCCAATGGCATGGTCCCTCATGGCTTGTGTCATCTGTGTCACTGTGACTTGATAAATCTGCACATTTTGGGTTGCGTTTTTTTATTGACCATGGTGCAAGGATTGCCTGTGTATTGGTCACGCTGACTGTCCAGCTCTGTGTTATGCATATATCCCACTCCTGGGTGGAATATCTCAGAAACTGCATAATCTCACAGGAATGTGGTATGAGAAGTGGCTAGCCAAAATTCAGAAGAACAAATCATTCAGCCCACCAATAAACAACAATATACTAGTCCTTCTCAAAAAATTAGCATATTGTGATAAAGTTCATTATTTTCTGAAATGGACTGATAAAAATTAAACTTTCATATATTTTACATTCATTACACACAACTGAAGTAGTTCAAGCCTTTTATTATTTTATTATTGATCATTTTGGCAAAAAAAGTAAAGAAAAAACAAAAATCCCTATCTAAAAAAATCAGCGTATTTCATCTGACCAATAAAAAAAACATTTTTAATACAAAAAAAAGTCAACCTTCAAATAAATATGTTCAGTTATGCACTCAATACTTGGTCGGGCATCCTTTTGCAGAAATGACTGCTTCAATGCGGCGTGGCATGCAGGCAATCAGCCTGTGGCACTGCTGAGGTGTTATGGAGGCCCAGGATGCTTCAATAGCGGCCTTAAGCTCATCCACGGTGTTGGGTCTGGTGTCTCTCAACTGTCGCTTCACAATATCCCACAGATTCTCTATGGGGTTCAGGTCAGGAGAGTTGGCAGGCCAATTGAGCACAGTAATACAATGGTCAGTAAACCATTTAGCAGTGGTTTTGGCACTGTGAGCAGGTGCCAGGTCATGCTGAAAAATGAAAATCTTCATCTCCATAAAGCTTTTCAGCAGATGGAAGCATGAAGTGCTCCAAAAAACCCTGATAGCTAGCTGCATTGACCCTGCCCTTGATAAAACACAGTGGACCAACACCAGCAGCTGACATGGCACCCCAAACAATAACTGACTGTGGGTACTTGACACTGGACTTCAGACATTCTGGCATTTCCTTCTCCCCAGTCTTCCTCCAGACTCTGGCACCTTGATTTCCGAATGACATGCAAAATTTGCTTTCATCTGAAAAAAGTAGCTTGGACCACTGAGCAACAGTCCAGTGCTGCTTCTCTGTAGCCCAGGTCAGGCGCTTCTGCCGCTGTTCCTGGTTCAAAAGTGTCTTGACCTGGGGAATGCAGGCACCTGTAGCCCAATCCACTGCTTCCACAGGTCCCCCAAGGTCTGGAATCGGCCTTCTCCACAATCTTCCTCAGGGTCCAGTCACCTCTTCTGGTTGTGTAGCGTTTTCTGCCACACTTTTTCCTTCCCACAGACGTCCCACTGAGGTGCCTTGATACAGCACTCTGGGAACAGCCTATTCACTCAGAGATTTTTTTTCTGTGTCTTACCCTCTTGCTTGAGGGTGTCAATGATGGCCTTCTGGACAAGCAGTCAGATCAGCAGTCTTACCCATGATTGCGGTTTTGAGAAATGAACCAGGCTGGGAATTTTTAAAAGCCTCACGAATCTTTTGCAGGTGTTTAGAGTTAATTGGTTGATTCAGATGATTAGGTCAATAATTTTGGGTTTTCATGAGCTGTATGCCAAAATCATCTGTATTAAAACAATAAAATACCTGAAATATTTCAGTTTGTGTGCAATGAATCTGAAATGCATGAAAGTTTCATTTTTAACAGTACATTACAGAAAATAATGAACTTTATCACAATATGCTAATTTTTTTTTTAGAAGGACTATATATATGAGTGTCAGACAGAGTGATGAGTCTCAAGTTAGAAATTGAAGGTGTGATGTTCAATGTTGTTAGTGCTTATGCCCCACAGGCAGGATGTGAGCTAAAAGAGAAGGAGATATTCTGGAGTGACTTAGATGAAGTGATGCAGAGTACCCCCAGAGGTGAAAAAGTGGTCATTGGTGCAGACTTCAGTGTACATGTTGGTGCAGGCAACAGAAGGGATGAGGAAGTGATGGGCAGGTTTGGTTAGGACAGGAACACAGAAGAACAGATGTTGATAGATTTTGCAAAAAGGATGGAAATGGCTGTGGTGAATACTTTCTTCCAAAAGAGAGAGGAGCATAGGGTGACTTACAAAAGTGACGGTAGGAGCACACAGGTAGACTACATCTTGTGCAGGCGATGTAATTTGAAGGAAGTCAGTGACTGCAAAGTAGTAGTGGCTGAGAGTGTTGCCAAACAGCATAGGATGGTGATGTGCAGGATGATGCTGATGGTAAGAAAGGTGAAGAAGGCAAAGGCAGAGCAGAAGACAAAGTGGTGGAAGTTGAAAAAGGAAGAGTGTCGTGTTGTCTTCAAGGAGGAGTTGAAACAGGCTTTGGGTGGTCAGGAAGTACTTCCAGATGACTAGAGCTACAGCTAATGTGATTAGGGAGACAGGTAGGAGAGTACTTGATGTGTCCTCTGGAAGGACAGTAGATAAGGAGACTTGGTGGTGGAATGAGGAAGTACAGGAGTCTGTACAAAAGAAGTGGTTAGCTAAGAAGAAATGGGACATAGAGAGGACCGAAGAGAGTAAACAGGAGTACAGGGATACACAGCGTAAGGCGAAGATAGTGGTGTCAAAGGCCAAACAGAGGGCGTATGATGACTTGTATGATAGATTGGACAGTAAGGAGGGAGAAAATGATCTATACAGGTTGGCACAGCAGAGAGATAGAGATGGGAAGGACGTGCAGCAAGTTAGAGTGATTAGGGACAGAGTGGGAAAAGTGTTGACTGATGACACAAGTGTGCTGGGAAGATGGAAAGAGTACTTCGAAGAGCTGATGAGTAGAAGAGGTGACTGTTGAGGACCAGGAAGTAGAAAAGATTAGTAAGGGTGAAGTGAGGAGGGCATTGAAGAGGATGAAGAATGGAAAGGCAGTTGGTCCTGATGACATTCCGGCGGAGGTATGTCAGGGTCTAGGAGAGGTCGCAGTAGATTTTCTGACAAGAGATTTTCAACAAGGTCTTAGAGAGTGGGAGGATGCCGGAGGAATGGAGAAGTGTGCTTGTGCCCATTTTTAAGAACAAGGGAGATGTGCAGAGTTGTAGCACCTAAATAAGGATAAAGCTGATGAGCCATACGATGAAGTTCATCATCATCATCATCATCATTTTCTGTAACCGCTTAATCCTAATTTGGGTCACGGGGAGGTTGGTGCCCATCCCAGCCAACTTCGGGCGAGGGCAGAGTACACCCTGGACAACTCGCCAGGCCATCGCAGGGCGGAAACACGTCAACGGCTTTGCAGCCTACTCTTTACGAAAGTCAGCAATGGTTCTTTTTCATGCCTCACACCATAGACAGTGAGAGACATGGCCGGCCTTTGATAACCCAGTTAGCTGCATGGGGGGATGGGGGGGTGACAGTGACAACCTTGTGGAGAGTGAGACTCGAACCCCCAACCTTTAGATCAGCGATCCAGCACCCTATACCACTAGACCACCACTGCCCCACTACGATGAAGTTTTGGGAAAGAATAGTGGAAGCTAGACTAAGGGCAGAGGTCAGCATTTGTGAACAACAGTTTGGTTTCATGCTAAGAAAGAGCACCACAGATGCAGTGTTTGCTTTGAGGTTGTTAATAGAGAAGTACAGAGAAGGTCAGAAGGAGCTGCATTCTGTCTTTGTGGATCTGGAGAAAGCATATGGCAGGGTGCTGAGAGAAGAACTGTGGTATTGCATGAGGAAGTCTGGAGTGGCAGAGAAGTATGTTAGAGTGGTGCAGGACATGTATGAGAGATGTAAGACATTGGTGAGGTGTGCTGTCGGTGTGACACAAGAGTTCAAGGTGGAGGTGGGACTGCATCAAGGATCAGCTCTGAGCCCCTTCTTTTTTGCTATGGTGATGGACAGGCTGACAGATGAAGTGAGACAAGAATCTCCATGGACTATGATGTTTGCAGATGACATTGTGATCTGTAGTGAGAGCAGAGAGTGGAGAGTGGAGGAAAATCTAGAGAGGTGGAGGTATGCCCTGGAAAGGAGGGGAATGAAGGTTAGTCTCAGTAAGACAGAATACATGTGTGTGGACAACAAGGACCCAAGAGGAACGGTGAGGTTACAGGGAGCAAAGATAAAGAAGGAGGAGGATTTTAAGTACTTAGGCTCAACAGTCCAGAGCAATGGAGAGTGTGGAAAAGAGGTGAAGAAGCGCGTGCAGGTAGGTTGGAATGGTTGGAGAAAAGTGTCCGGTGTGATGTGTGATAAGAGGGTATCGGCACGAATGAAAGGAAAAGCGTACAAGACGGTGATGAGGCCAGCAATGTTTTATGGTTTAGAAACAGTTGCACTGAGGAAAAGACAGGAGGCAGAGCTGGAGGCAGCAGAGATGAAAATGTTGAGGTTTTCTTTGGGAGTAACGAGAATGGATAGGATCAGGAATGAGCATATCAGAGGGACAGCACATGTAAGATGTTTTGCAGACAAAGTCAGAGAGGCTAGATTGAGATGGTTTGGACATGTACAGAGGAGGGATAGTGAGTACATTGGTAATAGGATGCTGAGGTTGGAACTACCAGGCAGAAGGCTGAGAGGAAGGCCAAAGAGAAGATTTCTGGATGTGGTGAAGGAGGACATGAAGGTAGTTGGAGTAAGAGTAGAAGATACAAAGAATAGGGTAAGATGGAGGCGGCTGGTTTGCTGTGGCGACCCTTGAAGGGAAAAGCCGAAAGGAAAAGAAGGAGATATATATGTACTAGTTCTTCTCAAAAAAATAGCATATTGTGATGAAGTTCATTATTTTCCATAATATACTGATAAAAATTAAACTTTCATATATTTTAGATTCATTACACACAACTGAAGTTGTTCAAGTCTTTTATTGTTTTAATATTGATAATTTTGGCAAAAAAGTAAACAAAAAACAAAAAATCCCCATCTTAAAAAATTAGCATATTTCATCTGACCAACAAAAAAAGTGCTTTCAATACAAAAAAATGTCAACCTTCAAATAATTATGTTCAGTTATGCACGCAATACTTGGTTGGGAATCCTTCTGCAGAAATGGCTGTTTAAATGCGGCGTGGCATCAGCCTGTGGCACCGCTGAGGTGTTATGGAGGCCCAGGATGCTTCGATCGCGGCCTTAAGCTCATCCACGGTGTTTGGTCTGGTGTCTCTCAACTTTCTCTCCAATGCGCAACTCTTTTCTGAGACCATAACACACTAAAATGAAAACCACAGAAAAGTTCAAGCGTAAGAACAATAACGATTAGCATTTTAACCTTTATTGAAAAGCCTTCTTTCCAAAACCTTCTGGAAGTGGCTCATGACCTCATCGTTAAAGGTATTCACAGCACTGCTAGTGCTTTAGCTTAGCTTACATACATGCATACATACATACATACATACAGTCATACCTACATTCATCCTCTTCAACTTTGTTTAGGCGGTTATGGCTATAAGCTGATCTGTGGGTTTTCTGTTTGGCACTCTAAATTGTATTTGTTGCTGTAGGTGGTATATGGCATTCGTGATTAGATAGCTTTAGTGCTTTAGCGCTAGCTTTAGCTTTAGTACTCTATCAACAACTTCCAGACTTCCCCAGGACAACTTTTAGGGTAATCTTGGGTGCATGGAGTGTTGAAGCGCAACTTTCGGATTTATCCGCTAGACTTAGAAGGCAGTCGTATTGTAAGTCCTACTAAATCTAAACGCCTATCACACTCGACAGGTGCACCCTGGGTAGCTCGGCCTTGCGGCAGAGTGAGCTAACGGAGTCACTGGTGACTAGGAAGTGAAGTAACCTCTTTCTCCTAGTTAATTTAAGCGATTGTATAACAGTGCTTGGAAAGGTAATGAAATCGAGTCTTCATAGATGGTGAAGACCGATTTCCGGCGACTGCTGGGTATCCGATTCCAGCAAAAGCGCCCCAAGGTTGTCCACGACGCCACAGGGGGAAACATGATGATGATGATGAATCAGGCCGGTGCTTTATGTATCACCCTAATAAAGCTATTTTGGGGAAGTTGTTGATACTATGTATCACCCTTAAAGCTGTCCTGGGAAGTCCGGAAGTTGTTGATACAGCACTAAAGCTAATGCTAGCGCTTTAGGTTAACTTGAGCACTTTTGTTTAGCTTACATACATACATACATACATACATTCCATTCAGCTTTGTTCAGGCGGTTATACCTAAGCCGATCTGTTGGTTTTCTGTTCGGTACTCTAAATTGTATTTGTTGCTGGAGGTGGTATATGGCGTTAATGATTAGATCGCTTTAGTGCTAGCTTTAGCTTTAGTACTGTATCAACAACTTTGGACTTCCCCAGGACAGCTTTTAGGGTGATACATTATATCAACAACTTCTGGACATCCCCAGGACAGCTTTATTAGGGTGATACATAAAGCATCGGCCGGATCGAAGCGGAGAGTAAACAGTCAGTTAGAAGCACAGCGCCAAAATCAAAGTCCCCCAACGCACAGACCATAACAGAAAGGACATAAAAGGACAAGACATATAATAAATTGGAGAAACAAAACAAAATGAGACATGCTACACCACAGTAAATAAAATCACACATACAAACATTCTAAACATTAACTTAGGTAATGTACTGGAATAATAATTGTAAGACTTTAATAGTGGAGTGTTTTACAACAGTTCAGATGATTATTCCTCTTCAGGCACTTCAGAAGAAACTGTCATTTCTTGCGGACAAAGTTTTATTTCTTCAGAAGAGACAGCCAATGTCCAACCTTTTTCTGGTGCTTAGCAGGCATTTGAGTGACATCATAGAACTTAACTGGTAATTAAAACACACTAAAAAAGGCTCATTGACAGCTTGTGTGCGAATGATGAAAAAGGGACATTTCATCATCTCAACCAATCAGCAGGAAGGAAGACAGCCATTGGCTGAATTTGAATCACGTGAGGGTTGTTCGGCAGTCCGCGAATATACAAACTGTAAGTGCAAAACTGCGAATAGTCAAGGGCCTACTATGTTAATATTATGATGAATTTATTTTTAAGCTGTAGTTTTCTAAATAGATTTTAGGGATTTTATAATTCTTTAATGGTGCATTTCTTGAGAATGTTAGGTCATGCCCATTAAGCAAGTCTATTAGCAAAAAGGGTGTAGTAGGTACAGCCTCTCCAGTCTGAACCCGAATGGTGTTTCGTTGTTGGACTTTTGTCCTCATCACGGTTTGTCCATCTCGAACACCTTGTTAAAACATAAAGGAGTCACACCCTCGAACCACAGTTCAATGATCGTGTCACCGGACTTCTGACTGCATGCTATGGACACTTGGGTGAAGAGAGCTGAGCTATCAACCACTCACCACCAGGTTGTGTGCTGTGGGTGGTTGCACCCCAGACCTGGCAAGCCCAAGCATGTATTTAGGGTCTTCTGGGTACATTTGGCAGAGTCTCCTGTCAGAGAGGCCTTAAACTCCCACCTCCGGCAGAGCTAAATCGCAATGGGCAATGTTTCGAGCCTTCATTACTGAGGCAGCAGCCCATAGATTTGGCTGGAAGGTCATCGGTGCCTGTCGTGGTGATAATCCAAAAACTTGGTGGTGGACACCTGTAGTGAAGGGGTCCGTCAGGCTGATAAAGGACACCTATCAGTTCTTATTGTGGAACTACTAACCAGTGGACAGGTACCGACAGGCCAAACTTGTAGCCTGTGCTGTCGCCGATCCAAAATCTTGGGCATGGGAGGAATTTAGTGAGGGCCCAGTCAAAAGAAGTGAAACAAATTGAAGCAAGTTGATGTGAAGTTAAATGAAGTAAAGCGAGATGAAGTGAAATGAAGTGAAGTAAAGCAAGTTAAGATGAAGTGAATTGGAGTAAAAAGAGTTGAAGTGAAGTGAAATTAAATGAAGTGAAGTGAGTTCAGGTGAATTTAAATGAAGTAAGGCGAGTTGAAGTGAAATGGAGGGAAGCAAGTGAGGTGGAACTGAAATGAAGTGAAATAAGTTGAGGTGAAGTGAAATGAAGTGAAGTTAAATGAGGTGAATTGAATCAAAGTGAAGCAAGTTGAGTTGAAGTGAAGCGAATTGAAGAGAAGTGAGTTGAACTGAATTTAATCAAGTTGAAGTGAAATCAAGTGAAATGAAATGAACTGAACTGAAGTGAAGCGAAATGAAGTGATACAAGTTGAGGTGAAGTGAAACAAAGTAAAGCAAGTTGAGATAAAGTGAAATGAAGTGAGGCATCATTTCAATCCGAGGTTCACTTCAATCCGAGTTGAAGTGAAGTGAATGACGTGAAGCAATTTGAGATGAATTGAAATGGAGTGAAGTGAGCTGAAGCAAGTGAAGTGAAATAAATGTTGTGAAGCAAGTTGGGATGATGTGAAATGAAGTGAAGTGAGCTGAAGCAACTTGAGGTGCTATGAACTGAAGTTAAGTGAAATGAAGTGAAGGAAACGAGTTGAGGTGAAGTGAAATGAGCTGAAATGAAGTTTGGCAAGTTGAAGCAAAGTGAAATTAAGTGAAGCAAGTTGAAGTGAAGGGAACCAAGTTGAGGTTAAGTGAAGTGTAATGACGTGAATCAAGTTGAAGTGAAGCGAGTTTAAGCAATGTGAAATCAAGCAAGCTGAAGTAAAATTAAATGGAGTGAAGAGAGTTGAGGTGAAATGAAATGAAAGGAGTTGAGGTGAAGTGAAGTGAAATGAGGTGATCTGAGGTGAAGTGAGATGAAGTTAAGCAAGTTGAAATGAAGCTAAATGAAGCGAAGAGTTGAGGCGAAGTGAGAATGCAGTGAAGCGAGTTGAAGTAAAGGGAGTTGCGGTGAAGTGAAGTGAAAGTGAGGTGAGTTGAAGTGAATTTAAGTGAGGCGAAAAGTGAATTCTGTGTGAGGAATGTATCAGGAAGTCAGTGTAAGAACCATGAAGTCAGAGTCCAGATGCTATACTCTGAGAGTAGAATCGAAATGCCTCGTCCAGTTCCATCTGAGATGAGACAGTACAGGGGTCACCTACTCATCTCACACACACACACACACACACACACACACACACACACACACACACACACAGGAATGCAAATGTGAAGGTGACATGAACGACAGCTCAGTTGTTATTTGTTATTATGCTTATTCTTTATGACGTCAAGCCTGTCTATGTGCTGTGGTTGTTGGTTTGGACCACCGTGCTTCCTATGTGCACCATCATGGAGCACAAAACGGATTTATAATCGGATGTACGAAGGAAACAACATTGTACTCATAGGTGGCCATGAAATCGGTCAAGCGAGATCACACACTGCTAAATATAGTTACAGCAGAGGATTGGACAGTGTGTGAGCGACAACAAGTTTCTAGGTAAACTAAATCCAGCCACATGTCTCAACATCAGAAAGTTACGACTCATGAAGAGACATGAAGAGAGGAAGAAAAGGGGACAGACTGTTAAAGAAGAGAGAAAGTGAAAAAGCTGAAGAATTCAACAGAGGGAGAAATGTGAGTGACATCATTACCATTGAACCTCAGAACTGTAATAGCTTCATAAAGTCATCATTGAGAAGAAGCATTATAAAATCATCACTGAAGAATGATGTTCAGCGAGGATTACTGAATGCTCGATCAATCAAACACAAAGATGCATATGTTACAGATCTCTTTGACAATTATCAGCTAGATGCTCTCTTATTGAGTGAAACATGCTGCAAGAAAAGGACGCCACCTGGTCTTCACAAAGTGCTATTAACAGAGATGGTCCCTTATTCGATCACTGTGACAGAGCAAACAGATCAGGAGGTGGTCCTGGACTAGTGCATCGAGAAGGTTATAAGGTGAAGAAAGTGAAGAATGCCACATGCAAATCGTTTGAGTCCGCAGTCTGGAAGTTTATACTTAATTATATATGCTTCCATATCATCGGAATTTACAGGCCTACATACTCTGAGAAACATCCAGTTACAATGAGTCAGTTCATAGACGAATTCACAGAATTCTTGGATGACACACTCCCAACCACGAAAAATGCCATTATCATGGGTGACTTCAACATCCACATCGATGACGAGATGAGTTCTGATGCCAACATCTTCATTGACATAATGACTTCTATGGGACTGAAACAACATGTACAGTTCGCAACACATATTCTTGGTCATGTACTCGATCATATATACACAGAAGTAGGAGGTGACGTCAAAATAACATTTTGGGAAGTGGCGTGGCTCAGCAGAAACATCGAGTGTGGCGATGTAAAAGGATATTTCGTTGATATGGAGAAGATAGCCATGCTACAGTGCTAAGGAAAGAGAGGAACAAATACAACTGGTTATTGAAGCAAGCTAAGAATGCTGTGATCTCTGACAGGAGTGTCCAGGCAAGAGGTGATACAAAACAACTGTATCGTAATTTTGAATCCGTAACTGGGTGTAATCAATCTAACTTACTTCCGGAAACTAAATCAGATCTAGAGCTGGCGGAGGACTTTGCTGATCTGTTTATGAACAAAATTTTGAAGATCAGAGAAGATTTGAAACTCATTGATAAGTGCAAACCAACAGGCAGAGATGTGACAAAATTTGAAAAATTCAGACCACTCTCAGAGACAGAAATAGGAAAAATAGTAACCTCCTTGAAAACAATCTTGTGAATTGGATTGTATGCCAACTCTCCTGCTAAAGGAAGTTAGCGTATCTTCTTGTCCTTTTCCTTTCGGCTGTTCCCTTCAGGGGTCGCCACAGCGAATCATCTGCCTCCATCTCACCCTATCCTCTGTCTCTTCTACTCTTACACCAACTGCCTTCATGTCCTCCTTCACCACATCCATAAATGTTCTCTTTGGTCTTCCTCTTGGCCTTCTGCCTGGTAGTTCCAGCCTCAGCATCCTACTACCAATATACTCACTACCCCTCCTCTGTACATGTCCAAACCATCTCAATCTAGCCTCTCTGACTTTGTCTCCAAAACATCTTACATGTGCTGTCCCTCTGATGTACTCATTACTGATCCTATCCATCCTCATTACTCCCAAAGAGAACCTCAACATTTTCATCTCTGCTACTTCCAGCTCTGCCTCCTGTTTTTCCCCCAGGGCCACTGTTTCTAAACCATACAACATCGCTGGCCTCAACACCATCTTGTACACTTTTCCTTTCATTCTTGCCGATACCCTCCAATCACTATGTATTCTGTCTTACTGAGGCTAGTCTTCATTCCCCTCCTTTCCAGGGCATACCTCCACCTCTCTAGATTTTCCTGCACTTGTTCTCTGCTCTCACTACAGATCTCAATGTCATCTGCAAACATCCATAGTCCATGGGGAATCTTGTCTAACCTCGTCTGTCAGCCTGTCCATCACCATAGCAAACAAGAAGGGGCTGAGAGCTGACCTTTGATGCAGTCCCACCTCTACCTTGAACTCTTTTGTGACACCGACAGCACACCTCACCACTGTCTTACATCTCTCATACATGTCCTGCACCACTCTAACGTACTTCTAATTTCTACTCTTTTTTCTCTCTCATTTTCCTCATTCATCAGCTCTTCAAAGTACTCTTTCCATCTTCCCAGCACACTTCTGTCATCAGTCAATACATTTCCCTCTCTGTCCTTTATCAATCTAACTTGCTGCACGTCCTTCCCATCTCTATTTCTCTGCTGTGCCAACCTGTATAAATCATTTTCTCCCTCTTTACTTTCCAACCATGCATACAAGTTATCAAACACGCTCTGTTTGGCCTTTGACACTGCTACCTTTGCCTTACGCTGTGTTTCCCTGTACTCCTGTTTACTCTCTTCGGTCCTCTCTATGTCCCACTTCTTAGCTAACCTCTTCCTTTGTACACACTCCTGCACTTCCTCATTCCACCACCACGTCTCCTTATCTACTTTCCTTCCAGATGACACACCAAGTATTCTCCTACCTGTCTCCCTGATCACATTAGCTGTAGTTGTCCAGTCATCTGGAAGCACTTCCTGACCACCCAAAGCCTGTTTCAACTCCTCCTTGAAGACAACCCGACACTCTTCCTTTTTCAACTTCCACCACTTTGTCTTCTGCTCTGCCTTTTCTTCACCTTCCTCACCATCAGCATCATCCTGCACACCACCATACTATGCTGTTTGGCAACACTCTCACCTGCTACTACTTTGCAGTCACTGACTTCCTTTAAATTACATCGCCTGCACAAGATGTAGTCTACCTGTGTGCTCCTACCTACACTTTTATAAGTCACCCAATGCTCCTCTCTCTTCTGGAAGAAAGTATTCACCACAGCCATTTCCATCCTGTTTGCAAAATCTACCAACATCTGTCCTTCTGCGTTCCTGTCCTGGATACCAAACCTACCCATCACTTCCTCGTCCACTCTGTTGCCTGCACCAACATGTCCATTGAAGTCTGCACCAATGACCACTCTTTCATCTCTGGGGGTACTCTGCATCACTTCATCTAACTCCCTCCAGAATCTCTCCTTCTCTTCTCGCTCACATCCTGTCTGTAGGGCATAAGCACTAACAACATTGACCATCACACCTTCAATTTCTAACTTG
>CM045749.1:2457500-2525000 GCA_024760905.1 Plotosus lineatus
TTGAAGGAGGAGTTTGTCAGGAATGTTCTAGAAGTGAAAAGAGTTTCAGACAGAGTGATGAGTCTCAAGTTAGAAATTGAAGGCATGATGTTCAATGTTGTTAGTGCTTATGCCCCACAGGCAGGATGTGAGCTAGAAGAGAAGGAGAGATTCTGGAGTGAGTTAGATGAAGTGATGCAGAATACCCCCAAATATGAAAGAGTAGTCATTGGGGCAGACTTCTATGGACATGTTGGTGCAGGAAACAGAGGGGACGAGGAAGTGATGGGCAGGTTTGGTATCCAGGACAGGAATGGAGAAGGACAGATTTTGGTAGATTTTGCAAAAAAGATGGAAATGGCTGTGGTGAATACTTTCTTCCAGAAGAGAGAGGAGCATAGAGTGACATAAAAGCGGAGGTAGGAGCACACAGGTAGACTACATCTTGTGTAGGTGATGTAATTTGAAGGAAGTCAGAGACTGCAAAGTAGTAGTGGGTGAGAGTGTTGCCAAACAGCATAGAATGGTGGTGTGCAGGATGACGCGGATGGTGAGGAAGGTGAAGAAGGCAAAGGCAGAGCAGAAGACAAAGTGGTGAAAGCTGAAAAAGGAGGAGTGTTGTGTTGTCTTCAAGGAGGAGTTGAAACAGGCTTTGGGTGGTGAGGAAGTGCTTCCAGATGACTGGACAACTACAGGGAATGTGATCAGGGAGACAGGTAGGAGAATACTTGGTGTGTCATCTGGAAGGAGAGGAGATAAGGAGACATGGTGGTGGAATGAGGAAGTGCAGGAGTGTGTAGAAAGGAAGAGGTTCGCTAAGAAGAAGTGGGACATAGAGAGGACCGAAGAGAGTCAACAGGAGTACAGGGAGACACAGTGTAAGGCGAAGGTAGCAGTGGCTAAGACCAAACAGGGGGCGTATGATGACTTGTATGCTCAGTTGGAAAGTAAAGAGGGAGAAAATGATTTATACAGGTTGGCACAGCAGAGAAATAGAGATGGGAAGGATGTGCAGCAAGTTCGAGTGATTAAGGACAGAGAGGGAAATGTATTGACTGATGACAGAAGTGTGCTGGGAAGATGAAAAGAGTACTTTGAAGAGCTGATGAATGAGGAAAATGAGAGAGAAAAAAAGAGTAGAAGAGGTGACTGTTGAGGACCAGGAAGTAGCAAAGATTAGTAAGGGTGAAGTGAGGAGGGCATTAAAGAGGATGAAGAATGGAAAGGTAGTTGGCCCTGATGACATACCGGAGGTATGGAAGTGTCTAGGAGAGGTAGCAGTAGATTTTCTGACAAAAACATTCAACAAGGTCCTAGAGAGTGAGAGGATTCCAGAGGAATGGAGGAGAAGTGTGCTGGTGCCCATTTTTAAGAACAAGTGAGATGTGCAGAGTTGTGGCAACTACAGAGGGATAAAGTTGATGAGCCATACGATGAAGTTAAGGGAAAGAATAGTGGAAGCAAGACTAAGGGCAGAGGTCAGCATTTGGGAACAACAGTTTGGTCTCATGCCAAGAAAGAGCACCACAGATGCAATGTTTGCCTTGAGGATGTTAATAGAGAAGTACAGAGAAGGTCAGAAGGAGCTGCATTGTGCCTTTGTGGATCTGGAGAAAGCATATGACAGGGTGCCGAGAGAGGAACTGTGGTATTGCATGAGGAAGTCTGGAGTGGCAGAGAAGTATGTTTGAGTGGTGCAGGACATGGATGAGAGATGTAAGACAGTGGTGAGGTGTGCTGTCGGTGTGACAGAAGAGTTCAAGGTGGAAGGTGGGACTGCATCAAGGGTCAGCTCTGAGCCCCTTCTTGTTTGCTATGGTGATGGACAGGCTGACAGACGAGGTTAGACAAGAATCCCCATGGACTATGATGTTTGCAGATGACATTGTGATCTGCAGTGAGAGCAGAGAACAAGTGCAGGAAAATCTAGAGAGGTGGAGGTATGCCCTGGAAAGGAGGGGAATGAAGGTTAGCCGCACTAAGACAGAATACATGTGTATGAATGCCAAGGACCCATCAGGAACGGTGAGGTTACAAGGAGCAGAGATAAGGAAGGTGGAGGATTTTAAGTACTTAGGCTCAACAGTCCAGAGCAATGGAGAGTGTGGAAAAGAGGTGAAGAAGTGTGTGCAGGCAGGTTGGAATGGTTGGAGAAAAGTGTCCAGTGTGATGTGTGCTAGGAAGGTATCGGCAAAAATGAAAGGAAAAGTGTACAAGACGGTGTTGAGGCCAGCGGTGTTGTATGGTTTAGAAACAGTCTTCTTCTTCTTCTTCTTTTCCTTTCGGCTTTTCCCTTCAGGGGTCGCCACAGCGAATCATCTGCCTCCATCTCACCCTATCCTTTGCATCTTCTTCTCTTACACCAACGACCTTCATGTCCTCCTTTACCACATCCATGAATCGTCTCTTTGGTCTTCCTCTAGGCCTTTTTTTGCCTGGTAGTTCCAGCCTCAGCATCCTATTACCAATATACTCACTATCCCTCCTCTGTACATGTCCAAACCATCTCAATCTAGCCTCTCTGACTTTGTCTCCAAAGCGTCTTACATGTGCTGTCCCTCTGGCGTGCTCATTCCTAATCCTATCCATCCTCGTTACTCCCAAGAGAACCTCAACATTTTCATCTCTGCTACCTCCAACTCTGCCTCCTGTCTTTTCCCCAGGGCCACTGTTTCTAACCCATACAAGCATCGTTGGCCTCAACACCGTTTTGTACACTTTTCCTTTCATTTTGCCGATACCCTCTATCACACATCACACGGACACTTTTCTCCAACCATTTCCAACCTGCCTGCCTGCGCTTCTTGACCTCTTTTCCACTCTCCATTGCTCTGGATTGTTGAGCCTAAAGTACAAATCCTCCACCTTTCTTATCTCTGCTCCCTGTAATCTCACCGTTCCTCTTTGGTCCTTGGCATTCATGCACATGTATTCTGTCTTACTGAGGCTAATCTTCATTCCCCTCCTTTCAGGGCATACCTCCACCTCTCTAGATTTTCCTGCACTTGGTCTCTGCTCTCACTACAGATTACAATGTCATCTGCAAACATCATAGTCCATGGGGAATCTTGTCCTAACCTCGTCTGTCAGCCTGTCCATCACCATAGCGAACAAGAAGGGGCTGAGAGCTGACCCTTGATGCAGTCCACCTCCACCTTGAACTCTTCTGTCACACCCGACAGCACACCTCACCACTGTCTTACATCTCTCATACATGTCCTGCACCACTCTAACATACTTCTCTGCCACTCCAGACTTCCTCATGCAATACCACAGTTCTTCTCTCGGCACCCTGTCATATGCTTTCTCCAGATCCACAAGGTACAATGCAGCTCAAGTCTGACCTTCTCTGTACTTCTCCATTAACATCCTCAAGGCAAACACTGCATCTGTGGTGCTCTTTCTGGAGCATGAAACCAAACTGTTGTTCACAAATGCTGACTTCTGCCCTTAGTCTAGCTTCCACTATTCTTTCCCATATCTTCATCGTATGGCTCATCAACTTTATCCCTCTGTAGTTGCCACAACTCTGCACGTCTCCCTTGTTCTTAAAATGGGCACCAGCACACTTCTCCTCCATTCCTCTGGCATCCTCTCACTATCTAAGACCTTGTTAAATGTTCTTGTCAGAAAATCTACTGCTACCTCTCTAGACACTTCCATACCTCCACGGTATGTCATCAGGACCAACTGCCTTTCCATTCTTCATCCTCTTCAATGCCCTCCTCACTTCACCCTTACTAATCTTTGCTACTTCCTGGTCTCAACAGTCACCTCTTCTACTCTTTCTCTCTCTCATTTTCCTCATTCATCAGCTCTTCAAAGTACTCTTTCCATCTTCCCAGCACACTTCTGTCATCAGTCAATACATTTCCCTCTCTGTCCTTTATCAATCTAACTTGCTGCTGCGTCCTTCCCATCTCTATTTCTCTGCTGTGCCAACCTGTATAAATCATTTTCTCCCTCCTTACTTTCCAGCCGAGCATACAAGTCATCAAGCAGCGCTCTGTTTGGCCTTTGACACTGCTACCTTTGCCTTCTACGCTGTGTCTCCCTGTACTCCTGTTTACTCTCTTCGGTTTTGTCAATGTCCCACTTCTTCTTAGCTAATCTCTTCCTTTGTACACACTCCTGCACTTCCTCATTCCACCACCAAGTCTCCTTATCTACTTTCCTTCCAGATGACACACCAAGTATTCTCCTACCTGTCTCCCTGATCACATTCGCTGTAGTTGTCCAGTCATCTGGAAGCACTTCCTGACCACCCAAAGCCTGTTTCAACTCCTCCTTGAAGACAACCCGACACTCTTCCTTTTCAACTTCCACCACTTTGTCTTCTGCTCTGCCTTTGCCTTCTTCACCTTCCTCACCATCAGCATCATCCTGCACACCACCATCCTATGCTGTTTGGCAACACTCTCACCCGCTACTACTTTGCAGTCACTGACTTCCTTTAAATTACATCGCCTGCACAAGATGTAGTCTACCTGTGTGCTCCTACCTCCACTTTTATAAGTCACCCTATGCTCCTCTCTCTTCTGGAAGAAAAGTATTCACAGCAGCCATTTCCATCCTTTTTGCAAATCTACCAACATCTGTCCTTCTGCGTTCCTGTCCTGGATACCAAACCTACCCATCACTTCCTCGTCCCCTGTTTCCTGCACCAACATGTCCATTGAAGTCTGCCCCAATGACCACTCTTTCACCTCTGGGGGTACTCTGCATCACTTCATCTAACTCCCTCCAGAATCTCTCCTTCTCTTCTAGCTCACATCCTGTCTGTGGGGCATAAGCACTAACAACATTAACCATCACACCTTTAATTTCTAACTTGAGACTCATCACTCTGTCTGACCTCTTTTCACTTCTAGAACATTCCTGGCAAACTCCTCCTTCAAGATGACTCCGACTCCATTTCTCTTCCCATCCACACCGTGATAAAACAGCTTAAACCCTGCTCCTATGCTTCCTAGCCTTGCGACCTTTCCACCTGGTCTCCTGAACACACAGTATGTCCACCTTCCTCCTCTGCATCATGTCAGCCAGCTCTCTACCTTTTCTGTCATGGTTCCAATATTCAAAGTCCCTACTTTCAGTCCTAGACTCATGCCTTTCCTCTTCTCTCTCTGGCAGCGGACCGCCTCCGCCTCTCCTTCTTGACGTCTTCGACCAACAGTAGTCCAATTTCCATCAGCACCCCTGTTGTTGGTTAGCGGCACTGATGGCGATGGGTTGTTAACCAGACCTCGACCGATCCGGTATGTCATTCTTTCTTGTGATTCGCATAGTTTATTTGGCATTTGTTTTACGCCGGATGCCCTTCCTGACGCAACCCTCTGCATTTATCCGGGCTTGGGACCGGCGTGAGGGAGAGACACTGGTTTGTGCCCCCCCCCTCACGGCTGCATTTATGGTTTAGAAACAGTGGCCTTGGGGAAAAGACAGGAGGCAGAGCTGGAGGTAGCAAAGATGAAAATGTTGAGGTTCTCTTTGGGAGTAACAAGGATTGATAGGATCAGGAATGAGCACATCAGTGGGACAGCACATGTATGACGTTTTGGAGACAAAGTCAGAGAGGCTCGATTGAGATGGTTTGGACATGTACAGAGGAGGGATAGTGAGTCTCATCTCATCTTCTTCCGCTTAGTCCAGGGTCGGGTCGCGGGGGCAGCAACCTTAGCAAAGAGGTCCAGACATCCCTCTCCTGAGCTACTTCCTCCAACTCTCCCGGGGGGACACCGAGGCGGTCCCAGACAAGCCGAGAGACATAGTCCCTCCAGCGTGTTCTAGGTCGACCCCGGGGTCTCTTCCCGGTTGGACATGCCCGAAACACCACACCAGGGAGGCGTCCGGGGGGCATTCTGACCAGATGCCCGAGCCACCTCAACTGGCCCCTCTCAATGCGGAGGAGCAGCGGATCTACTCCGAGCTCTCCCCGGATGGCGGAGCTTCTCACCCTATCTCTAAGGTCTGAGATGAGATGAGATGAGATCTCAGATACATATACACTTGAATATAGGCCAGTCTACAAAGTTGTTCCCTTCTTTTCTTTTATTGTTAATTAATTTATACTATTTATGCATCTATTTATTTATTTGGTGGCAGTGGTGGTCTAGTGGTATAGGGCGCTGGATCGCTGATCCAAAGGTTGGAGGTTCGAGTCCCACTCTCCACAAGGTTGTCACTGTCCCCCCAGTGCGGCTAACTGGGTTATCAAAGGCGGGCCATGTCTCTCACTGTCTATGCTGAGAGGCATGTAAAAGAACCATTGCTGACTTTCGTAAAGAGTAGGCTGCAAAGTCGTCAGCGTGTTTCTGTCCCTTGCTAAAAAGGGTTGTGACAGAAAGGGCATCCGACATAAAAACCTCTGCCAAATCAAACGTGCGAATCAGATGATTCGCTGTGGCGACTCCCGAGTAAAAGGGAAAAAGCCGAAAGGAAGACATCTATTTATTTATTTACTTATATAATATATATGTATGTGTGTATGTTTGTATATGTATCTATTTTTTAAACCCCCAACTGATGGTACCTCAAGAGCCTGTAACAGTGAATTTCTCCATTGTGAGATTAATAAAGCTGTATTTTATCTTATCTTATCTTATCTGTATATTGGTAGTAGGATGTTGAGGTTGGAGCTACCAGGCAGAAGGCCTAGAGGAAGACCAAAGAGACGATTCATGGATGTGGTGAAGGAGGACATTAAGGCAGTTGGTGTAAGAGAAAAAGATGCAGAGGATTGGGTGAGATGGAGGCAGATGATTCGCTGTGGCGACCCCTGAAGGGAAAAGCTGAAAGGACAGAAGTGTAGGCCTCCGTCAGTCCCGAAGGACTATGGCTGCGCTCTGGCCAGTATCCCGACTGGTGATACTCCCCAGTGCACAGAGCCTGGGTAGGGAGTAATGAGGGACAGGCTGTTACCCAAGCAGCAAGTCCCCCCCTGTCTCGGCGCCACCGGAAGGATCCAATGGAAAGGCAAATGCCGATACGACTGGGTTCCAGTGCCGCTGCAGGAGAGAAACTACGGTCAATTTAGAACGGCCAATTAACCTACAGTGCACGTCTTTGGATTGGGAAACCGGAGCACCGGAGGAAACCCGCACAAGCACGGGAGAACATGCAAACTCCACACAGAAACGCCCAGGCCGGGAATCGAACCCGGGCCTTCTTGCTATGAGGCGGACGTGCTAACCACTACGCCACCGTGCCGCCAAGAAGAAGATATATATATATATATATATATATATATATATATATATATATATATATATATATATATATATATATATATATATATATATATATATATATATATATATATATATATATATATATATATACACACACACACACACACACACACACACACACACACACACACACACACACACACACACACACACACACACACACACACCCTCCCTCTCTGTCTGTCTGTCTTCCTTTCAGCTTTTTCCCTTTTACTCGGGAGTCGCCACAGCGAATCATCTGAGTCGCACGTTTGATCTGGCGGAGGTTTTTACGTCGGGTGCCCTCCCTGTCACAACCCTTTTAGCAAGGGACAGAAACACGCTGATGACTTTGCCGCCTACTCTTCACGAAAATCAGCAATGGTTCTTTTACATGTCTCTCACCATAGACAGTGAGAGACATGACCTGCCTATGATAACCCAGTTAGCCGCACTGGGGGGGACAGTGACAACCTTGTGGAGAGTGGGACTCGAACCCCCAACCTTTGGCTCAGCGATCCCGCACCCTATACATATTTATTTATTTGTATACAAGAAACTTCATTGCAGTCCAAAATGTAGTGTGGTTTGTTATACAATGACTGCATGTCCTAAACAATTGTGAGGAAAGAGTTTATATCACCAGTGTTGAAAAGTGATTTTCACAGTCTGAGTGCACATCTAAGTCCATCTAGATTTTCATCAGCAGGAGGGATGGGCTTCCAAGATGAGAATTCCAACTAGTATCAGCACACCAGGACAGACCACAGGATTCAGAAGGTTGAGTGATCAGGATCACCAGCATCCAAGAAGCAGGGATTCCTGTGAGGTATAGAAAAAATAGAGGAAACGGGTTTTTCTATGAGGAAACGGGTATTTCTAAGAAATAGAGGAAATGAAGTATTTCAGCTGGGGGTCAAGGGGGCCACAGGGTCCATTGTGAGGTACAGGGGCAGAGCATGTCATGTAAAAAAACAAAACATGCAAAGGAGTTAATCATTGTTTTACAACATGCATAAACACGAAACAAAACAGCTTTAATAATGGAAAAAAAATACTAAAAGGTTATATGTATATCCATATATATATATATGTAGATAAACACACATAATTTCAGTAGCATAGCCCTATGGCTCATCATTCATGAGTAACACAATTATGAAATAATTATAAACTAGTTTGTAGAATGATCATATAACACATGACATATATTATCACAACAAATATTTGTGTTCAACTAGATAGCATACCTGCTACAAGTTAGTATGTTCATAGTATAACACTATTATTCAAAATTCATTCATTCATTCATCGTTTTCCACTTCTTCCAGGGTTGGGTTGCGGGGGCAGCAACCTAAGCAAAGAGGCCCAGACATCCCTCTCCCCATCCACTTCCTCCAGCTCTTCCGGGGAGACACTGAGGCGTTCCCACACAAGCCGAAAGACATAGTCCCTCCAGCGTGTTCTAGGTCGGCCCCGGGGTCTCTTCCAAGTTGGACATGCCTGAAACACCACACCAGGGAGGCGTTCGGGAGGCATTCTAACCAGATGCCCGAGCCACCTCAGCTGGCCCCTCTCAATGCAGAGGAGCAGAGGATCTACTCCGAGCTCTCCCCGGATGGTACAGCTTCTCACCTTATCTCTAAGGGAGAGCCCCGCCACTTAGCGGAGGAAGCTCCTTTCAGCCGCTTGTATCCACAACCTTGTTGTTTTAGTCACTACTAAAAGCTCTGGTAAATTGATAGCTTTGCCTTGCGGCTCAGCTCCATCTTCACCATGATGGACCGGTACAGGCTCCGTTTAACAGCAGAAGCTGCAGCAATCCATCTGTCGATCTCCCGCAACATCCTTCCCTCACTCGTGAACAAGACCCCAAGATACTTAAACTCCTCCATTTTGGGCAGGACCTCATTCCCGACCTGGATGGTGCATTCCACCCTTGTCTGACTGAGAATCATGGCCTCGAACTTGGAGGTGCTGATTTCCATCCCAGCGACCTCGCACTGGACTGCGAATCGCTCCAATGAGAGCTGGAGGTCCTGGCCTGATGAAGCCAAAAGGACAACATCATCTGCAAAATGGAGAGATGATATCCGATGGCCACCGTACCAGAACCCCTCAACGCTTTGGCTGCACCTAGAAATGTTGTCCATAAAAAATTGTGAACAGAATCGGTGACAAAGGACAGCCTTGGCGGTCTCCAACCCTCACCTAAAACAAATTCGACATGTTGTTACAATACGGACCAAACTATGGATCTGGTGATACAGCAATCGAATGGCCCGTAGCAACGGGTCAGGAACACCAAACTCATGGAGCACCCACCACAAGATAGCCCGAGGGACACGGTCGAAAGCCTTCTCCAAGTCCATAAAACATATGTGGACAGATTGGGCAAACTCTCATGCCCCCTCCAAGATCCTGGGGAGCATATAGAGTTGGTCAAGAGTGCTACGGCCAGGATGAAAACCACATTGTTCCTCCTGAATCCGAGGTTTGACTATTGGTCAGATCCTCCTCTCCAGTACCCCTGCATAGACCTTCCCGGGTAGGCTAAGGAGTGTGATTCCTCAATAATTGGAACACACCCTCCCACCCCCCTTTTTAAAAATGTGGACTACCACCCCAGTTTGCCAATTCACCAGTACAGCCCCCAATTATCACACGATGTTGCAGAGACGTGTCAACCAAGACAGTCCTATAGCACTTAGAGCCCGGAGATATTCATGGCAGATCGCATCCAACCCCAGAGCCCAACCACCAAGGAGCTTTTTGACTACCTCAGTGACTTCCACTCCAGTGATGGGCAGACCCCCGCCCAAACCTCCCACTCCACAGAGGGCATGTTGCTGGGATTGAGGAGGTCCTCAAAGTATTCCTTCCACCTCCCGATGACATCCCCACTTGAGGTGAGCAGTTCCCCACCTCCATTGTAAACAGTGTTTGTGGCGAACTGCTTCCCCCTCTGAGGCGTCAGATGGTGGTTCAGAACCTTTTTGAGGCCAATTGATAATCACTCTCTATGCCCTCACCGAACTCCTCCCACAATCGATTTGCATCTGCGACAGCTTCGGCTGCAGCACGTTTGGCCTGTCAGTACCTGTCTGCTGCCTCGGGAGTCCCACAGGCAGTAAGACCTGATAGGCCTCCTTTTTCAGCTGGACAGCCCCCATCAGCACAGGTGTCCACCACCGGGTTCGGAGGTTACCACCACAACAAGCACCAATGACATTCCAGCCACAGCTATGGGCTGCCACATAAGTAATGGAGGCACAAAACATGGCCCATTCACATTCCATGTCACCCGCCTTCTCCGGGATGTGGTTGTAGCTCTGCCAGAGGTGGGAGTTAACAGCCTCTTGAACAGGGGCCTCCGTCAAACGTTCCCAGTAGACCCTAATTACACGCTTGGACCTGTCAGGTCTGGAAGGCAGCCTCCCCACCATGGAAGCCAGCTCTCTACCAGGTGGTGATCGGTTGACAGCTCAGCTCCCCTCTTCACCTGAGTGTCCAAAACATGCGGCCGCAAATCTGGTGACACGACTACAAAGCCAATCACTGAACCTAGGGTGTCCTGGTGCCAAGTACATTTATTGACACCTGTATGTTCGAACATGGTGATCGTGATAGACAAACTGTAATGTGCACAGAAGTCCAATAACGAAACACCATTCAAGTTCAGACTGGAGAGGTCATACCTACCGATCACACCCTTCCAGGTCACACCAACGTTTCCCACATGAGCGATGAAGTCTCACAAGACAACAAGTGAGTCTCCCGGGGGAGTGTTCTCCAACACACCCCCTAAAGACTCCAAGAAGTGTGAGTACTCTGAACTGTCATTTGGTCTCATAAGCACAAATAACAGTCAGGACCCATTTCCCCACCCGAAGGCATAGGGAGCTACCCTTTCATCGACCAGGAAGAACCCCAACATTTGGGCACCGAGACGGGGGCAACAAGTATGCCCACACCAGTTCACTGCCTCTCCCCATGAGCAACTTTAGAATGGAATAAGGTAGGTCCCAAGCTATGCGTTGAGGTGAGCCCAGCTATATATCATCGGTATCTCTCCACCTCATGCACCAGCTCAGGCTCCTTCTCCACCAGAGAGGTGACATTCCATGTCCCAAGAGTCAGAGTCAGTAACCGAGGATCAGTCCAACAGAACCCATGCCTTCGGCTGCCAGCCAATTCACATTGCACCCGACATCTATGACCCCTCTTACAGGTGGTGGGTCCATGAGAGGGTGAATCCATGTCTTCTTTTTGGGCTGGGCTGCATGGGCAGAAGCCTGACCACCAGGTGCTTGCCTTCAAGACCCTCCCCCAGGCCTGGCTACAGGGGGGACCCCGGTGACCTGTGTCCGGGCAAGGGAAACTGTATCCTTTTATTTTTATTTTTCATAGAGGTCTTCTGAACCACACCTCTTTGCCTTGGGTGACCCTACCAGGGGAATTATGCCCCCGACAACATAGCTTTTTGGATCCTTAGGTCACGCAAGCCCCTCCACCAAGATAAGGTGATGATTCAAGGAGGAGATAAGGTGGTGATTGCAGGAGGAGATAATTCAAAATGTCACAACATTTACTCTGCACGAGTAAACAGTCTTATACTGTACTTATTGCATAAATTGATAAAAAAAAAAAAAATAGCAGAATTCCACTAAATAGGCAAGTAAAAATAGCAGAATTCCGGTAAATAGCAGAGATCTGGGATCCCTGAAGAAGAAGCGTGTGTACCTCAACAAATCACAGAGAGAGACGGGGGATAGAGAGAGAGAGGTGGAGGCTTGTTAGTTATACTTGCAATAGTGTAATGGAAATAGAAGAATTTATTATTGCTGAGTGAAAACAGGGACTCTGGCATGACTGGCAGCATCACTAAAAGAGTAAGAATCAGAAGGAAAACAGACATGAAGGCACTTGTGACAATCGGACAATCAGCCACCCCACTGTCAAATGGACCTGGGTGAACATGTAGAGTGAGGGAGCAACAGCATCCAAACATCAAAGTTTACCAAAACAATCCATGACTGAGACCGCCAGATCTATTCCTTTACTTAATAAAAGTCTATTAAACAAAATGCACCACTAAACAAGTAAGTTTTCTTCTGCCTCGTCTTATAAACATCTCTGTCTTATAAACAACAAGCGTGTCTGAGTTCTGAACATTAACTGGAAGGTTATTGCATAACTATGGAGCTTTGTAAGAGAAGATCCGCCCCCTCCAGTAGTCTTCAATAGTCGAGGTATCACTAAGCAGCCTGCATCTTTTGATCTCAAGGGACACGCCAGATCCTAAACAACAAGAATTTTGCGAAGATAATGTGGCGTAAGACTATTAAGTGCTTTATAGGTTAAAATAAGTATTTTGTACTTGATTCAGAATTTAACTGAGAGCCAATGCATTGTAAATAAGGTCGGGGTTATATGCTTGTGTCTTTTACTTCTAGTGAGCACTCTCGCTGCTGTGTTCTGGACTAACTGAAGCTTGTTTATGGTACCTATTAGAACAACCAAACAGTAACGCATTGCAATAATCCAATCTTGAGTTAGCAAAAACATAAACAAGTTTTTGCAGTGTGGCTTTGCATATTCATGGATTGCAGAGCAACTGTCACGTGATTCAAATTCAATGGCTGTTCTCCCTCCTGCTGATTGGTTGAGATGATGTAAAGCCCTTTTTTCCCTCATTCGCACACACTTTGTGCCTGTGTTTTTTTAAGTGTTTGTGTTGTTAGTTACAGTTAAGCTCCATCATGCCACCCAAACAATTGGCAACTTTTCAGGCTTCTTGTAAGGCACCGAAGCACCAGAAAAAGGTAATGATGCTGCATGAAAAAGTTGAACTTCTTGATATGATTCAGGAAGGAAAATGTTTTTCTGCAGAAGTGCTAAGAAAATGAATGTTGTATGAAACAAGGTCATCATCAGAATGGAACCTGCCTTAGTATTCTGGATACTTCTAGTTCAGGGGTCGGCAACCTTTGCCATTCAAATAGCCATTTGGACCTGTTTTACAAATTAAAGAAAACACTGGGAGCCACAAGTCCTTTTTTAACATTTAAAATCAAATAACACTGCATATGATGTGTTTCCCTTTTCCCAGTGGTGGTCTAGTGGTATAGGGCACTGGATCACTGATGCAAAGGTTGGAAGTTCGAGTCCCACTTTCTACAGGGTTGTCACTGTCCCCCCAGTGCAGCTAACTGGGTTATCAAAGGCAGGCCATGTCTCTCACTGTCTATGGTGAGAGGCATGTAAAGAACCATTGCTGACTTTCGTAAAGAGCAGGCTGCAAAGTCGTCAGCGTGTTTCTGTCCCTTGCTGAAAAGGGTTGTGACAGGAAGGGCATCCGACGTAAAAAAACCTCTGCCAAATCAAATGTGCGAATCAGATGATTCGCTGTGGCGACTCCCGAGTTAAAAGGGAAAAAGCTGAAAGGAAGACAGACAATGATGTGTTTCCCTTTTCCATTCATGTTAATATAAAACAACAATGTGTTGCATTGATTTAAATGACTGCAGAGACAATTAAATTACAATTCTGCTTGCAACAAAAAACATTTAGATTAAAAAAAAAAATCGCCAGACTCCACGCAACACTAATTAGGATTAACTGGTTCAGAAAATGAAAGAATGTGTTCGAGTCCTTCTTGTATTTTTATAAAGAAAAAGAATATCTATGCCACAATGCGAGAGACGAGGTGCAGCCAGATGTGTTAATGTGTTGGGTAGTACCTCACCATCCCTTTGTGGGATCTTCATCTTCTTTTCTTTATTCATTATATTAATGTTTTATGTGTCTCAAATGGCGGAGTGATGTATCTTGTGTTCACCCTGCTGGGACACAGACTCTCTTGGAGGCACCCATGATCCAAACACTCCACCTGATCCTCACCAAATGCTCCATCCTATCATGCATCAGACTCATTCGCAGTTATCACAGTGCTGACTGTGATACTGACCATTCCCTTGTGTCCAGCAAGATCAAGCTGCAGGCAAAGCAAATATCAGAAATAAGAAAGGTCACCATCACATAAACACAAGCAACACTAAAATACCAACATAGGTCAATTTCTTTGTCACACCCCTGGAAGAACGCCTAACAGGTCTGCAAAGTAAGAATGCTACTGAAAACTGGGAACAATTGAGGGCTGCCATCTCCATTTTAGCAGTATCAGTCTTTGGTAAGCAGACAAGGAAGTCAGCAGACTGGTTTGAAGCTCATGCAGAGATCAGACCAGTCACAGAGGAGAAGAAAGCTGCTCTCATAGCCTACAAAACTGACCCTAGTGAGAAAACCTAAAGGCACTCTGAAGCTCCCGCAGCAAAGTCCAACAGATTGCCAGGTGCTGTGCAAATGACTACTGGCTCCAGCTGTGCTCTAAGATACAGATCGCAGCAGACACAGGAAACTTTAAGGGGATCTATGATGGAATCAAACAGGCACTGGGTCCTAGCAAGAAGAAAACTGCCCCTTTAAAGTCTTCCTCAGGAGAGATAATTCAAGACCGAGAACAACAGATGAAACGCTGGGTGGAACACTATTCTGAGATATATGCCAATGAGAACCTTGTCTCTGAGGATGCCTTGGATGCAATTGAGTGTCTACATATGCTAGAGGAACTGGATGAAGAGCCAACCTTGGAGGAAATGCATAAAGTCCTAGATTCGCTAGCCACAGGAAAAGCACCTGGGAAGAATGGCATCCCTGCAGAGATTCTGAAATGCTGCAAAGGAACCCTGATAGAAGAACTACACAAAATACTCTGCCTCTGTTGGCATGAAGGCGAAGTTCCACAAGACATGAGGGACACCAACATTGTAACGCTCGACAAGCGATTGCAACAACTACCGCGGGATATCACTTTTAAGCATTGTGGGAAAACTCTTTGCAAGAGTCACACTGAAGAGGCTACAAGTTATTGCCGAGAGAGTCTTCTCAGAATCTGTGTGGCTTTCGTTCCTCAAGGTCCACCATCGACATAGTCTTCTCCCTTAGACAACTCCAGGAGAAGACTCCCGCTCTACACGGCCTTCATAGATCTGACAAATGCTTTTGACACTGTTAGTCTCTTCAAGATTCTCCCAAAGATAGGATGTCCACCAAAGCTACTGAACATCATCAAGTCCTTCCACGGCAACATGCAAGGTACAGTGGTCTTTGATGGATCAACATCAGAGAGCTTTAACATCAACAGTGGAGTAAAACAGGGTTGTGCCCTTTTTTGATGTCCTGCTTAAGCATGCCTTTGGTTCCACCACAGAGGGCATCTGCCTCCAAACCAGGTCAGACAGTAAACTCTTTAACTTGTCAAGACTCAGAGCCAAGACTAAAGTCCAAATGCGCATTTTATGTGACTTCCTCTTTGCCGATGATGCTACAATTACCACCCACTCTGAGGAAGAACTCCAGCACCTCATGGACCACTTCAACAGGGCATGCCAGGACTTTGGTCTCACAATTAGTCAGAAGAAGACACAGATCATGGGGCAGGGCTTAGACAAACCACCTGAGATAAGACTCGGCAACCAACAGTTGGATGCTGTCCACAACTGTGTTTATCTGGGAGTCGATTTTTTTCAACTGATATAATTAATTTTAACATTAAAAAATTTCATAAACTTGTTCATTATCTTATTCCTGGTTAATTCTGCAACAATATTAAATAAATATTTCATATTATTTTTATTTGATTTGAGAAATATTCTGTTCCAGCACCACTAAGAGCTGTTCTGTAATGAATGACACTCCCCTTCTATCCGAATTAGAAAACAAGTAATTTAGTATTACGCCATTTTTGTTGTAGTTTATGTTTGTTCTGTTTTAGTGGGCATGTTTCATCATCATACCAATTGGCTATTTTTTCTCTCTGATTGGGCTTCTTTAAGAGGAGCTACATTATCTAACGTATGGTGTAAATTTGACTCGAAGCACTTGGTGGCTTGATTGAGTTCTGTGGGGTCTGACAGTGGTCTGATGGTGGCATAGTTGATAATTCTGGAAGATTATTAATGGAACTCTGCGAGTCGTTGATGTAAAAGTGTCACTGAATGCGATAACGTGGCGAAGTGTATATATTAGTACTAAGAGGCATGTAAGCGAGATAAGATAATAATCTGAAAGAGTTTCTGACTGGGGAACTGCGACTATATTTTCAATATTTAATCCTAAAGTTAGTATTAAATTGAGAGTGTGAGCAGCTTTATGAGTGGATCCTATAAATTCTGATTTACCCTCCGACTGAATCCAGAATAGATATGAACATTGTTCATAAAGGATCCACTGGGTTATCGAAATGAATATTAAAGTCACCAATAATTAAAACTTCATCTAAAGAAACAACCAGGTTTGAAATTAAATCTGCAAATTCACAGAGGAATTCGGAGTTCGGCTCTGGGGTCTAATTAATAATAATTAAATTAAATATAAATAAATTATAATTAAAATGTCAATTAAAATTTTCTATAGACAGTGAGAGACATAGCCCGCCTTTGATAACCCAGTTAGCCGCACTGGTGGGGGGCAGTGACAACCTTGTGGAGAGTGGGACTCGAACCCCTAAACTTTGGATTAGCGATCCAGCACCCGATACCACTAGACCACCACTGCCCCTCTATAAGTTCAAGATTATCAGTATAAATAACTGTGATGCTCCTCCTTTGCCAGTTAAATGAGTTTGGCAGAGCTGCCAACCCAGGAAAGTATGATTTTGTAGTCAATAAACCACAAATTAGTATTTTGAGCTGAAAATTACTATTCATAATCGACAAAATTTGTACTTTAATTGAATTTCCAGAAAATTAGATACAGTAGGCCCTTGACCATTCACGGTTCAGCACTCGTGCCCCCACATACTCGCGGATTGGTGACAAACCTAGAAGGAACTGGCAGGTTATTCAAATTTAGCCAATGACTGAGAGCTTTTGTTTTGTGTACAACTCTTTTTTTCTCGTTTGTGTACAAGTTATCAATGTGATTGCTTGAATTGCGAAGCAATTTTTTTAGTGTGTTTTTAATTAGTATTTAAGTCCTATGATGCCTTGTCTAGCTTCTAGTGAGGAGCCTAAACGCTTTATTCATTAATAAATATCACAGTACAAAATTACGTCATCATTACTACATTTTACTGCATTATTACTATATGAATGAATAAGACTGTCTATAGACTGTTTTTAAGAGCATATTTCAGTGGCTGTAATGGCATATATAGAGTTTTAAATCCGCGTCAATAACTCACGAATTTTCTTGATCTGCAGACAGGGCCGGAACCGAACCATTGTGGAAAAACGGGGGCCTACTGTATATGGACATAAAGGTTATCTTTGTCAAATTTTACTGCATTTTGGATTAGTAATGAAACAACAGCATATGTCAGAAAATCATGTTTATTTGACATAATTCTACTGGTGTTATAATATAGAATATAACATGACATTTATATATTTACATATTTATATAAATGTCAGAAAAAAGTTATAAAGTAAGCAATCCGGTCAATTTTCCTGAAAGTTTGAAATTCATATTAATGTCTGAATTAATCGTATTGCCATATTTAATGTTATTTTTCGATATGAATACAGAAAATTTCATACAAGTTGGCAGTCCTGGGTTGGTGTATATAATTGCATCTGGGAGGAGTGGCTTTATTTATTGCTACATATTTATTGGGTTTAATCCATGTTTCTGTTAAACACATTACACTAAATTCCTGATTAGTAATGATTTCCATAACAATAAGCACTTTCGATTCGAGAGATCTAAGATTCAATAACCCGATCTTTAGATCAAAGTTGCAGGCTGTAAGTTCGGTATGACTTAAATTTATGTTAATAAGATTACTAAAATTAAAATTTACATTTTTATTTAGTTTCATTCAACAGACAGAGTTTCTGTACCATTGAACTCGATTTTGAATGATGACTCCATGCAGCTAGCAGATGATCACATGACAATCAGTGTTTGGTGATGATGGTGGTGAAAATGATGATGATAATGATTGTGATGATGCAGATGATTATGATTGTGATTATGCAGATGATTATAATTGTGATGATGCAGATGATGAAGATGGTTTGCTCTGATGATATTGATGGTGCTTGTATGATCACAATGATGATGATGATGATCACGATGATCACCATGATGATGATGATCATGGTTGTGGTCATGATAATTGCAGTGGTGATGATGATTATGATGATGATGATGATGATTTTTCAGGGTCAAAGACTAGGATCATTGCTTTCTTTTGGAAAATGCCCCGCCAGTGTTACCACTGTGATGTCATGAATAGTGATGGTGATGGGCATCAATTCACTACTGAGGATCACACACTCACATTAACACTAATATTTTCTTTTCCTTTCGGCTTTTCCCCTTCAAAAGTCGCCACAACGAATAATCTGCCTCCATCTCACCCGATCCTCTGCATCTTCTACTCTTACTCCAACTACCTTCATGTCCTCTGTCACCACATCCATAAATCTTCTCTTTGGTCTTCCTCTAGGCCTTCTGCCTGGTAGTTCCAACCTCAGCATCCTACTAACAATACATTCACTGTCACTCCTCTGTACATATCCAAACCATCTCAATCTAGCCTCACTGACTTTGTCTCCAAAACCTCTTAATTGTGTTGTCTCTCTGATGTACTCATTCCCGATCCTATCCATTCGCGTTACTCTCAAAGAGAACCTCAACATTTTCATTTCTGCTACCTCCAGCTCTGCCTCCTGTCTTTTCCTCAGCACCACTGTTTCTAAACCATACAACATCACTGGCCTCATCACCGTCTTGTACACTTTTCCTTTCATTCCACTTGTTCTCTGCTCTCACTACAGATCATAATGTCATCTGAAAACATCATAGCCCATGGAGATCCTTGTCTCACCTCGTCTGTCAGCCTGTCCATCACCATCACAAACAAGAAGGGGCTCAGAGCTGACCCTTGAGGCAGTCCCACCTCCACCTTGAACTCTTCTGTCACACCGACAGCACACCTCACCACTGTCTTACATCTCTCATCCATGTCCTGCACCACTCTAACATACTTCTCTGCTACTCCAGACTTCCTCATGCAATACCACAGGTCCTCTCTTGGCAACCTTTCATATGCTTTCTCCAGATCCACAAAGGCACAATGCAGCTCCCTCTGACCTTCTCTAAATTTCTGTATTAACATCCTCAAAGCGAACACTGCATCTGTGGTGCTCTTTCTTGGCATGAAACCAAAATGTTGTTCACAAATGTTGGCCTCTGCCCTTAGTCTGGCTTCCATTATTATTTCCCATAATGCTATCATATGGCTCATCAACTTTATCCCTCTTTAGTTGCCAGAACTCTGCACATCTCCTTTGTTCTTAAGAAGGGGGACCAGCACATTTCTCCTCCATTACTCCAGCATCCTCTCACTCTCTAAGACAGGGGCCACCAACATGGTGCCTGTGGGCACCAGATCACCCACAAGGACATGAGTCGCCTGTGAGCCTGTTCACAGGTCAGGAACCTGTGGCTCGCGAGCCAGACGGGCTCTTTTGATGACTGCATCTGGCTCTCAGATAAATCAAGTGGCCTTTCTGAACAGAATAACTAATACATAGTTTCGCTGTCCTTTAAATAAAAATACAGAAAAGGCCATCAATAAAACAAAAACATAAATAAATCTCATGCATTTAAATAAATAAATCTCACACCAGAGCCAATCCTTTCTGTACTCTGGTGTGTAGGCGGAGCCGATACCTTGAAACTCTAATTTTATTGGATTATATGCAACAGCCTGCGCGAGTTGTTTTTGGGTAAAGAGGTAAATTTCTCTCGTTTTGATCAGCTCATATGCAAGAAGCCAAGTAGAGCTGGCAAGCAAAACACAAATGGACAGAATGAAAAAATTTCAACCTGCAGACCAGCTGATTACCTTGGGACCATAATCAACTCTCACGTATCAAGCGTGAAAATCACACATTTCATCTCTTCCTCAATCTCTCACGCGTGGTGTCTAAAATCTCACGCATTAATACAATTACTTTCCAATTTTTTTTTTTTGGAAAGGATGTAATTTCCGTGAGCAAATGCCATTGGCTATGTCTTTTACGGAAACATACAGCTTCTCTTTCTGCTTCTGGCTGCGGGATCCTTTACCCTAAAATCAGATACATACTCGCACTTAAAAACCAAAGGTTGTGAAACTTGCTCAGATGATGATTCATTTACTAATTTAGTTAAATGTAGATTTAGTTAGAATTGTTAACATTGTTGATAAGTTTCAGTATGTAATTCCATGTGTTGTTGCAAGATTACTGCACAGGATACTTGCCATCTATGTGAGTAGATTTGTGAACATGGTTAATTAGTTTCAGTTTGTAAACTAATTATGTAGTTGAAAAGTTGCTGCATATGATACATGACATCTATGAGCAAAGACAGCAAAGATTATTTTGAGGAATTATTTGGATAAAACTTCAAAACAGAGAAATGTTACAATTAATACTTTACTTTAGCCAACCTTATTTTTGATATATGTTATTAGTTTACACTTTCTATTTCATTAGTTCTTTCATTGAAGATTTTATTTACATTACATTATTAAATCTGCGGTCATGTAATAGATGGAAGCCTAAACACCTGCATGAAGCTGAACTTCACCCCGCATCAACCAGACTACAAAGCTATCAGCAAAACCATGCAGCACCAGAAGTTGCATTGATAGCAGGAAGTACTTTTCTTATTAATAAATAACTTCGCTATGACAATGTCATTTAAAATAAATTCAGATTCGGATTATACTCTAAAATTGTGGGTCTCAGTATTAAAAAATATGTTTGGCTCTCAGAGGATTAGATTAAATTTTTTTTTTTTTTTTTGGCTCTCTTAGTCAAAAAGGTTCCCGACCCCTGGCATAGATGAATATCATTAATTATTAATAATAACATATAATAGTGAACAACAGTTTGGTTTCATGCCAAGAAAGAGCACCACAGATGCAGTGTTTGCCTTGAGGATGTTAATGGAGAAGTACAGAGAAGGTCAGAGGGAGCTGCATTGTGCCTTTGTGGATCTGGAGAAAGCATATGACAGGGTGCCGAGAGAAGAACTGTGGTATTGCATGAGGAAGTCTGGAGTGGCAGAGAAGTATGTTAGAGTGGTGCAGGACATGTGTGAGAGATGTAAGACAGTGGTGAGGTGTGCTGTCGGTGTGACAGAAGAGTTCAAGGTGGAGGTGGGACTGCATCAAGGGTCAGCTCTCAGCCCCTTCTTGTTTGCTATGGTGATGGACAGGCTGACAGACAAGGTTAGACAAGATTCCCCATGGACTATGATGTTTGCAGATGACATAGTGATCTGTAGTGAGAGCAGAGAACAAGTGCAGGAAAATCTAGAGAGGTGGAGGTATGCCCTGGAAAGGAGGGGAATGAAGATTAGCCTCAGTAAGACAGGATACATGTGCATGAATGACAAGGACCCAAGAGGAACGGTGAGATTACAGGGAGCAGAGATAAGAAAGGTGGACGATTTTAAGTACTTAGGCTCAACAATCCAGAGCAATGGAGAGTGTGGAAAAGAGGTGAAGAATCGTGTGCAGGCAGGTTGGAATGGTTGAAGAAAAGTGTCCGGTGTGATGTGTGATAGGAGGGTATCGGCAAGAATGAAAGGAAAAGTGTACAAGACGGTGTTGAGGCCAACGATGCTGTATGGGTTAGAAACAGTGGCCCTGGGGAAAAGACAGGAGGCAGAGCTGGAGGTAGCAGAGATGAAAATGTTGAGGTTCTCTTTGGGAGTAACGAGGATGGATAGGATTAGGAATGAGCACATCAGAGGGACAGCATATGTTAGAGGTATTGGAGACAAAGTCAGTGAGGCTAGAGTGAGATGGTTTGGACATGTACAAAGAAGAGGAGGGATAGTAAGTATATTGGTAATAGGATGCTGAGGCTGGAACTACCAGGCAAAAGGCCTAGAGGAAGACCAAAGAGACGATTCATGGATGTGGTGAAAGAGGACATGAAGGTCATTGGTGTAAGAGAAGAAGATGCAAAGGATAGGGTGAGATGGAGGCAGATGATTCGCTGTGGCGACCCCTGAAGGGGAAAATCCGAAAGGAAAAGAAGAAGATTAATAATAACATATAATTAAAGGTAAATTGAACAAATTTGTTATGCCACAAGTGTGTATTGACCTGGTAGGCCTTCACATTTATTGGTACCCAAGAAGTAGCCCTCAGTTTCAAAAAGGTTGGTGACCCCTGCTCTAAGACCTTGTTGAAGATTATTGTCAGAAAATCTACTGCTACCTCGTCTGGATACTTCCATACCTCCACTGGTATGTCTTCAGGACCAACTGCCTTTCCACTCTTCATCCTCTTCAGGGCCCTCCTCACTTCACCCGTACTAATCTTTGTTACTTCCTGGTCCTCAACACTCACTACTTCTACTCTTTTTTTCTCTCTCATTTTCCTCATGCATCAGCTCTTCAAAGTACTCTTTCCATTTTCCCAGCACACTTCTGTCATCAGTCAATACATTTCCCACTCTGTCCTTAATCACTCTAACTTGCTGCACGTCCTTCCCATCTCTATTTCTCCGTTGTGCCAACCTGTATAAATCATCTTCTCCCTCCTTGCTGTCCAACCTAGCACAAAAGTAATCATACGCCCTCTGTTTGGCCTTCGACACCGCTACCTTTGCCTTACGCTGTCTCCCTGTACTCCTGTTTACTCTTGTCCCACTCCTTCTTAGTTAAACTCTTCATTTGTACACACTCCTGCGCTTGCTAATTCCACCACCAAGTCTCCTTATCTACTTTCCTTCCAGAGGACACACCAAGTACTCTCCTACCTGTCTCCCTGATCACATTTGCTGTGGTTGTCCAGTCATCTGGAAGCACTTCCTGACCACTCAAAGCCTGTTCCAATTCCTCCTTGAAGAAAACATGGCACTCTTCCTTTTTCAGCTTCCACCACTTTGTCTTCAACTCTGCCTTTGCCTTCTTCACTTTTTTCACCATCAGCAGCATCCTGCACACCACCATCCTATGCTGTTTGGTAACTCTCTCACGCACTACTACTTTGCAGTCACTGACTTCCTGCAAACTGCATCGTCTACACAAGATGTAGTCTACCTGTGTGCTCCTACCTCCACTTTTATAAGTCACCCGATGCTCCTGTCTCTTCAGGAAGAAAGTATTCACCACAGCCATTTCCATCCTTTTTGCAAAATCAATCAACATCTGTTCTTCTGTGTTCCTGTCCTGGATACAAAACCTGCCCATCACTTCCTCGGCCCCTCTGTTGCCTGCACCAAAATATCCATTGAACTCTCCCCCAATGACCAATCTTTCACCTCTGAGGGTACTCTGCATCACTTCATCTAACTCACTCCAGAATCTCTCCTTTTTTCGCTCACATCCTGCCCATGGGGCATAAGCACTAACAACATTGAACATTACGCCTTCAATTTCTAACTTGAGGCTCATCACTCTGTCTGACACTCTTTTCACTTCTAGAACATTCCTGACAAACCCCTCCTTCAAGATGACTCCTACGCCATTTTTCTTCCCATCCACACCATAATAAAACAGCTTTAACCCTGTTCCTAAGTGTCTAGCCTTGCTACCTTTCCACCTGGTCTCCTAAACACACAGTATGTCCACATTCCTCATCTGTATCATGTCAGCCAGCTCTCTACCTTTTTCTGTCATAGTTCCACCATTCAAAGTCCCTACTCTCAGTTCTAGACTCATGATTTCTAGACTTCTCTCTCTGCCTATGGATACGCTTCCCACCTCTCCTTCTTTGACCAACAGTTCAATTTTCGTTCAATTCTCACCAGCACCCTGTTGGTTCACAGCACTGTTGACGGTCATTGTTAACCCGAGCCTTGACCGATTCGGTATGAAATTCATTTTGGTGATTCGCATTCTGAATTCTGGCACAAGTTTTACGCTGAATGCCCTTCCTTTCAAAACCCTCTGCTTTTACCTGGGCTTGGGACTGGCGTGAGGACAAACACTGCCCCCTCCCCTCCCCCCAGGCTGCATTGCCCTTGAGATGAGATGTTTCTACCAAATCCTTGGTATTTCATATAACCAATGAAACAGTGAAAGCCAGACTTACAAACATCACTGGACCTTACGAGGTGAAGTGAGGAGGCCATTGAAGAGGATGGAGAGTGGAAAGGCAGTTGGTCCTGATGACATACCTGTGGAGGTATGGAAGTGTCTCGGAGAGGTAGCAGTAGATTTTCTGACAAGAACATTCAATAAGAACTTAGAGAGTGAGAGGATGCCGGAGGAATGGAGGAGAAGTGCGCTGGTGCACTTTCTTAAGAACAAGTGAGACGTGCAGAGTCGTGGCAACTACAGAGGGATAAAGTTGATGAGCCATACGATGAAGTTATGGGAAAGAATAGTGGAAGCTAGACTAAGGGCAGAGGTCAGCATTTGTGAACAACAGTTTGGTTTCATGCCAAGAAAGAGCACCACCGATGCAGTGTTTGCTTTGAGGATATTAATAGAGAAGTACAGAGAAGGTCAGAAGGAGCTGCATTGTGTCTTTGTGGACCTGGAGAAAGCATATGAAAGGGTGCCGAGAGAGGAACTGTGGTATTGCATGAGGAAGTCTGGAGTGGCAAAGAAGTATGTTAGAGTGGTGCAGGACATGTATGAGAGATGTAAGACAGTGGTGAGGTGTGCTGTTGGTGTGACCAAAGAATTCAAGGTGGTGGGACTGCAGCAAGGATAAGCTCTGAGCCCCCTTTTATTTGGTATGATGATGGACAGGCTGACAGACCATGTGAGACAAGAATCTCCATGGACTATGATGTATGCAGAAGACATTGTGATCTGTCGTGAGAGCAGAGAACAAGTGGAGGAAAATCTAGAGAGGTGGAGCTATACCCTGGAAAGGAGAGGAATGACCCTTAGCCTCAGTAAGACAGAATACACATGTGTGAACAACAAGGACCCAAAAGGAATGGTGAGGTTATAGGGAGCAAAGATAAAGAAGGTGGAGGATTTTAATTACTTAGGCTCAACAATCCACAGCAATGTAGAGTGTGGAAAATAGGTGAAGAAGCGTGTGCAGGCAGGTTGGAATGGATGGAGAAAAGTGTTCGTTGTGATGTGTGATAGTCGGGTATCGGCAAGAATGAAAGGAAAAGTGTACAAGACAGTGATGAGGCCAGTGATGTTGTGACATGGATGTTGTGTTTTTGACACCTCGTCATTGTTGAGATGAAATACAGTAGAAACTGACTTTGTTGTGTTCATTTTGAGGTACCACGTGTCAAAGTAGTCTTTAAGAGCAGATGTGTCTTTGCTGAGTGTTTCTTCGATTTCTGCCCATACTTTTGATTGATGCGCTAAGACCCAGTCATCTGCATAGCCTAGTTGTAGAGACTTTGTTCCTGGCATATCACTAATGTAGATGTTAAAGAGAGTCGGACCAATAACTGAGCCTTGTCAAACAACATTCCTTATCTTTCTCGATTTGCTCTTCTCTCCTCTAAGTCCCATGTGGAACTGCCTGATGCCAGTCATAAGGGACAAAACTTTGAGAATTTTCTTGCATGGTATGAGTTTTGCAAGCTTCAGCGTAAGTCAATCTGTCCATACTGTATCGTAGGGTGCAGACAGGTCTACCAGGGAAGCTCCTGTTTTTCAGCTTCTTTTCAAAACCAGCTTCAATATGTGGTGTTAGGGCTAGGACCTGTACTGTTGTGCCTCTTTGTGGTCTGAAACCTGCTTGCTGCACTGGTATGAATGGGTCTATATAAGGTGGGATCCTTGTGAGAATGATTCTCTCTAACAACTTGTTCCGGCACCAGAGCAGTGTTACAGGTATGTTGCCATATTTTAGGGTAAGTGCTTTTTCCATGATGTCAGTCATTACTGAAGCTAGCCATTCTGTTGCATAGTATCCCAGGTGAGTTATTATGTCTGGGTAGATTCCATCGATACCAGCTGCTTTACCATTTTAATGCATTTAATAGTCTCTGCCATTTCTTTGTGTAATTGGAGCACTGAGAAAAAGTCCAGCAGGTCCTTTGATTGCATAATTGTTTTGTATTCATGTCTAATCTGTTTTTTCAAATTGGTGATTTGGTATGTGTTTTCCTCTCTCTTTTATTTCTTTAGCTATTTCATTTGGCGCAATAAGGTGGGCTGATTTTGTAGGACGAGAGTCAGGGTCAAGCTTTTTGATAATTTGCCAAGCATGTCTGCTAGAGTGGGTGAAGTTCATATTCTCCGCAACTTCCACCCATCTTTCTTCACAGCTCTCTTGTACGGACTCAAGTACAGTAATTCCTCTGCAATGTTTTGATCTTGCGTCCTTTCCTACTTTGGCTTGGGTATTGCTGTAATTTTTGGGATGGTGATGCCTGTGGTGAGGACCGTCGGGCGATGTTGGGTATGAGAAAAGTCAGTCAGGAGTTGTCTTGTTGCTTGTACATTTCCCTTACTGTTTTGTGAGACAAAAACAAGATCTGGCGTGTATTCTTTCTTCCACCGTGCTTATTTGAGTGTGCCTTTGTCTTTAGGGTTGTATAGAAGGGCTATATTAGAAAGCTCTGCCCACTGGCTCTCCTCAATTCCAGTTTGGTCATTATTTAGGTATCCCCATTCGTTGTCATGGCTAGCATCCTACGTAAAAACCTATGCCAAATCAGACATATGAATCAGATGATTCACTGTGCCGACCCATGAAAAAGGTAAACAGCCGAAAAGAAGAAGATTTGTTGTTGTGGCTATTGAAATCCCCCATGATCATTGCTGAGTGGTTTATTGCTTCAACTGGGGGATTATTCCATTCCAAGCTTGTAGATGTTATGTATTTCTGTGTCTCCAAGTTTAATCCATGATCTTTGTGTGACATTTTCTTTTGTGCTACCATCAAGGTCAATCACCTGATCTGGTTTTATGACATATGTAACAATACGATATTTTCGGTGATTTTGCCTAGTGATGACTGAATATTCAGGGATGGTATATCTCAACACTGGAACGTTTTCATTGAGGTGGGTTTCTTGGGCAAGGGCTATGTTGATCTTGTGTGTCTCTCGGAGTTTGGCCATGTATTCGCATTTTGCCAGGGATATTACTTCTATATTTAGACAGAGAACTTTTATCTTTGTGCCGATGAACAGGCAGTTGTCTTATACAGGTGTGAAGTCTGGCACACTTTTCGAGTTTGTTGGACATCCATCAACATAAGTGCGGTTCTTTTTATCCTGGGTGACGACCGGACCAGTTTGATATTTTCTGTATTTGTTTTTCATAATTTTTTGGAGGTGTGGGTCCAGGAGACCAAGTTGGATTGTTCCTAGTATGACTCCTATCCTTCTGCTGTATCACCATCAGGGTCTCTGGAGTACACAAGCTCATGCACTGCTGCAAAGTGGCAGTATATTGCAAGAGAGCTTATCATCAGAAACTGCATGATTAGCCGAGTTGTGCATGTTGGTGGATTGAATGTCATGATCAGAAGCATGATTGAGGGGTACAATCAGGACTCAGTGATCAAAGATTGAAAATTTTATATAAAAAGAAAACCGCCCTAACACTGAATGTGTTTCATGATTAATGTAGAAACATCACGCCTCACTTCTCGACATAAAGCAGTTAGTTGATTTCTTTGAGTCGTCAAACAGAACTTGGTGTGTTTTTTTTGCACTAACTTTGGTCTGGAAATCTGAGGAATTATGAATTAGAACTTGCCTAGTGACATGTTGGATTTGTTACAATGTATTGGTGTTAATGTGGTGTTAATGTGAGTGTACATTGAGGAGCTCCATTATCATGATTCACAGTTTCATGAGGAAAAAACTAAATATAGAAGACCGGCAGGAACATCAGAAACTCTATGCAACCAAATCTGCTGATCACTGAATCAAACATTTGCAACTGATTTACAGATGCAAGTTACTGATATACACCATGAGAATGTGGTGATGATTGATAGTACAATATCCATTACTATGAACCTGGCGCTATATCAAAGTACCATGACAGACAACCAATGGCAATATATCGGTTACAGTGTCAGTGATTTACTCAGCAGGAGGATAAAACAAGGCAAGTTCAAAGGGATCATCTGAGAAACATCATGAAAATAAAATCCTAAGACTTGTTTGAGTGAGAATCACAGTATTAAATGAATTACATTATTCTGATGTAGAGGAAAACTATATATATATATACATATTAATATATATATTAATTTCATAAGTAGAGGGCCGACTGGATATATATATATATATATATATATATATATATATATATATATATATATATATATATATATATATATATCCATATATATATATATATATATATATATATATATATCCAGTCGGCCCTCTACTTATGAAATTAATCCGCTCCAGAGCCTTTTTCGGACCCTGGAGTTTTCGTAAGTAGAGGCGCATTATACATGTAAAGTGCGTGATTCGTTCCAAAGCTCCCAAGACTACCCCATAAACCCTTTAAAAATTATAAAAGTACACCGATTTTGTATGAAATGTGTATGAAATATGAGTTAAAATTTAAATGCACCATTTAAAAAATTTATGAACATATTAAACCATTTTATTAACATATTTATTAATTAAACCATTATTAAACATTTTGATTAACGCACATACACACACACACACACACACACACACACACACACACACACACACACACAAAACACTGTCTTTATCTCTCTCTCTCGCACGCTCTGCCAAATATGGGCTCCGCATGTAGCCAACGGGGCTTTTGAGATGGGGTATTGTATTTAAAGCAGAATTACTGTATCTGTTTGAAAGATCTGAGGTCCAGATTCAATATTTACTTGCTTCCTTACGAAATCGGAGGTCTTGTGGCGCCGTCCACTTCCGTGCACAACAATGCTTCGTGGCCAAATGCGGAGCTTTTGAGATGGAGTGTTGTATTTAAAGCTGAATTACAGTACCTATTTGAAAGATCTGACGTCCTGATTCAATATTAACTTGCTTCTTCGAGAGAGTAGCTGTCTGGATTCAATATTGACTTGTTTCCTTATGAGATCGGCAGTCTTGTGGCGCCACCCACTTCAGTGCACAAAATGCTTCGTTGTTGAATGCGGAGCATTTTAGACAGGGCGCGGCTCATCCGGACGTCCTCAAATAAGCTGCAATGAGTACAGTACTCTCAAAACTCTCAAAACTCACGAAACTCATGAACCAACAGTACATCTCTCCTTTACGCATGTGACAAATAAGCTTATGGGTACAGTATTATGGAGATTCAGCTCCCTCCTGGCCAATGGGAGGCCAATGGGAGGCCAGCAGGGTGGGCTGTTGGGAGACAGCCAATGAGAGAGCAACTCACGCATTGTTTGAATTTTTGAATGGCGCGTTTGAATTTTTGAATGGCGTGTATGGGGCATTTCGTAAGGAGAGGGTGTTTCGTATACAGAGGATGAAAATTTAGGAAAATGATTTTCATAACCTGGATTTTTTGTATTCAGAGGTTTTCGTAAGCAGAGGGCCGACTTATTTATATATATATATATATATATATATATATATATATATATATATATATATATATAAAACATATAACATATATATTACACAAAATGTAATTATCACAAAATAAAGAAGAATTTTATCATTTTAGTTATGATATATTATACATAATAATTACCAACATTCCTGACTCTGTCTGTAAACACACTCCTGATTACATTCATGTACAGATCATTTTCATCACAAGTGGTATGGAGGCCTCCCTGCCTGAAAAACAGATATTGATTCAGGTCAAGGCGACAGTTTTTGGAGATAGAGTGCTTAAAATTTTGTGCTGACAAACAGGTTGTTACTATGGAACTCTAATACGGAACTGGGTTAATTCTGTATTTTTTATTGTTAGACCAACAGGAGTTAATCCATTCATAATGGGATTTGTTTACATTCTACCTGAGAAGTCACCAATGTAAGTATCTGAAAACAATGGATTGGACAGTTGAGATCAATATTTATCAACTCTCAAGCATGAATATGGTGATGATTCATACTATTTGGCAATTTTAATGCTCGTACCAGAACTAATGATGATTTTATCATTGATGATGAGGAGGATGTTGATATTCTGCACCTGGGTTACCTGTATGAAATTGACACGTTTCGTGCTCCTCATGCAACTCAAGATACAGTTACGAATCGTTTCGGATTGGAACTATTAGATTTGTGTCACATCTGGGGTATTCACATTGTAAATGGACGCAAGTCAGGAGACCCCAAAGGTGCTTTCACATGTATATGATAGTGGAACGAGCCTAGTCGATTATATTCAAGCTTATTTGAAAAAATTAGTGATCTTGTTGTAATATCAAGGACAGAATCAGATCACCTTCCAGTGACATGTCAACTTGATTTATCTTTTGTGTATTATGATACTGTAAACTTTTCATAGACAGATGTAAAGCCTGTGATTAGATACAAATGGCGAGAAGGCAGAGAGCATTCATATTTACAACACTTGGAGTGCGTGAAATGTTGGTTGATTTTTTAAATGTTGTCAATATGGATGTAAACTTAGCTGTAGATAAGTTAACAAATATATTTTATTTGGCTGGTGAACAGTTAAGAGTTGTATCAACTCCTATGAGAATTGATTTTGTAAACAACCTGTTTGGTTTGATATTGACTGTGTAGCTTTAAAGCGTAAAAAAATGTGCCTTTTTGAATCTATTCTATAGATAAATGTGAACTTAATTTAAAGAATTTCTTGAATTGTAGAAAGGAATTTCGAGTTCTCTCTAGCAGTAAGAAACAGTTGCATAAAGATGGTTTAGTAAATGATACAATTTGGCTATTGTTGAAAAAGATTGCAAGAAGTTGAAATCTTTGTTGCTAGTTAAGGGGAAAGAGTCTTCAATAATTATTGATACATGTTTTGATTATTTTAAGACTCTTTTGAACCCCATTTATTCTGAGCATTTTTCTCCTTTAGATGAAGTAGTTGGAAATTTTATGAAAAACCATGATAGTGAAAGTTATGATGTTTGTGATGTAACAATTCCTTTTTATTGTCTGAACCTATTTCTCAAATGGAGATAAGGAAAGCATTGAATTCACTTAAGAATGGTAAATCTGGTGGTGTGGATGGTCTTCCCCCAGAATTCATAAAGAAGGATACAGTTTTAGTTCCTTTTTTGAGATTCTGTTTAATTCGGTTTTGGACAGTGGCGTTTTTCCTGATAGTTGGAATACAGTAGGCCCTCAACATTCGCGGGGGTTCGGTTCAGAGCCTTCCCGCGAATCGAGATAATCCGCGAGTTCTGTACCCAGAAGTAAAACCCCATGTAACGCGTCACATGCCCGAATGAGTAGCCGGAAGTAAAATACAATGTATCTTTTACATGCGTTAAAATATACTTCTTAAACACATTCTATAGACAGTCTTACTCATTAATACAGTATTAATGTAGTAAAATATAGTCATGATTAAGAAAAACTTTTCAATTTTTACTCTTTTTTTATTGATGATAAAATATAAACATTATGCAGCATATACTGTTGTAATGCATTCGTTTTAAAGTCTTTATCAATTATTATTCCAGTACAGTACCTAAACTTTATTACGCTTCATGTCCTTTTACATTGAACTTGGAGTGACGTCTCCAAGATGGCGCTGCCCAGAGGGCGACGTCACAGAGTTCACAGAGTCAAATTGTTTCTTTGTTCGTTTTAATTATGCCCTGGAAAGGAGGGGAATGAAGGTTCACCTCAGTAAGACAGAATACGTGTATGAATGACAAGGACCCAAGAGGAACGGTGAGGTTACAGGGGGCAGAGATAAGGAAGGTGGAGGATTTTAAGTACTTAGGCTCAATAATCCAGAGCAGTGGAGAGAGTGGAAAAGAGGTGAAGAAGCGTGTGCAGGCAGGTTGGAATGGTTGGAGAAAAGTGTCCAGTGTGATGTGCGATAGGAAGGTATCGGCAAGAATGAAAGGAAAAGTGTACAAGACGGTGATGAGGCCAGCGATGTTGTATGGTTTAGAAACAGTGGCCCTGGGGAAAAGACAGGAGGTAGAGCTGGAGGTAGCAGAGATGAAAATGTTGAGGTTCTCTTTGGGAGTAACGAGGATGGATAGGATCAGGAATGAGCACATCAGTGGGACAGCACATGTAAGACGTTTTGGAGACAAAGTCAGAGAGGCTAGATTGAGATGGTTTGGACATGTACAGAGGAGGGATAGTGAGTATATTGGTAGTAGGATGCTGAGGTTGGAACTACCAGGCAGAAGGCCTAGAGGAAGACCAAAGAGACGATTCATGGACGTGGTGAAGGAGGACATGAAGGTAGTTGGTGTAACAGAAGATGATGCAGAGGATAGGGTGAGATGGAGGCAGATGATTTGCTGTGGCGACCCTTGAAAAGAAAAGCCGAAAGGAAAAGAAGAAGAAAGAATAGGTGGAAAAGTTAAGGAAAATGTCACAAAAACAAGGCCAATTAGGCAAATACACCCCCTCCCAAAAAAAAACAACAAAAAAAAAAAACAACCCGAAATCTCCCATCAAAACTGGCTACATTGTTGCATCTGTGTGTGTGTGTGTGTGTGTGTGTGTGTGTGTGTGTGTGTGTGTGTGTGTGTGCAACAGCCACTCCCCTCCTCTGCCAGAGCCTAGTATTAAGTGTACCTCAGAATAATGTTTAATCGTATTTCATACTTATATTTATGATCTATCTTTCTGTAGATTTTATTCCATTTCTATTTCTACTTGCTTTGTTGGTTTCTCCGGATGTTTGCAAAACAAATATTGGCGAGTTGGAGAGTGTCTGTATTTATATTCTATTTACATTTTTTCTTCACTATTTAATTGTTATTATAAGTATTTATAGCATTGGACATGTATTTATTTATATTATATACAGATATACGTGTACGTATATTCATATTATATTCACATATTCAAATCCGGGGTGAGGGTGTGGGGGTGATCCTACTTTGCGGATTTCGATGGTCACTTGGGGATCTTGGTCCCAATTAACCGTGGAAAGTGAGGGGTCCCTATATATGGCCTGCCCGATATATACAGTTGGCCCCCAACTTACCAAATTAATCCATTCCAGAGCCCTTTTTTGTATAGCAGGGATTTCGTAAGTAGGGGTCACATCTTACATGTTAAACGCCTAATTCGTTCCAAGCCTTCAGTCTTTGGACTGGATAAACCCCATAAACCCTTTAAAAATGATAAAAGTACACCAATTTTGGATGAAATATGTGTTAAAAGTAAAAGAAAATTATTTATTAAACCATTTAAACATTTTATTAACATATTAAACCATTTTATTAACATATTTATTTATTAAACCATTATTAAACATTTTTTATTACACACACACACACACACACACACACACACACACACACAAAACTCTCTCTCGCTCTCTCTCTCTGTGACGCTTTGGGCCACGCCCACAAGACGTGCAATTCAAAGACCATTCCCTGCTTGACAAACTCAACTTTAATTTAATTTGATTCCTTGAGGGATCGGAATTGCAGATGAGCTCAAATGCACCCACATTTATTCAACATTTACTGAATTAAAACAACTTAAAAAACTAAACTAAAAACTAAAGCGTTATTCCTTCTCTCTGTCTGTCTCTCGCACACGCTGCGGGCCATGCCCACAAGACGTGAATTCAAAGCGCATTCCCTGCTTGACAATCTCGACTTTAATTTGATTCCTTGAGGGATCGGAATTCCAGATGAGCTCAAATGCGTCCACATGTACTAAACATTTACTGAATTAAAACAACTTAAAAAACTAAAGAGTGAAGCTTCCTTCTGTCTCTATCTGGGAGGCCAGTGGGGCGGGATGTTGAGAGACAGCCAATGAGAGAGCAACTTGCGTGTCATGTGAAATTTTGATTGAAGCGTTTGAATTTCTTTTTGTAAGAGGGGTTGATTCATAGCTCGGGGAGGTAAACTCAGGAAAATATATTCGTAACTCGGGGATTTCGTACACAGGGGTCTTCGTAAATTTGGGCAGACTGTATATATATATATATATATATATAATGTTAAGGGGGCTCAATGTTGTAAATTTAACTACCATATACTTGTACAATTTACAACATTGAGGTTGTGTATTCGAATCCCAGTTAGACCGCCACTGTGCTAACACTCTTGGGCAAGGTCTTAACCACAAGTGTGCATCTGTTCACCCAGCAGCAACGTGCGGAACGTCTGGAGAGGACTAAAAACCATGTCTGGATTTGGGCAGGGTGTCAGAGGGACAGCTGATGGCGACCAGTGCTGGGCGGATGAACTAAACTGTTACTTCAACAGGTTTGATTCTCCCCCCTCCCCCCTCTGCCCCCTCCCCCCCCCTCTTCACACGTCTCCAGACCAGCAGACACCTCCCCCTCCCCAGGCCAACTTCACTTGACTGCTACAGACGCATCCCCCTCCCTCTGCAGCCCACCCCAGCCCCCCCTCTCCCTCACATCAGACCAGGTGAGGAGACAGCTGAGGCGACTAGATAGATAGATAGATAGATAGATAGATACAGCTTTATTAATCTCACAATGGAGAAATTCACTGTTACAGGCTCTTGAGGTACCATCAGTAGGGGGTGCAAAAATAGATACAAATACAAACATACAAACCTACAAACATACAAACCTCTGACTAAATCAGAGGAAATCTGAAGGACCAGATGGCATCAGTCCCAGGCTGCTGAGGACCTGCGCAGGCCAGCTCTGTGTGGTACTATGCTACCTGTGCAACCTGAGCCTCAGCCTGGAGAAGGTTCCCATCCTGTGGAAGACCTCCTGTGTGGTTCCGGTTCCCAAAACAGCTCAAGCGAAGGAACCAGCCCACTACAGACCTGTCGCCCTGACCTCCCACCTTATGAAGACCATGGAAAGGCTCCTCCTCATACACCTCCGCTCTATGGTGAGCCCCACCCTAGACCCGCTGCAGTTTGCCTACAGGCCCAACATCGGGGTAGAACATGCCGTCAGCTACCTTCTGCAGCGGGCACTCACCCACCTGGAAATCGCTGGCAGCGCTATGAGGGTCGTGTTCTTTGACTTCTCCAGCGCCTTCAACACCATCAGGCCAGCGCTTCTGCAAGGGAAGCTGGAGGACGTGGGAGTGGATGGGCATCTTGCTGCCTGGATCACCGACTACCTTACCAACCGTCCACAGTACGTGCAGCTGCGCGGCTGTAAGTCAAAGGTGGCAGTCTGCAGCACGGGGGCACCGCAGGGCACCGTCCTCTCACCCTTCCTTTTCAACATTTATACCTCGGACTTTAGCTATAGCACAGACAGCTGCCACCTCCAGAAGTTCTCGGACGACTCCGCCATCGTGGTCCGTGTGTCAGAGGGGAACGAGCTGGAGTACCGGTCAGTCATCGTTGACTTCGTGGACTGGTGTGAGCACAACCACTTGTGCTTGAACACCAGGAAGACGAAGGAGATGGTGGTCGACTTCAGAAGAAGCACACTAACACACACACACACACACACTCACTAGTGAACGTCCAGGGACAGAACATTGAGATAGTGAACAGTTTCAAATACCTGGGTGTTCACCTTAACAATAAACTGGACTGGTCCCACAACACCAACGCCCTGTACAAGAAGTGCCAGAGTCGCCTCCACCTTCTGAGGAGACTCAGGTCCTTCGGAGTATGCAGACCTCTGCTCAGGACATTTTATGACTCTGTGGTAGCCTCTGCAATCCTCTACGCTGCCATCTGCTGGGCCCCGGGCAGCACAGAGCGGGACAGAAAGAGACTGAACAAGCTGGTCAGGAGGGCCAGCTCTGTCCTCGGCTGCCCACTGGACTCTGTGGAGGAGGTGAGTGAGAGGAGGATGGTAGCAAAGCTCACATCCATCTTGGTCAACAGCTCTCACCCACTGCACCAGACTGTAGAGAAGCTGAGTATCTCCTTCAGTGGACGACTGAGACATCCTCAGTGCAGGAAGGAGCGCTATTGCAGGTCGTTCATTCCCACCGCTGTCAGACTGTACAACGCCACTTTGTAACTGTCTGTGAAAATACCGGTTATGTGTAATAAAAACCCCGTGCACTTTAATCAACCACATCTACCCCACTGACTGTGAACCATATCAACCCATCTACTCCGCTCAGATACATTTACACTTTGTAGACTGACCTATATTAAAGTTGTTCCCTTCTTTTCTTTTATTGTTTATTAATTTATACTATTTATGTCTCTATTTATTTATTTACTTATATAATATATATGTATGTGTGTATGTTTGTATTTGTATCTATTTTTGCACCCCCTATTGATGGTACCTCAAGAGCCTGTAACAATTTCTCCATTGTGAGATTAATAAAGCTGTATCTTATCTTATCTTATCTTAAAAAATGGGTACCAGTAAAAATATACTAGGAAGGTAACTTGCGATGGATTAGCATCCCATCCAGGAGGAGTTGTACTCCTGGTTGCTTCACGCTACAGAAACCGGTAAGACTAAAGAGTCACTAGGCTCGGATGTAAAAAGCCCAACATACTTTCCCTTATAGTTAAAATTTAGTACGTATGTAATAAATTATTTAAATTTACCACACAAAATTATAGAAGCTTCTAGATCTGTTTTACAACATACAGATCCCATTTTCGGCAGTTTAGTAATGGCGTTGCACGCAACTTTTGCGCTCGTCATGAGTGAATATTTATAAAAAAGCTTGAGAGGACTGTATTGTACCAATAGCCACAATGCCAGGCAGTCGGTGTATATTTAAAGTGGAATGGCATATACCGTTGTAAAGCACTCGTATTAAAGTCTTTTTCAATTATTATTCCAGTACAGTACCTCAGTTAATTTTTAGAAAGTTTGTGCATGAGATTTTATGTTCTGTAGCATGTTTAACAAAGGATACCAAAAGGATAAACTTTATTCCGCTTCATGTCCTTTTACATTGAATTTGGAGTGACGTCTTGGAGTGATGTCTCCAAGATGGCGCTGCCTAGAGGGCGACGTCGCTGAGTTCTCAGAGTCAAATTATTTCTTTGTTCGTTTTAATTTGTTTTATTTGTTGTTTTGTTTGTTCATGTTTTGCACTATTGGTTGTCTATGACCGGTAGACTCTACAGCTATGAGAGCAGAGTCTTCTGAAGTTTAGCACCTTCCTATCCTGAGCTAATATGCTATGGTAGATAGGCTCAATACTAGCCACACCCTGCCTAACAATTAGCCCAGGCAGAAAGGGGCCGGAAATTGACTCCGGTGCTTGGGATCGCACGGGATGAAGGCTGTGTAGCCGGCTGGTGCAATCGCCTTGTCGGGTGTACTCTCCTCGAGACATGTTTCACAGAAACACAGCCCCTTCACGTCACTCCAAGACGTCACTCCAAGTTCAATGTAAAAGGACATGAAGCGTAATAAAGTTTGTCCTTTTGGTATCTTTGTTAAAGATGCTACAGAACAAAAAATCTCACTCACAAGCATTAACTTAGATACTGTACTGGAATGAGATTTCCTTTTGGCTTTTTCCCTTTATCAGGGGTCACCACAGTGAATGATTCACACGTTTGATCTGGCATACATTTTTATGCCAGATGCCATTCCTGACACAACTCTTTAGCAAGGGACAGAAACACGCTGATGGCTTTGCAGCCTACTTATACTGTACTGGAATAATCATTGAAAAAGACTAATAAAACAGTTCAGAGGAAAGTCTTATTTCTTCAGAAGAGACATCCAACGTTTTCTATCGCTTAGCCAGAGAAGACGCACAGCGTTTAAGTGGTATCATAGAGCTTAACTGGTAATTAAAACACACAAAAAAAGAGCCTCATTGACAACTTGTGCGCGAATGAGGAAAAGGGGGCGTTACATCATCTCAACCAATCAGCAGGAAGGAGGACAGCCATTGGCTGAATTTGAGTGACGTGTCAGTTGCTCGGCAGTCCGCGAATACTCAAACCGTGAGTGCAAAACCGTGAATAGTCAAGGGCCTACTGTACATATTTATATATACACATTTATATTTACATTTAAAAAAGTATGTGGTCTTCTTGTCACAATTTATTAAAATATTGCATATTTTCCTGTAAAATGATAAATTAATTTTATCATCATCATCATCATTTTCTGTAACCGCGTCAGCCTAATTAGGGTCACGGGGAGGCTGGTGCCCATCCCAGCCAACTCAGGGCGAGGGCAGAGTACACCCTGGACAGCTCACCATGCCATCGCAGGGCGGAAACACGCTGACGGCTTTGCAGCCTACGCTTGTCGAAAGTCAGCAATGGTTCTTTTACATGCCTCACACCATAGACAGTGAGAGACATGGCCGGCCTTTGATAACCCAGTTAGCTGCACTGGGAGAATTAATTTTATTTAGTTATTATATTGAAAATGTAGTAGTTGACATTTTAGGAATTAATGTGTTCTTACATATATTAATTTACAGCATATTAATATTAACAAGAATAATACTGAACTTCGATACCAGTAATGAAACTGAACAGTGATAACTGTATGACAAAATTAATGATGCTGAACATCAATACCAGTGAAGACGCTGAACATCAGTAATTGTAATGATGCAGAACATCACTAACAGTAATGACACTGAATATCAACTACAATAATGATGCTGAACATCAATATCACTACTGACACAGAACATCAATAACAATAATAATGCTGAATATCAGTGAATGTAGTACCACACCCATTTTTGCCCATTGCTCTCTCACAGTTGATGTTATCCTCTCCTACTTTTGCATTCAAATCACCCATCACTAGTAAAAGATCGTGTTTTGGAACCTTTGATGTTACTTCTTGCAGTTTCTCATACCACTCATCTTTATCTCCTTCATCGGCATCATTATTTGGTGCATAGCATTGTATGATGGTTAGCTTACAGTGCCTGGAGCTAAACCTGGCTCTAATCATTCTGTCCCCAAGGGGCTCCCATTCCAACAAGGTGTTACCATACTTCTGGGATATGATGAGGGCTACTCCACGGATATGATGGTCTCCTGAGTATAGGATAGTTGAACTATCTCTCATTCTTCTGCGACCAGTACCAGTCCAACGGCATTCACTGATACCTAGGATGTCGAGCTTGTATCGCCTCATCTCATTTATGACCTGAGCTGCTTTGGATGTTTCAAACATTGTACATGTGGTACATGTACCAATTTGTATCTTTGTTTTGAGCTTGAGCAGACTTGATCTCTCACTCCTAACTTCCTGTAGTAGGCTTTCATCAGGGGTGTTCATAAAACCAACATGTTGGTTCAAGTCCACATCAGAGTCCATAGGATTGTTTATCATCATAGTTTCTTAACAGAGTTTCTTTTCAAGGAGTAGGGTTGTTAGCCCTACGTTCAACCCCCAACCTGGAGGGCCGGGTGCTTTGTTTTGTCTGGTCTCTCATCTGGAACCAATTCGGTATGGTTGAACCTGCCGAAGGATATATCCTTTCCCGACCTAGCCTCCAGAATCTCTGAGACACGCTAGCCTCTCCACCACAACAAGGTAACAGCACAGGGAGAAGAGTGCCATAAGACACAGACCCCAAAATATAGGGCAAGATGTTTTTAAGAGATTTTTAAACTCAGCTGACTTTCTTCAGGAATGCATATTTTGTGTATTGCTGGATAAAGAACTGCTTCTTCTCACCCTGTTGTAAGAGACTTCTTATTTTATTGAGGGATTATTTTACTGAAAGTTTGATTTGTTATTGGTTGATTTGATTATATGCTATATGAGAAAAGAATGTTAACATTGGTATAAATAGTAGGTCCTACAACCACTCTGTGATATGTCCACTTAGAAAGGTGTCTGAGTTTCTAACAACCTGGCATTGAATGCACTGGAGAAGTCAGAAAATATTATTCTCACAGTGTTCGCTGGCTGGTTCAGGTGGGTGTAGACACAATTAACATGGATGATGGTGTCATTGACTCCAAAATGTGGCTGGTAAACTGAAGGGGGTTCAGATGTGGTTTAACTATGGCTTAACTATGGTTTAACTATTGTTCATCCAATATTAGTCTCTTGAGGGTCTTCATGGCATTTGAAGTGCCATGGGTCTGTAAACCTGGGGACCACTGGGATGTGGTGTGTTTGATACAGGAAAGACATGATGAAACATTATGACCTTCTGTAGAATCAGGCTCATTGTGAATATATTAAAACTCCACAGAGGGATCATAAAGATATCTGATATCTAAAGATATTCAGAATCATGAAGATGCTGTAAGACTCCATAGAGCTGAGGGCCACAGGCACTACCAAATAATCATTGGCTCCATCGATCTCGAAAGATCACAGGGAATTTTGTGCCGTGGGTTTTTGGTCAGGGAGCTTCAGCGCTGGGCGTGGCTGGAGAGGCCGATAGGAGATCTACAGATCCTGCCGCAGCCGCTGCAGATGAAGTCCTCGCAGTGTGGTGGGGGTGGTAATAGTCTCTACTGTCTGAGGAGTCTCTTCTCCCCGGAGCAGGTGTCTCTTATCTCCTCTGCTGTCCTAATGATTTTCTGGGTGGTGGTCCACCAGTTGGAGGGTCGGAGGCTTCTGACTCCAGGTCGGAGGGTTTGAAACCTCTAGCCTTGAGGTTGCGCTTGCAGACATCCTTGAACCTGAGAGCTGGGCATCCCTTTGACCTGGCTCCAGTAGCCAGCTCTTCGTACAGTAAGTCTTTGGGGATGCGGCCATCATCCATTTGGGTGAAGTGGCCAAGCCATCACAAGCGTCACTGGGTCAGGATGACAAACATATTGGGCACATCTGCTCTGGTGAGGACGTCGATATTGGAGACACGGTCATGCCAAGTGATACCCAGTAGTCTGCGAAGGCAGCATTGGTGGAAGGCATTTAGCCAGCGTTCCTGGCAGGAGTAGAGGGTCCATGCTTCACTGCCATAAAGGAAAGTACTCAGTATGCAGGCCTTGTAGACTCTTATCTTGGTGTTGGCGGTTAGCATAGAGTTGTCCCAGACTCGCTTCACCAGACGGGCCATCGTTGTCGATGCATTGCTGATACGGGCGTTCAGTTCGACGTCTAGAGAGAGGTTGTTGGAGATAATCGATCCGAGGTAGGTAAATTTTTCCATCACCTCAAGGGTGTGGTCACCGATGTTAATACTGGGAGCACTGCTGACAGCCTGGCCCATGACCTCGGTCTTATTAAGGCTGATGGTGAGGCCAAACTCAGAGCAGAAAGAGGCCTCCATCACTCCTGGCATGGAAGGTGTAGCACAGGAGCAGGGAGAAAAAGATGCTAAAAAGGGTTGGAGCGAGGACACAACAATGCTTCACACCATTCTTGATCGAGAAAGGGTCTGAGGATGATCCATCGAACTGGATGATGTGTTAATCCTGGAGTGTATGCATCAGACCCAGAGACGCAGGAGACCATAGGAAGGTTCAAATATTTTATTTTGCTAGGAATAGCACTAGGAACCGTAAATCACGGGAAGAATGAATCAATGGAACTGGTCGAGCATGAAGTAAGATACCAGGGGTCAAAGAGAAAGCAGAGGAACGGAATCACGGGGAAGACAATCTCCTGACATCAGAGGGAAGCGCACCGCTCCCATTTATAGCTGGCTGCTTGCTGATTGCAGAGTGGGACCAGGTGCGCTCTTCTGGAACTCGCCTACCGGCAACAGCCACGCCCCTCACCAGCGCTTGCAATGACGACAGAAAGAATTAATGCCGCCAGCCAAAACAGACCATAACATGATCCCATTCATGTCCTGGTGGAATGACTTGATCATGCTCAAAAGCTTCTCTTTGGTCTTCCTCTGGGCCTTCTGCCTGGTAGTTCCAACCTCAGCATCCTACTACCAATATATTCACGATCCTTTCTCTGTACATGTCCAAACAATCTCAATCTAGCCTCTCTGACTTTGTCTCAAAGCATCTTACATGTGCTGTCCCTCTGATGTACTCATTCCTGATCCTATCAATCCTCATTACTCCCAAAGAGAACCTCAACATTTTCATCTCTGCTACCTCCAGCTCTGCCTCCTGTCTTTTCCCCAGGGCCACTGGTTCAAAACCATACATCGCTGGCCTCATCACCGTCTTGTACACTTTTCCTTTCATTTTTGCCGATACCCTCCTATCACACATCACACCGGACCCTTTTCTCCATCCATAATACGATACTATATTACATAGCGTATAACACTGTAGTACATAAAATATTATACTGTACTACATAATTCTACACAGTACTGCACTATACAATATGTTATGGTCTATGCTGGATGGCGGCGTTAACTCTCTCTTCATTCATTGCGGGCGATGGCGAGGGACGTGGCTGTTACCTGCAGGCGAGGTCCAGAGAACACACCTGTTTCGATTCAGCAATCAGCATTCAGCAAGCTATAAATAGGAGCAGCGCGCTTCCCTCCGACGTCAGAAGATTGTCCTTCCCAGTGATTCCGTTTCTTGGCTATCTCTCTAACTCCTGGGATCCTGTTTTGTGCTCGACCAGTTTCCATCGATTGATTAGTTCCAGTGATTTAGATTTTCCAAAGTGCTAAAATAAAATCGTTGAATCTTCTTACATGGTCTCATACGTCTTTGGGTCTGATGCATATGCTCCTGGTGCAACACAATAGCACATTACATAGTATAACACAATTCTACACAACACTGTACTACATAATACTACACAGTACTGTACTATACAATACTGCACTACACTGTACTACAGAATACAACATATTGTATTGTGCTGCACTTCACAATACTATACTACACCATACTACATTATACTCTAAAATGTATAATACACAATATGGTACGAAACAATGCTTTTTACATTTCAGGCTACACAACAAATATTCACTTCCTCTCAGTTTCCAAAGTGGTACAGTGAAGGATGTAGTGTTTTGTCAGATGACTAGATTTGTGCAGCCTTTTTAGCTGTTGTGATTTGGTTTGCTTATTAATTTATGTATTTTTTAGTGTTTATTCGCTACTTTGTGCTTTCATTGTGTATGCATGTGTTTTCTCCATATGCATGAGGAGTGTTTATCTGCTGTGTGATACAACCCAAATTCAGGAAAAGTTGGGCCATTCTTTTAATATGAATAAAATTTGAAGGAAAACACTTTCAAATCACACACACACACACACACACATACACACACACACACACACACATACATATATATATATATATATATATATATATATATATATATATATATATATATATATATATACACACACACACACACACACACACACACACATTATGTCTGTCTGTCTTTCGGCTTTTTTCCTTTTACTTGGGAGTCGCCACAGCGGATCATCTGATTCGCACGTTTGAGTTTGGCAGAGGTTTTTACGTCGGATGCCCTTCCTGTCACAACCCTTTTAGCAAGGGACAGAAACACGCTGACGACTTTGCAGCCTACTCTTTACGAAAGTCAGCAATGGTTCTTTTACATGCCTCTCACCATAGACAGTGAGAGACATGACCCGCCTTTGATAACCCAGTTAGCTGCACTGGGAGGGGCAGTACATATATACCTTCTTCTTCTTCTTCTTTTCCTTTCGGCTGCTCCCTTCAGGGGTCGCCACGGCAAATCATCCGCCTCCATCTCACCCTGTCCTCTGCATCATCTTTTCTGACTCCAACGACCTTCATGTCTTCCTTCACCACATCCATAAATCTCTTCTTTGGTCTTCCTCGAGGCCTTCTGCCTGGTAGTTCCAACCTCAGCATCCTACTGCCAATATACTCACTATCCCTCCTCTGTACATGTCCAAACCATGTCAATCTAGCCTCTCTGACTTTGTCTCCAAAACATCTTACATGGGCTGTCCCTCTGATGTACTCATTTCTGATCCTATCCATCCTCATTACTCCCAGAGAGAACCTCAACATTTTCATCTCCGCGACCTCCAGCTCTGCCTCCTGTCTTTTCCTCAGCGCCACTGTTTCTAAGCCATACAACATCGCTGGCCTCTTTTCCACACTCTCCATTGCTCTGGATTGTTGAGCCTAAGTACTTAAAATCCCCCACCTTCGTTATCTCTGCTACCTGTAACATCACCGTTCCTCCTGGGTCCGTCTCATTCACACACATGTATTCTGATTTTCTGAGGCTAACCTTCATTCCTCTCCTTTCCAGGGCATACCTCCACCTCTCTAGATTTTCCTGAACTTGTTCTCTGTTCTCACTACAGATCACAATGTCATCTGCAAACATCGTAGTCCATGCAGATTCTTGCCTAACCTCGTCTGTCAGCCTGTCCATCACCATAGCAAACAAGAAGGGGCTCAGAGCTGACTCTTGATGCAGTCCCACCTCCACCTTGAATTCTTCTGTCACACCGACAGCACACCTCACCACTGTCTTACATCTCTCATACATGCCCTGCACTACTCTAACATACTTCTCTGCCACTCCAGACTTCCTCATGCAATACCACAGTTCTTCTCTCGGCACCCTGTCATATGCTTTTTCCAGATCCACAAAGGCACAATGCAGTTCCCTCTGACCTTCTCTGTACTTCTCTATTAACATCCTCAAAGCAAACATTGCATCTGTGGTGCTCTTTCTTGGCATGAAACCAAACTGTTGTTCCCAAATGCTGACCTCTGCCCTTAGTCTAGCTTCCACTATTCTTTCCCATAACATCATCGTATGGCTCATCAACTTTATCCCTCTGTAGTTGCTGCAACTCTGCACGTCTCCCTTGTTCTTAAAAATGGGCACCAGCACACTTCTTCTCCACTCCTCCGGCATCTGCTCACTCTCTAGGACCTTGTTGAATGTTCTTGTCAGAAAATCTACTGCTACCTCTCCTAGACACCTCCATACCGCCACAGGTATGTCATCAGGACCAACTGCCTTTCCATTTTTCATCCTCTTCAATGCCCTTCTCACTTCACCCATACTAATCTTTGCTACATCCTGCTCCTCAATGGTCACCTCTTCTACTCTTTTTTCTCTCTCATTTTCCTCATTCATCAGCTCTTCAAAGTACTCTTTCCATCTTCCCAGCACACTTCTGTCATCAGTCAATAAATTTCCCTCTCTGTCCTTTATCAATCTAACTTGCTGCACGTCCTTCCCATCTCTATTTCTCTGCTGTGCCAACCTGTATAGATCATTTTCTCCCTCTTTACTGTCCAACCTATCATACAAGTCATCATACGCCCTCTGTTTGGTCTTAGCCACTGCTACTTTCGCCTTATGCTGTCTCCCAGTACTCCTGTTTACTCTCTTCGGTCCTCTCTATGTCCCACTTTTTCTTAGCTAACCTCTTCCTTTGTACAAACTCCTGCACTTCCTCATTCCACCACCAAGTCTCCTTATCTCCTTTCCTTCCAGAGGACACACCAAGTACTCTCCTACCTGTCTCCCTGATCACATGTGCTGTGGTTGTCCAGTCATTTGGAAACACTTCCTGGCCACCCAAAGCCTGTTTCAACTCCTCCTTGAAGACAACATGACACTCTTCCTTTTTCAACTTCCACCACTTTGTCTTCTGCTCTGCCTTTGCCTTCTTCACCTTCCTCATCATCAGCGTCATCCTGCATACCACCATCCTATGCTGTTTGGCAACACTCTCACCCACTATGACTTTGCAGTTACTGACTTCCTTCAAATTACATCGCCTACACAAGATGTAGTCTACCTGTGTGCTCCTACCTCCGCTTTTATAAGTCACCCTATGCTCCTGTTTCTTCTGGATGAAAGTATTCACCACAGTCATTTCCATCCTTTTTGCAAAATCTATCAACATCTGTCCTTCTGCGTTCCTGTCCTGGATACCAAACCTGCCCATCACTTCCTCGTCCCCTCTGTTGCCTGCACCAACATGTCCATTGAAGTCTGCACCAATGACCACTCTTTCACCTCTGGGGGTACTCTGCATCACTTCATCTAAGTAACTCCAGAATCTCTCCTTCTCTTCTAGCTCACATCCTGCCTGTGGGGCATAAGCACTAACAACATTGAGCATTACACCTTCAATTTCTAACTTGAGACTCATCACTCTGTCTGACACTCTTTTCACTTTTAGAACATTCCTGACAAACCCCTCCTTCAAGATGACTCCTACTCTATTTCTCTTCCCATCCACACCATGATAAAATAGCTTAAACCCTGCTCCTAAACTTTTAGCTTTGCTACCTTTCCACCTGGTCTCCTGAACACACAGTATGTCCATCTTCCTCCTCTGCATCATGTCAGCCAGCTCGCTACCTTTTCTTTGCGTAGTTCCAACATTTAAAGTCCCCACTCTCAGTCCTAGACTCATACCTTTCCTCTTCTCTCTCTGCCTACGGACACGCCTCCCACCTCTCCTTCTTCGACGTCTTCAACCAACAGTAGTCCAATTTCCATCAGCACCCTGTTGATTGACAGCACTGATGGCGGTCGTTGTTAACCCGGGCCTCGACCGATCCGGTATGGGGGTAATACTTCTGATTTGCATCATAAAAGTTTGGCATTGGTTTTACGTTGGATGCCCTTCCTGACACAACCCTCTGCATTTCTCCAGGCTTGGGACCGACATGAGGGGGAAAGACACTGGTTAGTGCCCCCCCCACCTCATGGCTGCATTTGGCATGAAACCAAACTGTTGTTCACAAATGCTGACCTTTGCCCTTAGTCTCGCTTCCACTATTCTTTCCCATAACTTCATCGTATGGCTCATCAACTTTATCCCTCTGTAGTTGCCACAACTCTGCACGTCTCCCTTGTTCTTAAAAATGGGCACCATCACACTTCTCCTCCAATCCTCTGGAATCCTATCACTCTCTAAGACCTTGTTGAATGTTCTTGTCAGAAAATCTACTGCTTCCTCTCCTAGACACTGCCATACCGCCACAGGTATATCATCAGTACCAACTGCCTTTCCCTTCTTCATCCTCTTCAATGCCCTCCTCACTTCACCCTTACTGATCTTTGCTACATCCTGCTCCTCAATGGTCACCTCATCTACTTTTTCTCTCTCATTTTCCTCATTCATCAGCTCTTCAGAGTACTCTTTCCATCTTCCCAGCACACTTCTGTCATCAGTCAATACATTTCCCTCTCTGTCCTTTATCAATCTAACTTGCTGCATGTCTTTCCCATCTCTATCTCTCTGCTGTGCCAACGTGTATAGATCATTTTCTCCCTCCTTACTGTCCAACCTATCATACAAGTCATCATACGCCCTCTGTTTGACCTTAGCCACTGCTACTTTCGCCTTACGCTGTTTCTCCCGACACATGTTTACTCTCTTCGGTCCTCTCAATGTCCCACTTCTTCTTAGCAAACCTCTTCCTTTGTACACACTCCCTCCTGCACTTCCTCATTCCACCACCAAGTCTCCTTATCTACTTTCCTTCCAGAGGACACACCAAGAACTCTCCTACCTGTGTCCCTGATCACATTTGCTGTGGTTGTCCAGTCATTTTGAAGCACTTCCTGGCCACCCAAAGCCTGTTTCAACTCCTCTTTGAAGACAAACACACACACACACATACATACATACATACATACATACATACATACATATATGGTACGTCGTGGTGAAGAGGGAGCTGAGCCGCAAGGCAAAGCTCTCAATTTGCCAGTCAATCTTCCTTCCAACCCTGACCATTGGTCACGAGCTTTGGGTAGTGATCAAAAGAACAAGATCGTGGATACAAACGGCTGAAATGAGCTTCCTTCGCTGGGTGGCAGGCTCTCCCTTAGAGATAAGATGAAAAGCTCAACCATCCAGGGAGAGCTCGAATCAGAACCGCTGCTCATCCGCATTGAGAGAGACCGAGCATCTGGTCAGAATGACTCTCGAACGCCTCCCTGGTGTGGTGTTTCAGGCATGTCTAACCAAGAAGAGACCCTAGACTTGACTTAGAATACACTGGAGGGACAATGTCTCTCGGCTTGTATAGAAACGCCTCGGTGCCCCCCCAGAAGAGCTGGAGGTAGCTGGAAAGAGGGACATCTGGACCTTATAGCTTATGCTACTGCCTCGCGACCCGTTCTTGGAATAAGCATAAGAAGATGATGATGATGATGAGGATGATGATCTTTTTCATGGTAATGTTTGTGGTGCTGTTTGTTTGTTTTTATGTGGGATTGGGCAAAATGTACAACCCAGTAACCCTCAAAATTGGTGGAAGTAACCCCCCCTCTGCAGGGAGACTGAGTGGAAATTTGAATGCAGATGAATTGAACAATGATACTAACACACTTTTCAGAAACAGAGGTGCACAGACAATGGTGTGGATCAGAGATGATTTTTATACACACCTGAATTCTACACCAAGCAACACAGGAAGGTGTACAAGCTACTGACTATTGTGTGTATTCTGTTACCTGCTGCCGGACTAATGCACATTTAAAGGAGTAAGTTATGACACTTTCAGACCAACAGCTGCATGGTTGTACATCAGAGAACGTCAAATGGTCCTTGCTGGACCTCTGGGTTCTCAGAGGTCACTTCCATTGATTGTTGATTGTAATCATGTAAAATTGAAGAGGAAATGAGATGAAAGTTCACAGTTTATTCTTCCTTTTCCTTGGCTGAGTCTTCCTTTTTGTCCTTGACTCAATGATGAGCTGCGACTGGCGTTTGAGGAATGCTCGAGTGATGACCTCACCACCACCACCACCACCACCATCATCATCATCATCATCATCATCCCCACTTTGATCCTCTTCTGCAAAGAGAGAGCCTGCGAGAGAGAGAGAGAGAGAGAGAGAGAGAGAGAGAGAGAGAGAGAGAGACTCATCACTTTACTGTGTGTGTGTGTGTGTGTGTGTGTGTGTGTGTGTGTGTGTGTATGTGTGTGTGTGGACGGGGGAGGAGTTACGTGTGTCTCACCTTCATACAGGTGGGCTATCCGATGATCTGGGAGTGTGATGCGAGTGTTGTAGTCAGGAAGCTTCTCCTCAATTCTAGCATGAAACTACACACACACACACACACACACACACATACACACACACAATCTTACATTGACATTTACAGCATTTAGCAGATGCTCTTATCCAGAGTGATTTTATCATTATCAGATCTTACCATTTTTTTCATACAACCGAGCAATTAAGGTTAACTGCCTTGCTCAAGTGATGGCAATAGTGGCAATTGAACCATGAACCTTCGGTTCAGTAACCCATCACCATACCCACTAAGCCAGCACTGCCCCCCCCATAAACAAACCTCCTCCTCCTTCATCTCCTTCTCGAGTGTATGAAAATCTTGTCCTTGTAGTTCATTGTTCAGCTGCATCACTTTCAGCTCTGCCTCCTGGAGCAATACCAAAATAGGTAGAGGATACACGTGCTCCCTGTATACAGGAGTGTTCTACACACACACACACACACACACGCAAACACACACACACCCACACACACGCAAACACATGCACACACACACACACACACACACACACACACACACGCAAACACATACACACACACACACACACACACACACACACACACACACACATACACACAGATACGCAATCACATACACACAGATGTACAGACATACACAGATACACACTCACGCAGACACACAAGCACACACACACACACAAATACACAATCACAAACACACATACACGCACAAACACAAACACAGACACATACATACTCAGATACAAACACAACCATTTTGCGCTTGATTTATTTACTTACTATTTGTTTGTATGTGAGCGTGTGTGCATTTGTGTGTATGTGGGGGTAAGTATATGTGCGTGTGTGTGTGTGTGTGTGTATGTGCAAGCATGGGTGTTTGTGTGGCTGCATGTGTGCGTGCGGGTGTGTACATGTGGGTGAGGGCGCGTGTGTGTGCGCGTTTCTGAGTGTGGAACCATGTGTGTGTGTGTGTATATATATATATATATGGGTGTAAGTGTGTGTGTGCAGGTTTGTGTGTGTGTTTGTCTATGGGTGTACATGAATGCCCAGGTGTGTGTGTGAGTGTGTGCATGCGCGTGTGATTTTGTGTGTGTGCATGTGTGAGTGTGTGTATGCACATGTACATGTGACTGTGTGTGTGTCGGTGTGAGTGAGTGTGTGTGCGTGGCCATGCGTGACATGAATGTATGTCCGTGTATGTGTGTATGTGTGTCTGTGTGGGTGAATGTGCATTTGTCTGTTTGAAAGGGATTTTCTGATATCTTATAATAACCAACATATATGCCTACCATGCTCTCATAATCATATGGCTGCCATCTAACATCATTGTTATTTCACATCTGCTTTATATTTTCTGATCATTTATGCATGTATGATGTATTTACTTATACTATACTCGTGATATCCTGCTTATTCTCATGTCTATGTGTTTGTGCTTGAATGTTTTTGAACATTTTGGATTATTTAGGGTTCATAAATGAGAATCGAGACTAAGAGAACCTTTCACCTACTTTTAAGGCCCATAAGTGGGTTAGTTTAGAACTTGAACAGTTTTCCTTTTTAACCTTCTAGTTTCTCCTAATCATGAATATTCCATACTGTGTAATCTCAGCTACTATAAACTTAACAACGTGACCAAGGCATGTTGTCTCTATGTCTTACACGCCATGATGTAATTTCTTCATTTTCATTAATAAAAACCCCTGTACTGGTTATCATACTTTGGTAATCGGTGAATAAACACTTGAGCATCCAACCGTGGTCGGTCTCTGTGCTTTCTTTGCTGATCATTCCACAGCTGTGGGTGACACTTGGGAACTGATCTGCGGGAAGACTTGCTTAGGGCTACTCGAATACGCTAACAATCTGGGGGCTCGTCCGGGATACTGACTGATCAGGTAAGGTCATTCTTTTGCATTTCTCTAGAATCCTGCCTGGTTGGTAGTATTCAAACGAACCATTATCCTCGTAAGAGTTGTCATGGGATGTAGAAGACTCTGTTGTTGTCTTTGTGTGTGTTGTCCACAAGACTAAAATTAAGATAAGATGTATACACATTAGGTTATACCTTGGAATAGTTCCTTTGTGTCACCATAGGGGGAAAAACTCTAAAATTGCTAATTCTAAAGTTGCTAAACCAGAACCGGGGGAATCTTCACAGCACTGGATGGATCGTTGTGGTCTCTCCTTTCATACTTCACCCTGGGTGAATACTTTGGCTGGCTGGACTGAATCCCAACCCCAATTTCTAACTTTTCCTCACGAAGGTACTTTTAAAACCAAATTTCTTAATTCAGCCTACAAATAGATTTATGAGGGATTGGGTGACCTTAATTGGAATTATGAGTATATGACTCAAGGTTATTTGAAATGGTTAGACATGAAACGTATCTGGGATTCATTTTCATGGTATAAAAGGGCCCGCTTAAGAGTGAGCTGATGCCGGAGGAGTGGAGGAGAAGTGTGCCTGTGCCCATTTTTAAGAACAAGGGAGATGTGCAGAGTTGCGGCAACTACAGAGGGATAAAGTTGATGAGCCATACGATGACGTTATGGGAAAAAATAGTGGAAGCTAGACTGACTGACTAGACTTGAAGGAGGAGTTTGCCAGGAACGTTCTAGAAGTGAAAAGAGTGTCAGACAGAGTGATGAGTCTCAAGTTAGAAATTAAAGGTGTGATGGTCAATGTTGTTAGTGCTTATGCCCCACAGACAGGATGTGAGCGAAAAGAGAAGGAGAGATTCTGGAGGGAGTTAGATGAAGTGATACAGAGTACCCCCAGAGGTGAAAGAGTGGTCATTGGGGCAGACTTCAATGGACATGTTGGTGCAGGAAACAGGGGACGAGGACGTGATGGATAGGTTTGGTATTCAGGACAGGAACGCAGAAGGACAGATGTTGGTAGATTTTGCAAAAAGGATGGAAATGGCTGTGGTGAATACTTTCTTCCAGAAGAGAGAGAGGAGCATAGGGTGACTTATAAAAGTGGAGGTAGGAGCACACAGGTAGACTACATCTTGTGCAGGCGATGTAATTTAAAGGAAGTCAGTGACTGCAAAGTAGTAGCGGGCGAGAGTGTTGCCAAACAGCATAGGATGGTGGCGTGCAAGATGATGCTGATGGTGAGGAAGGTGAAGAGGGCAAAGGCAGAGCAGAAGACAAAGTGGTGGAAGTTGAAAACGGAAGAGTGTCAGGTTGTCTTCAAGGAGGAGTTGAAACAGGCTTTGGGTGGTCAGGAAGTGCTTCCAGATGACTGGACAACTACAGCTAATGTGATTAGGGAGACAGGAAGGAGAATACTTGGTGTGTCATCTGGAAGGAAAGTAGATAAGGAGACTTGGTGGTGGAATGAGGAAGTGCAGGAGTGTGTACAAAGGAAGAGATTAGCTAAGAAGAAGTGGGACATTGACAAAACCGAAGAGAGTAAACAGGAGTACAGGGAGACACAGCGTAAGGCAAAGGTAGCAGTGTCAAAGGCCAAACAGAGCGCGTTTGATGCCTTGTATGCTCGGTTGGAAAGTAAGGAGGGAGAAAATGATTTATATAGGTTGGCACAGCAGAGAAATAGAGACGGGAAGGACGTGCAGCAAGTTAGATTGATAAAGGACAGAGAGGGAAATGTATTGACTGATGACAGAAGTGTGCTGGGAAGATGGAAAGAGTACTTTGAAGAGCTGATGAATGAGGAAAATGAGAGAGAAAAAAGAGTAGAAGAGGTGACTGTTGAGGACCAGGAAGTAGCAAAGATTAGTAAGGGTGAAGTGAGGAGGGCATTGAAGAGGATGAAGAATGGAAAGGCAGTTGGTCCTGATGATATACCGGTGGAGGTATGGAAGTGTCTAGGAGAGGTAGCAGTAGATTTTCTGACAAGAACATTTAACAAGGTCTTAGAGAGTGAGAGGATGCCAGAGGAATGGAGAAGAAGTGTGCTGGGGCCCATTTTTAAGAACAAGGGAGACGTGCAGAGTTGTGGCAACGACAGAGGGATAAAGTTGATGAGCCATACGATGAAGTTATGGGAAAGAATAGTGGAAGCTAGACTAAGGGCAGAAGTCAGCATTTGTGAACAACAGTTTGGTTTTATGCCAAGAAAGAGCACCACAGATGCAGTGTTTGCTTTGAGGATGTTAATGGAGAAGTACAGAGAAGGTCAGAGGGAGCTGCATTGTGCCTTTGTGGATCTGGAGAAAGCATATGACAGGGTGCCGAGAGAAGAACTGTGGTATTGCATGAGGAAGTCTGGAGTGGCAGAGAAGTATGTTAGAGTGGTGCAGGACATGTATGAAAGATGTAAGACAGTGGTGAGGTGTGCTGTCGGTGTGACACAAGAGTTCATGGTGGAGGTGGGACTGCATCAAGGGTCAGCTCTCAGCCCCTTCTTGTTTGCTATGGTGATGGACAGGCTGACAGACGAGGTTAGACAAGATTCCCCATGGACTATGATGTTTGCAGATGACATTGTGATCTGTAGTGAGAGCAGAGAACAAGTACAGGAAAATCTAGAGAGGTGGAGGTATGCCCTGGAAAGGAGGGGAATGAAGATTAGCCTCAGTAAGACAGAATACATGTGCATGAATGACAAGGACCAAAGAGGAACGGTGAGATTACAGGGAGCAGAGATAAGGAAGGTGGAGGATTTTAAGTACTTAGGCTCAACAATCCAGAGCAATGGAGAGTGTGGAAAAGAGGTCAAGAAGCGTGTGCAGGCAGGTTGGAATGGTTGGAGAAAAGTGTCCGGTGTGATGTGTGATAGGAGGGTATCGGCAAGAATGAAAGGAAAAGTGTACAAGACGGTGTTGAGGCCAACGATGTTGTCTTCTTCTTCTTTTCCTTTCGGCTGTTCCCTTCAGGGGTCGCCACAGCAAATGATCTGCCTCCATCTCTCCCTATCCTCTGCATCTTCTACTCTTACTCCAACGACCTTCATGTCCGCCTTCACCGCATCCATAAATCTTCTCTTTGGTCTTCCTCTGGGCCTTTTGCCTGGTAGTTCCAACCTCAGCATCCTACGACCAATATACTCACTATCCCTCCTCTGTACATGTCCAAACCATCTCAATCTAGCCTCTCTGACTTTGTCTCCAAAACATCTTACATGTGCTGTCCCTCTGATGTACTCATTTCTGATCCTATCCATCCTCGTTACTCCCAAAGAGAACCTCAACATTTTCATCTCTGCTACCTCCAACTCTGACTCCTGTCTTTTCCCCAGGGCCACTGTCTCTAAACCATACAACATTGCTGGCCTCATCACCGTCTTGTACACTTTTCCCTTCATTCTTGCCGATACTCTCCTATCACACATCACACGGACACTTTTCTCCATCCATTCCAACCTGCCTGCACACGCTTCTTCACCTCTTTTCCACACTCTCCATTGCTCTGGATTGTTGAGCCTAAGTACTTAAAATCCTCCACCTTCTTTATCCCTGCCCCTGTAACCTCAAAGTTCCTCTTGGGTCCTTGTCATTCACACACATGTATTCTGTCTTACTAAGACTAACCTTCAATCCCCTCCTTTCCAGGGCATACCTCCACCTCTCTAGATTTTCCTCCACTTGGTCTCTGCTCTCACTACAGATCACTATGTCATCTGCAAACATCATAGTCCATGGAGATTCTTGTCTAACCTCGTCTGTTAGCCTGTCCATCACCATAGCAAACAAGAAGGGGCTCAGAGCTGACCCTTGATGCAGTCCCACCTCCACCTTGAACTCTTCTGTCACACCGACAGCACACCTCACCACTGTCTTACAGCTATCATACATGTCCTGCACCACTCTAACATACTTCTCTGTCACTCCAGACTTCCTCATACAATACCACAGTTCTTCTCTCGGCACCCTGTCATATGCTTTCTCCAGATCCACAAAGGCACAATGCAGCTCCTTCTGACCTTCTCTGTACTTCTCTATTAACATCCTCAAAGCAAACACTGCATCTGTGGTGCTCTTTCTTGGCATGAAACCAAACTGTTGTTCACAAATGCTGACCTCTGCCCTTAGTCTTGCTTCCACTATTCTTTCCCATAGCTTCATTGTATGGCTCATCAACTTTATCCCTCTGTAGTTGCCACAACTCTGTACATCTCCCTTGTTCTTAAAAATGGGCACAAGCACACTTCTCCTCCATTCCTCTGGCATCTGCTCACTTTCTAAGACCTTGTTGAATATTCTTGTCAGAAAATCTACTGCTACCCCTCCTAGACCCTTCCATACCTCAACTGGTATGTCATCAGGGCCAACTGCCTTTCCACTCTTCATCCTCTTCAATGCCCTCCTCACTTCTCCCTTACTAATCTTTGCTACTTCCTGCTCCTCAACGGTCACCCCTTCTACTCTTTTTCTCTCTCATTTTCCTCATTCATCAGCTCTTCAAAGTACTCTTTCCATCTTCCCAGCACACTTCTGTCATCAGTCAATACATTTCCCTCTCTGTCCTTTATCACTCTAACTTGCTGCACGTCTTTCCCATCTCTATTTCTCTGCTGTGCTAATCTGTATAGATCATTTTCTCCTCCTTACTGTTCAACCTATCATACAAGTCATCATACGCCCTCTGTTTGGCCTTTGACACTGCTACCTTCGCCTTACGCTGTGTCTCCTGTCCTCCTGTTTCCTCTCTTCGGTCCTCTCAATGTCCCACTTCTTCTTGGCTAACCTCTTCTTTTGTACACACTCCTGCACTTCCTCATTCCACCACCAAGTTTCCTTATCTACTCTCCTTCCAGAGGACACACCAAGTACTCTCCTACCGGTCTCCCTGATCACATTGGCTGTGGTTGTCCAGTCCTCCGGAAGCACTTCCTGACTACCCAAAGCCTGTTTCAACTCCTCCTTGAAGACAACACGACACTCTTCCTTTTTCAGCTTCCACCACTTTGTCTTCTGCTCTGCCTTTGCCTTTTCACCTTTCTCACCATCAGTGTCATCCTGCACACCACCATCCTATGCTGTTTGGCAACACTCTCACCCACTACTACTTTGCAGTCACTGACTTCCTTCAAATTACAGCGCCTACACAAGATGTAGTCTACCTGTGTGCTCTTACCTCCGCTTTCATAAGTCACCCTATGCTTCTGTTTCTTCTTGAAGAAAGTATTCACCACAGCCATTTCCATCCTTTTTGCAAAATCGATCAACATCTGTCCTTCTGTGTTCCTGTCCTGGATACCAAACCTGCCCATCACTTCCTCGTCCCCTCTGTTGCCTGCACCAACATGTCCATTGAAGTCTGCTCCAATGACCACTCTTTCACCTCTGGGGGTACTCTGCATCACTTCATCTAACTCACTCCAGAATCTCTCCTTCTCTTCTAGCTTACATCATGCCTGTGGGGCATAAGCACTAACAACATTGAGCATCACGCCTTCAATTTCTAACTTGAGACTCATCACTCTGTCTGACACTCTTTTCAAAAGACAGGAGGCAGAGTTGGAGGTAGCAGAGATGAAAATGTTGAGGTTCTCTTTGGGAGTAATGAGGATAGATAGGATTAGGAATGAGCACATCAAAGGGACAGCACATGTAAGACGTTTTGGAGACAAAGTCAGAGAGGCTAGATTGAGATGGTTTGGACATGTACAGAGGAGGGATAGTGAGTATATTGGTAATAGGATGCTGAGGCTGGAACTACCAGGCAAAAGGCCTAGAAGAAGACCAAAGAGACGATTCATGGATGTGGTGAAGGAGGACATGAAGGTCGTTGGTGTAAGAGAAGAAGATGCAAAGGATAGGGTGAGATGGAGGCAGATGATTCGCTGTGGCAACCCCTGAAGGGAAAAGCCGAAAGGAAAAGAAGAAGTTTGGTTTCATGCCAAGAAAAAGCACCACAGATGCAATGTTTGCTTTGAGGATGTTAATCGACAAGTACAGAGAAGGTCAGAGGGAGCTACATTGTGCCTTTGTGGATCTGGAAAAAGCATATGACAGGGTGCCAAGAGAAGAACTGTGGTATTGCATGAGGAAGTCTGGAGTGGCAGAGAAGTATGTTAGAGTGGTGCAGGACATGTATGAGAGACGTAAGACAGCGGTGAGGTGTGCTGTCGGTGTGACCGACGAATTCAAGGTGGAGGTGGGACTGCATCAAGGGTCAGCTCTGAGCCCCTTCTTGTTTGCTATGGTGATGGACAGGCTGACAGACGAGGTGAGACAAGAATCTCCCTGGACTATGATGTTTGCAGATGACATTGTGATCTGTAGTGAGAGCAGAGAACAAGTGCAGGAAAATCTAGAGAGGTGGAGGTATGCCCTGGAAAGGAGAGGAATGAAGGTTAGCCTCAGAAAATCAGAATACATGTGTGTGAATGAGAAGGACCCAGGAGGAACAGTGATGTTACAGGGAGCAGAGATAACGAAGGTGGAGGATTTTAAGTACTTAGGCTCAACAATCCAGAGCAATGGAGAGTGTGGAAAAGAGGTGAAGAAGCGTGTGCAGGCAGGCTGGAATGGTTGGAGAAAAGTGTCCGGTGTGATGTGCGATAGGAGAGTGTCAGCAAGAATGAAGGGAAAAGTGTACAAGACGGTGGTGAGGCCAGCGATGTTGTATGGATTAAAAACAGTGGCGCTGAAGAAAAGGCAGGAGGCAGAGCTGGAGGTAGCGGAGATGAAAATGTTGAGGTTCTCTCTGGGAGTAACGAGGATGGATAGGATCAGAAATGAGTATATCAGAGGGACAGCCCACGTAAGATGTTTTGGAGACAAAGTCAGAGAGGCTAGAGCAGCCGAAAGTAAAAGAAGAAAGTAAAAGAAGAAGAGACTAAGGGCAGAGGTCAGCATTTGTGAACAACAGTTTGGTTTTATGCCAAGAGAGAGCACCACAGATGCAATGTTTGCTTTGAGGATGTTAATAGAGAGGTACAGAGAATGTCAGAGGGAACTGCATTGTGCCTTTGTGGATCTGGAGAAAGCATATGACAGGGTGCCAAGAGAAGAACTGTGGTGTTGCATGAGGAAGTCTGGAGTGGCAGAGAAGTATGTTAGAATGGTGCAGGACATGTATGAGAGATGTAAGACAGTGGTGAGGTGTGCTGTCGGCATGACCGACGAATTCAAGGTGGAGGTGGGACTGCATCAAGGGTCAGCTCTGAGCCCCTTCTTGTTTGCTATGGTGATGGACAGGCTGACAGACGAGGTTAGGCAAGAATCTGCATGGACTATGATGTTTGCAGATGGCATTGTGATCTGTAGTGAGAGCAGAGAACAAGTTCAGGAAAATCTAGAGAGGTGGAGGTATGCCCTGGAAAGGAGAGGAATGAAGGTTAGCCTCAGAAAATCAGAATACATATGTGTGAATGACAAGGACCCAGGAGGAACGGTGCTGTTACAGGGAGCAGAGATAACGAAGGTGGAGGATTTTAAGTACTTTGGCTCAACAATGCAGAGCAATGGAGAGTGTGGAAAAGAGGTGAAGAAGCGTGTGCAGGCAGGCTGGAATGGTTGGAGAAAAGTGTCTGGTGTGATGTGCGATAGGAGAGTGTCAGCAAGAATGAAAGGAAAAGTGTACAAGACGGTGGTGAGGCCAGCGATGTTGGCTTAGATTCTGCGTACGTTTCTGGAGCAAGGTGTGGTTTTACCGTGTATTAGCTCGTATAATACTCCGGTTAATCCTTTACCTAAACCTGATGGCTCATGGTGCTTTAAGCAGGATCTGCGTAAAATCAACGATCTGATCATACCTGTTGCACCTGTTGTACCTGATGTGTCTTCAGTTATGGCATCTATTCCATGCCATCATAACATCATAATGTTTTTCTGTGATTGATCTGTGCTCTGCCTTTTTCAGTGTGCCTGTGGAAGAGCAGACTCAGCCCATTTTCTCTTTCACGCCCAAGGGTAAAAAAAGTATACCTGGACTAGGTTGCCACAAGGCTCTATTGATTCACCTGTTGTTTTCTCTGCCGTAGTTAGGGATTCACTGGCTGATCTTTCCCTTCCTCCTGGCTCTCTGGTGCATCAGTACTCGGATGATCTTCTAATTTCTGATGAATCTGAATACATCTGTCATGACACTACTCTCTGTCTCCGATGACATTTGGCGGAGAAAGGCTTTAAGGTATCAAAAATCAAGTTTCAGTTTTTCAAAGACACTATTAAATATCTTGGTTTCGAGCTCTCTCAAGACAGAAAAAAGCTGCTACCGGATCGCATTCAAGCAGTACTGGACACTAAACATTCTTCCACAAAGCATGCTCCCATGTCTCTTTTGGGACTGATTAATTACTGCTGACAGTGGACACCAGACTGTTCTTATTTTGACGAGTGTTTGCGTTCAGCTATTGTTCCTAATACACACATTCGTCTGGACTGATGAAATGAGGGACGCTCACGACGCTCTCAAGCGCACCATCCGCGCCGCCCCAGCACTGGGCCTGCCAGACTACACAAAGGTCTTCCACCTCTACGCCTGTGGACATCAGGGCACTGCGTCTGCTGCACTGGCCCAGGAGCACGGGAGGGGGGATTCCCATGTGCTTTCCTTTCCAAAACATTAGCACAGGGTCTTCCTGCATGTCTAAGGGCTGTTGCCACCTGTGCCATGATGCTGCCATGATGGTTCAGGATGCTGAGAAATTGATCCTCTGATGCTGAGAAAAAACTCTCTCATCCTATGATATTACATTCCTCACATCAGGTAAAACAAGTTCTACAGAATTGACAAACACAGCATATGAACGTTTTAAACAAGAAGTTTGACCGGATGCTTGAGGAAATCAGGGAGGACTGCAATGCTCTGAGAGAGGAAAACCTAATGTTGAAAACACGTTTGGAGACATTTGAATTCATTCTGGATAACCAAGATACTCAAATACGACGAAATAACAATCATTCATGGCGTTCAAGGAACAGCGGGAGAAAAGTGGGAGGAGACAGAGCAGACTGTGTGAAATTTTCTGAAAGAGAGTGTGAAGTTTGACAACTCAAGCAGTGTGAAGTTTGAACAGGTATAGAGACTTAAATCAAAAAACCAAATGAAACCAATTAGGTGAAGTTTAGTTCTTATAGGGATAAGACAAGAGTAATGGAGGCATCAAGAGCTACATTGAAGGATACGGAACAACGCGTGGTCAATGACTTTACACGACGAGTTCGGCACGTCAGAAGTGGACCGATGCTGCATTTGATCCAGGCCAGGAAAAGCGGAAATGGTGCATACTTATCCTATGACAAGTTAGTGATCGAGGATAAAGTGTTCACTCTTAAGGATGACCAGCTTGCAGAGATTGGAAGAAAAACAGAAATATAACCGTCGTGATCTGCGGTTTTCTCCCGGATCAGAGACGAGTGACAATTAGAGGCGTGGCAGTGACCCACAAGCTACTGAGCATACAGAAGATATTAACAGATTGAACATTGTATCAGGGTATGTACATGTGTGCAGATGGAACATTCATGGTATCCATTCACTTCGCATAGATTTTGATTTTCTTCAATATTTATGTTCTTTTGATAGAGTAGGGTTCATCGAAACTATGCATAGTGACGATTTGTTTGTACAGGATCTTTTGCAGGATTTTGTATGTTTCGGATCTGTAGCAAGACATATAAAGCACTTGGGTCATTTTTCTGGAGGTGTTGTAGTATATATCCGTAATTCCTTGTCTAAAATGTGTAAAAGGCTTTATGAAAACTGGGTTCATTCTGTATTTTTTATTGTTAGGGGCCGAACGACAACTCCTGTGCTTGGGATCGCAGGGGATAAAGGCCGTGTAGCCAGCTGGTGCAATCGCCTCATGGGGCGTATTCACAGAATTTCACAGTATTTCACAGAAACATAGAATGGAGCAGTCGTGTAGATGCCTCTGCACTGCAATCTGAGCATGAAGCTTGCCCATCTTGTTTCGCAAGGACTGAACATTTTCAAGCAGTATGACCAGAAATGCTAACCTTCCACTTCTAACAAAGCGCCGGAGACTCTGTGAACTCCGCCTGCACTTATTGTTAGCCGGGGTGCGGCTAGCATTGAGCTACCATAGCATATCAGCTCAGGATAGGAGTTGAGCATGCTCAGTTCTAAACGTCCCCTCTCATAGCTGTAGTAGGGTCGACCAGTCATAGACGAGCATAGTGCAAAACACGAACAAACAAAACAACAAATAAAACAAATTAAAACGAACAAAGAAACAATTTGACTCTGAGAACTCCGCGACGTCACCCTCTAGGCAGCGCCATCTTGGAGACGTCACTCCAAGACGTTACTCCAAGTTCAATGTAAAAGGACATGAAGCGTAATAAAGTTTATCCTTCTGGTATCATTTGTTAAACATGCTATAAAACATAAAATTTCACGTACAAACATTCTAAACATTAACTGAGATATTGTACTGGAATAACAATTGAAAAATACTTTAATACAACAGTTCAGATGATTATTCCTCTTCAGGCACCTCAGAGGAAACTGTTGTTTCTTCTGGAGAAAGTCTTATTTCTGCAGAAGAGACATCCAACCTTTTCCTTTGCTTAGCCAGAGAGTCTTCTGCACAGAGTTTGAGTGGCATCATAGAGCTTAACTGGTAATTAAAACAAACTAAAAAAGAGTCAGTGACAACTTATGTGCGAATGAGGAAAAAGGGGCGTTACATCACCTCAACCAATCAGCAGGAAGGAAGACAGTCATTGGCTGAATTTGAATGGCGTGACAGTTGCTCAGCAGTCTGCGAATATGCAAACTGAGTGCAAAACCACGAATAGTCAAGGGCCTACTGTACTAGGAAATAGTAGTATAAAATAGGGGACTGAAAAGGATTTTCTGATGTCTTAATAATAACCCACATATATACCTACCATGCTCTCATAATCATATGGCTGCCATCTAACATCATTGTTAGATGGCAGCCATATGATTATGAGAGCATGGTAGGTATATATGTGGCTGCCATCTAACATCATTGTTATTTCACACCTGTTTATATTTTCTGATCATGTATGATGTATTCACTGTACTTGTATGATAGGTTGGACAGTAAAGAGGGAGAAAATGATTTATACAGGTTGGCACAGCAGAGAAATAGAGATGGGAAAGACATGCAGCAAGTTAGAGTGATTAAGGACAGTGAAGGAAATGTATTGACTGATGACAGAAGTGTGCTGGGAAAATGGAAAGAGTACTCTGAAGAGCTGATGAATGAAGAAAATGAGAAAGAGAAAAAAAGAGTAGAAGAGGTGACCGTTGAGGAGCAGGAAGTAGCAAAGATTAGTAAGGGTGAAGTGAGAAGAGCATTGAAGAGGATGAAGAGTGGAAAGGAAATGGTCCTGATGACATACATGTGGAGGTATGGAAGTGTCTAGGAAAGGTAGCAGTAGATTTTCTGACAAGAACATTAAACAAGGTCTTAGAGAGTGAGCAGATGCCGGAGGAATGGAGGAGAAGTGTGCTAGTGCCCATTTTTAAAAACAAGGGAGACATGCAGAGTAGTGGCAACTACAGAGGGATAAAGTTGATGAGCCACACAATTAAGTTATGGGAAAGAATAGTGGAAGCTAGACTATGGGCAGGGGTCAGCATTTGTGAACAACAGTTTTGTTTCATGCCAAGAGAGAGCACCACTGATGCAATGTTTGCTTTGAGGATGCTAATAGAGAAGTACAGAAAAGGCCAGGGGGAGCTGCATTGTGCCTTTGTGGATCTGGAGAAAGCATATGACAGAGTGCCGAGAGAAGAACTGTGGTCTTGCATGAGGAAGTCTGGAGTGGCAGAGAAGTATGTTTGAGTGGTGCAGGAATGTATGAGAGATGTAAGACAGTGGTGAGGTATGCTGTCGGTGTGACAGAATTGTTCAAGGTGGAGATTGGATTGCATCAAGGATCATCTCTGAGCCCCTTCCTGTTTGCTATGGTGATGGACAGGCTGACAGACGAGGTGAGACAAGATTCCTCATGGACTATGATGTTTGCAGATGACATTATGACTATAGTGAGAGCAGAGAACAAGTGCAGGACAATCTAGAGAGGTGGAGGTATGCCCTGGAAAGGAGAGGAATGAAGGTTAGCCTCAGTAAGTCAGAATACATGTGTGTGAATGAGAAGGACCCAAGAAGAACGGTGAGGTTACAGGGAGCAGAGATAAAGAGGATTTTAAGTACTTAGGCTCAAGAATCCAGAGAGTGTGGAAAAGAGGTGAAGAAGCGTGTGCAGGCAGGCTGGAATGGTTGGAGAAAAGTGTCTGGTGTGATGTGCGATAGGAGAGTGTCAGCAAGAATGAAAGGAAAAGTGTACAAGACGGTGGTGAGGCCAGCGATGTTGTATGGCTTTCAAACAGTGGCCCTGGGGAAAAGACAGGAAGCAGAGCTGGAGGTAGTAGAGATGAAAATGTTGAGGTTCTCTTTGGGAGTAACGAGGATAGATAGGATCAGGAATGAGTACATCAGAGAGACAGCACATGTAAGAGGTTTTGGAGACAAAGTCAGAGAGGCTAGATTGAGATGTTTGGACATGTACAGAGGAGGGATAGTGAGTGTATTCGTAGTAGGATGCTGATGTTGGAACTACCAGGTAGGAGCCCTAGAGGAAGACCAAAGAGAAGATTTATGGATGTATTGAAGGAGGACATGAAGGTAGTTGGAGTAAGAGTAGAAGATGCAGAGGATCAGGTGAGATGGAGGAAGATCATTTGCTGTGGCGACCCCTGAAGGGAACAGCCGAAAGGAATTTAAGAAGACTTATACTATACTCGTGATAACCTTCTTATTCTCATGTCTATGTGTTTGTGCTTGGATGTTTTTGAACATTCTAGATTATTTAGGGTTCAGAAATGAGAATCAAAACTAAGAGAACCTTTCACCTACTTCTAAGACCCGGAAGTGGGTGAGGTTGAACTAGAATATTCCAGTTTTCCTTTTAACCTTCCAGTTTCTCCGAATCGTGCACATTGCATACTGTGTAATCACAGTTACTATAAACTTAACAACGTGACCCAGCCACGGTGTCACGATGTCTGACACGCCATGATGTAATTTTTTTCATTTTCATGTATAAAAACCTGTCTTTGTGTGTGTGTGTGTGTATATGTATGTGTGTGTGTGTGTGTGTGTATATTTGTGTTTTTGGGTGCATGGCGAGTGTGTGTGTGTGTGTGTGTGTGTGTGTGTGTGTGTGTGTGTGTGTGTGTGTGTGTGTGCAGGTATGTGTATAGGCGTCTGCATAGTTGCATGTGTGTGTGTGTGCTTGTGCCTGTTTGTGTGTGTCTTGGGGGTATATAGCTGTGCATGCGTGAGTGTATGTGCATGTGTGAGTATGTGTAAGTTTATGCGTATGAGTGTTTGTGTGTTTCAGAGCGTGGATATACTAGTCCTTCTCAAAAAATTAGCATATTGTGATAAAGTTCATTATTTTCTGTAATGAACTGATAAACATTAGACTTTCATATATTTTAGAGTCATTAAACAGAGCTGAAGTAGTTCAAGCCTTTTATTGTTTTAATATTGATAATTTTGGCAAAAAAGTAAAGAAAAAAAAATCCCTATCTCAAAAAATTAGCATATTTCATCCGACCAATAAAAAAAAGTGTTTTTAATACAAAAAAGTCAACCTTCAAATAATTATGTTCAGTTATGCACTCAATACTTGGTCGGAAATCCTTTTGCAGAAATGACTGCTTCAATGCGGTGTGGCATGGAGGCAATCAGCCTGTGGCACTGTTGAGGTGTTATGGAGGCCCAGGATGCTTCGATAACGGCCTTAAGCTCATTCACAGTGTTGGGTCTGGTGTCTCTCAACTTTCTCTTCACAATATCCCACAGATTCTCTTTGGGGTTCAGGTCAGGAGAGTTGGCAGGCCAATTGAGCACAGTAATACCGTGGTCAGTAAACCATTTAGCAGTGGTTTTGGCACTGTGAGTAGGTGCCAGGTCGTGCTGAAAAATTAAACCTTCATCTCCATAAATCTTTTCAGCAGATGGAAGCATGAAGTGCTCCAAAATCTCCTGAGAGCTAGCTGCATTGACCCTGCCCTTGATAAAACACAGTTGACCAACACCAGCAGCTGACATGGCGCCCCAGACCATCACTGACTGTGGGTACTTGACACTGGACTTCAGGCATTTTGGCATTTCCTTGTCCCCAGTCTTCCTCTAGACTCTGGCACCTCGGTTTCCGAATGACATGAAAAATTTGCATTCATCCAAAAAAGTACTTTGGACCACTGAGCAACAGTCCAGTGCTGCTTCTCTGTAGCCCAGGTCAGGCGCGTCTGCCGCTGTTTCTGGTTCAAAAGTGGCTTGACCTGGGGAATGCGGCACCTGTAGCCAAGTCCACTGCTTCCACAGGTCCCCCAAGGTCTGGAATTGGCCCTTCTCCACAATCTTCCTCAGGGTCCGGTCACCTCTTCTGGTTGTATAGCGTTTTCTGCCACACTTTTTCCTTCCCACAGACATCCCACTGAGGTGCCTTGATAGAGCACTCTGGGAACAGCCTATTCGCTCAGAGATTTCTTTCTGTGTCTTACCCTCTTGCTTGAGGGTGTCAATGATGGCCTTCTGGACAGCAGTCAGGTCGGCAGTCTTACCCATGATTGCGGTTTTGAGTAATGAACCAGGCTGGGAGTTTTTGAAAGCTTCAGGAATCTTTTGCAGGTGTTTAGAGTTAATTGGTTGATTCAGATGATTCGGTGAAGAGCTCGTTTAGAGTACCTTTTCATTATATGCTAATTTTTTGAGATCGTAATTTTGGGTTTTCATGAGTTGTATGCCAAAATCATCATTATTAAAACAATAAAAGACCTGAAATATTCCAGTTGGTGTGCAATGAATCTAAAATATATGAAAGTTTAATTTTAATCAGTACATTACATAAAATAATAAGCTTTATCACAATATGCAAATTTTTTGAGAAGGACTAGTATGTATATATATATATATATATATATATATATATATATATAAAATGCAATGCAGCCATGAGGTGGGGGGGGGGGGGGCACTAACCAGTGTCTCTCCCCCTCATGCCGGTCCCAAGCCCGGAGAAATGCAGAGGGTTGTGTCAGGAAGGGCATCCGACATAAAACCAATGCCAAACTTTTATGATGCAAATCAGAAGTATTACCCCCATACCTGATCGGTCGAGGCCCGGGTTAACAATGACCGCCATCAGTGCTGTCAATCAACAGGGTGCTGATGGAAATTGGACTACTGTTGGTCGAAGACGTCGAAGAAGGAGAGGTGGGGGGCGTGTCCGTAGGCAGAGAGAGAAGAGGAAAGGCATGAGTCTAGGACTGAGAGTGGGGACTTTGAATGTTGGAACTATGCAAAGAAAAGGTAGAGAGCTGGCTGACATGATGCAGAGGAGGAAGGTGGACATACTGTGTGTTCAGGAGATCAGGTGGAAAGGGAGCAAAGGTAAAAGCTTAGGAACAGGGTTTAAGCTATTTTATCATGGTGTGGATGGGAAGAGAAATGGAGTAGGAGTCATCTTGAAGGAGGAGTTTGTCAGGAATGTCCTAAAAGTGAAAAGAGTGTCAGACAGAGTGATGAGTCTCAAGTTAGAAATTGAAGGTGTAATGCTCAATGTTGTTAGTGCTTATGCCCCACAGGCAGGATGTGAGCTAGAAGAGAAGGAGAGATTCTGGAGTTACTTAGATGAAGTGATGCAGAGTACCACCAGAGGTGAAAGAGTGGTCATTGGTGCAGACTTCAATGGACACGTTGGTGCAGGCAACAGAGGGGACGAGGAAGTGATGGGCAGGTTTGGTATCCAGGAGAGGAACGCAGAAGGACAGATATTGATAGATTTTGCAAAAAGGATGGAAATGGCTGTGGTGAATACTTTCTTCCAGAAGAAACAGGAGCATAGGGTGACTTATAAAAGTGGAGGTAGGAGCACACAGGTAGACTACATCTTGTGTAGGCGATGTAATTTGAAGGAAGTCAGTGACTGCAAAGTAGTAGTGGGTGAGAGTGTTGCCAAACAGCATAGGATGGTGGTATGCAGGATGACGCTGATGGTGAGGAAGGTGTAGAAGGCAAAGGCAGAGCAGAAGACAAAGTGGTGGAAGTTGAAAAAGGAAGAGTGTCGTGTTGTCTTCAAAGAGGAGTTGAAACAGGCTTTGGGTGGCCAGGAAGTGCTTCCAAATGACTGGACAACCACAGCAAATGTGATCAGGGACACAGGTAGAAGAGTACTTGGTGTGTCCTCTGGAAGGAAAGTAGATAAGGAAACTTGGTGGTGGAATGAGGAAGTGCAGGAGTGTGTACAAAGGAAGAGGTTAGCGAAGAAGAAATGGGACATTGAGAGGACCGAAGAGAGTAAACAGGAGTACAGGGAGACACAGCGTAAGGCGAAAGTAGCAGTGGCTAAGGCCAAACAGAGGGCGTATGATGACTTGTATGATAAGTTGGACAGTAAAGAGGGAGAAAATGATCTATACAGGTTGGCACAGCAGAGAAATAGAGATGGGAAGGACGTGCAGCAAGTTAGATTGATAAAG
>CM045749.1:2535000-2537500 GCA_024760905.1 Plotosus lineatus
ACTGCTGGAATACTTTTAATACACGAACATGTAAGGTTTCATCAATCAGCATAAATGCCAAACACCAGTAGTGTTTATTTTCCCTGCAGCGTATCCTGGAGAAAATGACAAGACCCGAACCATCGTGAAAAACAGGGGCCTACTGTATGCTGGAGCTGAATTAATGCTGTCGATTTGCTGATTGGTGATGTTGCCTGCATTTTAATGCCCTTTCCATTACTGTCATTGTGGAGGGGCATCTCTTTAATTTTCAGGATTTTTAATAGCCTTTTGTGTTTTTACACACATAGGAATTCTTGTGCAGTTGTTCACAGAGTCAAGTTACAAACAGAAAAGAAGGCTCAAATCAACAACACAGAAAGTGCTATAAAATAAAAACACAAAAATTCTATATCTAAAAGGACTTCAATGTATTATCTCTGTTTTCTTTTTGAAGTCTGAGAAAAGGTCCTCTGATATTTTACTGAATGAATCCTTCATGTGATCCCCATCTGTGCATGATCTCCACACTTTATTATATCTCAGGCTGCAACAAAACTAGCAGCAGTAGTGGAATTTGGAGATGCAAGCCACTTCTTAAATCTTTGCGCTCCTCTAATTTCTCTAGTAATACTGCAATCACACTTTTTCTCTCAATCCCAACTGGGTGGTCTGCTGCAAATTTAGCATGTCTTCCTTGAAAATGTCTTTCCAAATTACTCTTTATATTCGACAGCTTTTCATTACAAAGCAAATGTCGGCAATTCTTACGCATTGGCAATGAAAGCAAATGATTCGGTCCATTCTTCCTTGAATCCTCTGTTCTCATCAGCTATCTTTTTCCATGGCCCATGACACACACCCCGGTTTGTTTACAACAGCAATCTGCCTGGTACAACGTTGCACTGAAACGTGTGTCGCAGGCTACAACACATCTTTGTTGACAGAGATGTTGAAACATAAAACTAATATTTTTATACAAATTTTTAAAACCTTGGAAAATGTTAAGGATGCTGGACCTCCTACAGAAACCATATCCTAAAACCCCCTAGCTTTTTCCATTTTCATACATTTTTAAAAGAGCTCCAGGAAGCCGGTAAGGTAGATTGAACACTTTCAAGAACATTCAAGAAGGTCTTAGAGAGTGAGCAGATGCCAGAGGAATGGAGAAGTGTGCTGGTGCCCATTTTTAAGAATGAGGGACACATGCAGAGTTGTGGCAACTATAGAGGGATAAAATTGATGAGCCATACGATGAAGTTATTGGAAAGAATAGTGGAAGTGAGACTAAGGGCAGAGGTCAGCATCTGTGAACAACAGTTTGGTTTAATTCCAAGAAAGAGCATCACAGATGCAGTGTTTGCTTTCAGGATGTTAATAGAGAAGTACAGAGAAGGTCAGATGGAGCTGCATTGTGCCTTTGTGGATCAGAGGAAAACATTCGATAGAGTGCCGAGAGAGGAACTGTGGTATTGTATGAGGAAGTCTGTAGTGGCAGAAAAGTATGTTAGAGTGGTGCAGGACATGTAAGAGATGTAAGACAGTGGTGAGGTGTGCTTTCGGCATGACAGAAAAGTTCAAGGTGAAGGTGGGACTGCATCAAGGGCCAGCTCTGAGCCCCTTCTTGATTGCTATGGTGGTAGACAGATAAGGTTAGACAAGAATGTTTGCAAGATGTTAGACAAGATGTTTTCAGATGACATTGTGATCTGTAGTGAGAGCAGAGATCAAGTGCAGGAAAATCTAGAGAGGTGGAGATATGCCCTGGAAAGGAGAAGAATGAAGGTTAGCTTCAGTAAAACAGAATGCATGTGTGTGAACGACAAGGACCCAAGCGGAACGGTGAGGTTACAGGGGGCAGAGATAAGGAAGGTGGAGGATTTTAAGTACTTAGGCTTAACAGTCTAGAGCAATAGAGAGTGTGGAAAAGAGGTAAAGCGTGTGTAGGCAGGTTGAAATGGTTGGAGAAAAGTGTCCAGCGTGATGTGTGATAGGAAGGTATCAGCAAGAATGAAAAGAAAAGTGTACAAGACGGTGGTGAGGCCAGCGGTGTTGTATGGTTTAGAAACAGTGGCAATGAGGAAAAGACAGGAGGCAGAGCTGGAGGTAGCAGAGATGAAAATGTTGAGGTTCTCTTTGGGAGTAATGAGGATGGATAGGATCAGGAATGAATACATCAGAGGGACAGCACATGTAAGATGCTTTGAGACAAAGTCAGAGAGGATATGTTGAGATAGTTTGGACATGTACAGAGGAGGGATAGTGAGTATATTGGTAGTAGGATGCTGAGGTTTGAACTACCAGGCAGAAGGCCTAGAGGAAGACCAAAGAGAAGATTTATGGATGTGGTGAAGGAGGACATGAAGGTAGTTGGAGTAGAAGATGCAGAGGATTGGGTGAGATGGAGGCAGATGATTCGCTGTGGCGACTTTTAAAGGAAGCAGCCGAAAGGAAAAGAAGAAGATTCAATGCAGGAACAGTTTTGGTTATACTAGTCCTTCTCAAAAAATTAGCATATTGT
>CM045749.1:2575000-2582500 GCA_024760905.1 Plotosus lineatus
AGTGTTGTACTCTGTGTTCAGTTCTTCCAGATGGTGGTGCTGTTTGATCACTGTGTGTTTCACTGCATTCAATTTTTTGACTTTATCACACACTTTCTGATCCAGAAACTGCACTGCTACCTTCAATTTAATGTTATTTAATTATTGAAAATTAGTCCATTACAAACATGTTGAATAAATTATTGTATTCAAAATTTACTGCATTATTTCTTACAAACTGTTTCCAGCCTATCATCACAGTAAAAGTTATTAACTCTAAGCATCCAGACATTATTTATTAATAATGGTCAAAACCAAATTTATCGTTACAGTTTTTTTTGTTTTTTTTTTCCAGCTGATTTAGGATAATTTGGATGAGCTGAATCCAGAAATCACATTGATTTTACTCAATCAGGTCAACTTTCTGAACTAAACTACATACTTGTTTTTTTGACGTTTTTGTTTACATATACAGTAGGCCCCCATCAGGCCCCTGGCTCGGATAACATTTGGGACACTTTTGGGGAGACTATGAAACAAGAATTATTACTTTCTACAAACATGTAATGACATTTCTCAGTCAGATCTACAACCTAGTTCTGCATTGTGGAGTTTCAGGCCTCTCGGGTAATAGATTTTGTAGTTTAAAAGCCATTTCAACATGCCTTTTTATTTTTCAAATTATGGTAGCACCAAACCAAATTAGCAAAGATGGCATTTTAGATTTCCCTATTTTCAAAATTAGACAAAGCCTCTTTATGCTATTTTCCAAGATAATGGGGTACAATAAACCACAGCAATTGTTATGGAGGCAATTCTTTTCAGTTTTGAAGTTGCCGCAAACTGCAATTTAGGTCTCGAACAAAAATGATGGAAAATGACCAAACTTTGAAAATTAATTCAAATTTATCCAATCAAGTCAATACCTTCTTCTTCTTTTCCTTTTGGCTGTTTCCTTCAGGGGTCGCCACAGCGAGTCATCTGCCTCCATCTCACCCTATCCTCTGCATCTTCTTCTCTTACACCAACTGCCTTCATGTCCTCCTTCACCACATCCATGAATCGTCTCTTTGGTCTTCCTCTAGGCCTTTTGCCCGGTAGTTCTAACCTCAGCATCCTACTACCAATATACTCACTATCCCTCCGCTGTACATGTCCAAACCATCTCAATCTAGCCTCTCTGACTTTGTCTCCAAAACGTCTTACATGTGCTGTCCCTCTGATGTGCTCATTCCTGATCCTATCAATCCTCGTTACTCCCAAAGAGAACCTCAACATTTTCATCTCTGCTACCTCCAGCTCTGCCTCCTGTCTTTTCCCCAGGGCCACTGTTTCTAAACCATACAACATCGTTGGGCCTCAACACCGTCTTGTACACCTTTCCTTTCATTTTTGCCTATACCTTCCTATCACACATCACACCGGACACTTTTCTCCAACCAATCCAAGCTGCCTGCAAACACTTCACCTCTTTTTCACACTTTCCATTGCACTGGATTGTTGAGCCTAAGTACTTAAAATCCTCCACCTTCCTTATCTCTGCTCCCTGTAACCTCACCGTTCCTGTTGGGTCCTTGTCGTTCATACACATGTATTCTGTCTTACTGAGGCTAACCTTCATTCCCATCCTTTCCAGGGCATACCTCCACCTCTCGAGATTTTCCTCCACTTGTTTTTTGCTCTCACTACAGATCACGATGTCATCTGCAAACATCATACTCCATGGAGATTCTTGTCTAACCTCGTCTGTCAGCCTGTCCATCACCATAGCAAACAAGAAGGGGCTCAGAGCTGACCCTTGATGCAGTCCCACCTCCACCTTGAAGTCTTCTGTCACACCGACAGCACACCTCACCACTGTCTTACATCTCTCATACATGTCCTGCACCACTCAAACATACTTCTCTGCCACTCCAGACTTCCTCATGCAATACCACAGTTCTTCTCTTGGCACCCAGTCATATGCTTTCTCCAAATCTACAAAGGCACAATGCAGCTCCCTCTGACCTTCTCTGTACTTCTCTATTAACATCCTCAAAGCAAACACTGCATCTGTGGTGCTCTTTCTTGGTATGAAACCAAACTGTTGTTTACAAATGCTGACCTCTGCCCTTAGTCTAGCTTCCACTATTCTTTCCCAAAACTTCATCGTATGGCCCATCAACTTTATCCCTCTGGAGTTGCCATAACTCTGCATGTCTCCCATGTTCTTAAAAATGGGCACAAGCACACTTCTCTTCCATTCCTCCAGCATCTGCTCACTCTCTAAGACCTTGTTGAATGTTCTTGTCAGAAAATCTACTGCTACCTCTTCTAGACACGTCCATACCTCCACTGGTATGTCATCAGGACAAACTGACTTTCCACTCTTCATCCTCTTCAGGGCCCTCCTCACTTCACCCTTACTAATCTTTGCTACTTCCTGCTCCTCAATGGTCACCTCTTCTACTCTTTTTTTCTCTCTCATTTTCCTCATTCATCAGCTCTTCAAAGTACTCTTTCTATCTTCCCAGAACACTTCTGTCATCAGTCAATACATTTCCCTTTCTGTCCTTAATCACTCTAACTTGCTGCACGTTCTTCCCATCTCTATCTCGCTGCTGTGCCAACCTGTATAGATCATTTTCTCCCTCCTTGCTGCCCAACCTAGCATACAAGTCATCATACGGGCTCTCTTTGGCCTTTGACACCACTACATTTGACTTACGCTGTGTCTCCCTGTACTCCTGTTTACGCTCTTCGGTTCTTTCAATGTCCCACTTTTTATTAGCTAACCTCTTCATTTGTACACACTCCTGCACGTCCTCATTCCACCACCAAGTCTCCTTATCTACTTTCCTTCCAGAGGACACGCCAAGTACTCTCCTACCTGTCTCCCTGATCACATTTGATGTGGTTGTCCAGTCATCTGGAAGCACTTCCTCATCACCCGAAGCCTGTTTCAACTCCTCCTTGAAGACAACATGACACTCTTCCTTTTTCAGCTTCCACCACTTTGTCTTCTGCTCTGTCTTTGGCTTCTTCACCTTCCTCACCATCACCGTCATCCTGCACACCACCATCCTCTGCTGTTTGGCAACACTCTCAGCCACTACTACTTTGCAGCCACTGACTTCCTTCAAACTGCATCGTCTACACAAGATGTAGTCTACCTGTGTGCTTCTACCTCCACTTTTATAAGTCACCTTGTGCTCTTGTCTCTCAAGTTTACTCACTATGTGTAATGTGTAGTGTAATGACATGCTATGCCGCCACCCTTACCTCCAGCCCTGATGGATGCTTCTATGATGAAATTGATTCTTTGCTTGGGCAGATATCAAATACTGAAGACCTTTATCTTCTTGGTGACTACAATGCTAGAGTCGGCACCTTGCATAACGCCTGGCCCACATGTATCGGTCACCATGGAGAATGTAAACTAAATAAAAATGGGCAGAGGTTACTGGAACTCTGCTGCAACAGACAGCTTTGCATCACGAATACCTACTTCCCAAACAAAGATAATCACAGAGTCTCATGGATGCACCCACGCTCCCATCACTGGCACCATGCTTTACCTAGTCATCACCAAAAGGGCCAAATTGTAAAGTGTGCACAACCAAAGAAGTTATCACAGTGCTGACTGTGACACAGACCACTTCATTGTCATTAGTAAAATTGTGCTGAATCCAAGGGCACTTCACGACGCAAAGCCCAAGGGCTTGCCAAAGATACAAACACCACACACCGGACTTGGATAAAACCAACACTTTCCTCTCCTTCATCAGTGCACTTCCCGGTGCTGATGGTAACTTCTCGGCAAAAGCTAGATGGTCCTTTATTCGAGCTGAAATCCATTCCTGTGCCATAGATGCACTGGTTTGAAGCAAATCTTCAAAGGCTTGAGCCTCTTATTGATGCTAAAAGACAAGCTCTGATGGAAACCTCAACCTCTTAAGTAAAACCAGAGCTGGAAGTCAGGAAATGGCCAGGAAATGTGCAAACAACTATTGGCTGAAGCTTTGCTACAAAGTGGAACAAGCATCTTCAACTGGCAACATTAGAGCAATGTATGAAGGTATTAAACAAGCTTCAGGCTCAGCCACAAAGAAAACAGCCCCCTCAAGTCCAAAAAAGGGCATATAATCTCCAACCACAGCAAACAGATGGAAAGGTGGGTGGAGCACTACCTCGATCTCTACTCAACTCAAAACACAGTACCTGAGGAAGCCTTTAACAGTATCCCTGAACTCCCAATTATGAGTGACCTTGATGCTGAGCCCACCATGGCAGACCTTGATAAGGCCATAAAAGAAAATAATGCCATTCCTCCAGAGGTAATCAAAGCATGGCAGTCAGGCCTCCTTCCACACCTCCATCAGCTACTGTGTCTGTGCTGGAAAGAAGGACAGGTACCGCATGATATAAGGGATGCTAAGATTGTGACATTACAAAAATAATGGTGACCACTCAGACTGCAACAATTATCCTGGAATATCCCTCCTCGGCATCATAGGCAAGGTGTTCACATGTGTCATACTCACAAGACTGCAATCCCTCGCAGAAAGTGTATACCCGGAGTCACAATGTGCATTTAGATCAGGTCGTTCAATTATCGACATGATCTTCTCTGTACGACAACTCCAAGAAAAGTGCAGGGAACAGCGTCAACCTGTATATCTGGCTTTTGTTGATCTCACTAAAGCCTTCGATCTTGTCAGCCGAGGTGGCCTTTTCAGTCTTCTTCAACGAATAGGCTGCCCACCTAAGCTATTGAGTCTGATCAAGTCCTTTCACACAGACATGAAAGGAACAGTCAGTTTTGACAGTGCTACATCTGAACCCTTCAATATTCTCAGTGGGGTCAAACAAGGATGTGTGTTTGCCCTTACACGCTTTGCCATCTTCTTCTCTCTCCTTCTGTACCATGCCTTTGACTCTTCCTCTGATGGTGTCTACATCCACACCAGACACGATGAAAAGCTTTTCAACCTAGCCCGACTCAGGGCTAAATCCAAAGTCACACGTGTCATCATCAGAGAAATGCTGTTTGCTGATGATGTTGCCCTAGCAAGTCATACTCAAGATGGTCTACAACACCTTATGGACTGCTTCTCTCATGCTTGAAAAGAGTTTGCTCTCACAGTCAGCATAAAAAAAAACAGAGATCATGGCTCAGGATCCTCCAATTCCATCCTCAATGTCTATCAATGGCTCACAGTTGGCTAACAGCTTCTGATACTTCTGATACTATTATCTCAGACAACCTGTCTCTAGACGCAGAGATCAATGCTCATATCTTGAAAGCCACAGGACTGATGCCCAAACTCACTATGAGAGTCTGGGCGAACCAAAACCTGACCATTACCACAAAGCTGAAAGTGTATCAGGCATGTGTTCTCAGCACTCTCCTCTATGGCAGTGAAACATGGTCAACCTACGGAAGACAAGAGGCAAAGCTGAACGCGTACCACATGAGGTGCCTACGTCGGATACTAGGCATTAGATGGAAAGTCAAGATGACCAACCGTGACGTCCTGAGCAAAGCCAGGTCTCTCTCAATCTTTGCCACGCTGAGCCAGAGGCGCCTGCGCTGGCTGGGACATGTTAAGCATGTGGACAAAAGTTGTAACCCAGAAGACCTGCTGTATGGACAACTAGTGGTAGGTACTCATCCAGTTAGGGTACTCGGATGTCTGTAAAAGAGACCTCAAGTTAACAGGTACAGACACTGGGTCGTGGGTGTCTACATCACAGGATTGCCCAACATGGAGAAGAACTGTCAGGAAGGGCATCAAAAGAGCTGAGGAAAGACACGAGAGACAGAGGCAGATGAGATTGAGGAGCAAGGCATCATCAAATTCGGTGGTCAGTACAGAATTCATCTAATGCAGCCATGAGGCGGGGGGGGGGGGGGGGGGGGGGGGGGGACTAACCAGCCCGGAGAAAGGCAGAGGGTTGCGACAGGAAGGGCATCCACAGTAAAACTTTTGCCAATTTACAAAATACAAACCATAAACACAAATCTCATACCGGATCGGTCGAGGGCCAACAGGGTTCTGGTGGAAACTGGACTACTGTTGGTCGAAGAAGGAGAGGCGGGAGATGTGTCCATAGGCAGAAAGAAAAGAGGAAAAGCGCGAGTCTAGGACTGAGAGTAGGGACTTTGAATGTTGGAACTGTGCAAGGAAAAGATAGAGAGCTGGCTGACATGATGCAGAGGAGGCAGGTGGACATGCTGTGTGTTCAGGAGACCAGGTGGAAAGGTAGCAAAGCTACTTTCGTAAGTGGAGACGCATTTTTCATGTAAAATGCTTGATTCGTTCCAAGGCTCCTAAGACTACCCCATAAACCCTTTAAAAATGTTAAAAGTACACTAATTTTGTATGAAATATGTATTAAATGTGTTATAAGTAAAAATTATTTATTAAACCATTTAAACACTTTATTAACATATTAAACCATTTTATTAACATATTTATTAATTAAACCATTATTAAACATTTTTATTGACACACACACACACACACACACACAAAACACTGTCTCTCTCTCTCTCTCTCTCTCTCTCTCCCCCCCCCCCTCTCTCTCTATATGTCTCTCTGTCTCTCTCATACACACACACACACACACACACACACACATTAAATGTGTATTGTGGCGCTCTGTTGAATGCGGGCTCTGCCCACACGCAGGACGCAGCTGACGGAACAATTCCATTTAAATGTTTAAATGGACGGGATGTTTCATTTAAAGTGGAATTACAGTACCTGTTTGAAAGATCAGAGGTCCTCATTCAATATTAACTTGCTTCCTTGCGAGATCGGAGGTCTTGTTCAATGAAGCACTTCTGCTTCAATATTGTGCTGAAATAATCGCTTCCGTCACTGTATTTCCACTTTAAGGTCTCCTTCTGCTTCAATAGTGTCCAGATTGTAGAAGGGTTTTTGGTGATAACAAAATATAATGCTGTAATGATCTCAAAACAAGCCAAGATACTTCATAGCCACAAGCCAAGATAGCCTCTTCAACTCTCTTCACGCGTGTGGCGGACAAAAGGTATGTGTACAGTAATGGGTACACGTCAACTCCATCCTGGCCAATGGGAGGCCAGCGGGGCGGGATGTTGGGAGACAGCCAATAAGAGAGCAACTTGCGCATCGTGTGAAATTTTGATTGACACGTTTGAATTTTGAATGGCGCGTTTGGCGCTTTTCATAAGAGGGGTTGTTTTCATATACAGAGGACTGAAACTTCGGAAAATGTTTTTCGTAACCTGGAGTTTTCGTACCCAGGGAGTTTCGTAAGTAATGGTCGACTGTAATTATAAACAATACCTGTGTTTGTTTACTTATTTCTTCAATCACAGAATGCAATTAGGTCATGTGACCACATCAACAGCACAGAAATTAATGTAGATTTCTCCATCAAAACATTCTTAAATAGTTTCCGACTGAGTAGGAGTCTTAATTTACATCTGAAGAACATGTCCTTTCTGTTGATTTTGAAATTAGAACCCATGAATTAAATAAAAATCTGTGG
>CM045749.1:2587500-2840000 GCA_024760905.1 Plotosus lineatus
TTATTTGTATTTGCTCAATAATTTTACAATAAGTGTGACCCCAAATTTCTGAACCATAACATAATATAGGTTTAACCATAGCATCGAATATTTTAAAAAGATCTACAAAAGCCCAAGCCCCTGCTCTCTTTTGATATCTATGGATAGCCAGAAGAGCTTTATTAGCTTGAGAGGCTAGAGTAGTCTGAGCCTTAGTCCAAACTAGCCGAGGTGTGAACACAATTCCCAAATACCTATAATGAGAAACAACCTCTAGCCTCTGACCACACAAAAACCATTTTTCATAATATCTCAGAGGACCACTGTTCCTAAAAACCATAACCGTTGTCTTTGCAATATTCTCTTTCATTCCAGTAAGTTGACAAAATTTTTCTAAACCATAAATTTTCTTCTGCAGCTGGAGAGCACTATCCGAGACTGATGACACATCATCCGCAAACATTAGAGCATACAAATTACTAACATCAGGAGAAATATATAAACCTCGAACACCAAACTGTTCCATACACTCTACAAGTTGATTTATAAAAATTATGAACAACTGGGGACTAAGGATACACCCTTGTCTTGTGCCTATGCTACAATCAAAATATTGAGAGAGACCATGGGATGTTCTAACACAAGCTGATATATTACTATACATTGATTCGAGAATTTTATAAAATCTGCCACAAATACCACCTTTCTGCAAACTCCACATTAAACTGTTATGGTTAACCGTACCAAAGGCCTTGGAGAAATCTATAAATAGACAATAAAACCTCCCTTTCTTCTTACATGAATATTTCTGCACCATGGCCTGGAGTGAAAATATGTGATCAATAGTAGAGTAGTTATCCCTGAAACCTGCCTGAGATTCATCAATAATATTCTTATTCTCACACCAAACCTTTAACCTGCTATTGAGAATAGAAGTAAAAATCTTACAAACTGAATGAATAAGAGATTTGATTCTATAATTACTGGGATTACCTTTCACACCTGATTTATAAAAACCACAAATAATGCTTTTCCCCCATAAACCTGGAAAAGTGCCTTCATAGAAAATCTTATTGAACAGCACTTTTAAATATTTTCTGACATAATTCTTTGAAGCCTTAATAAATTCAATTGCAATTCCATCTGGTCCTGGTGACTTATTATTGGAAAGTTTATCAGTGTGGTACAAAACTTCATTTTCAGTAAAATCACTATTCAGGGTTTCCAGCTCTTCATCCTGTTGTATAGTCTCTGGGTTCATATCATGTATGTATGTATTATCAACATTTTCTCTCAGGAGGTGAGAAAAGTGATTCAATCTATGAAACTATTCAATCATTTTAGCAGCAAATTGTTTCAGTTTATAGACACGAATATCGAAGATTCACTAAAGGTTTTTACAAAACTGTACCACCATGGGGGCTGTGGTATCACATTAATGTCACGGTAAACTGAAAATATCCTTTTGTTGTGGTTGGCAGCCTGGTGGTACAGTTTTGTAAAAACCTTTAGTGAATCTTCGATATTCGTGTCTATAAACTGAAACAATTTGCTGCTAAAATGATTGAATAGTCCATGAAAATTAGAAATAAATAAGTCACATTGCTCTTTATCCCATATATATTTGGTCCATTCTCTGGTTGGGTGGGGACCAGGATGGGAATGTGTTGGGAAATATAGTTCCGGTGTATCATGTTCAATACAATTCATATCAAGTTGCTCGATATTCAAGGAACAATGTATAAGAAAATGGTCAGAGACATCACAAGTGCCAACTCCAAAATCCTTAACTCGTGGAAACAACGAGGTTGATGCTCTCATATAGTCGACTAAACTTGCTCCGTTATGTGTAACACAAGTAAACTGGCCCTCTTTATCCCTGAATAACCTGCCATTCATGATATGGATTCCAAAAGTACAACACAATTCTACTAACTTTTTTCCAAAATTATTATGGTTAGGATTATCTCGACTTGAACGAACCATTTCAAAATTATCTAAAGGATAGTCATCAATATCGTTTTGGATAAAATCCATATTATCGTCAGGAATAAAGTCTAGAAAGTCTTTAGTCCTTGAATTTCGGTCACCAGCTAAGAGCAAATGTTTATCTGGGTGATCAGCAGCTATAATGTTAATATAATGTACTAGGGTGTCAATACCATCATCATCACTCTCATTGCTGTCATAAATTGGGGACCCCTCTGGTGAAATATAGGTAAATACAAGTATGGTGTCTTTATCCCAGTCAAAATATTTGGATCTCAGCAATAAAACAACCGTGTTTTGAAAATATTCATACAGTCTGACAACAATATTATTCTGCATCCACATCTCTTTTATAAAAACAGTCACACCTCCACTGTATCGACCTCGCTGCTTTATTTTATCCCTGACTGAATTAAATGATCGAAAAACAGACATAAATGTTGAGAATTCATTTTGAGCTCGCAGGAATTCTTCTTTTACTTTCGGCTGCTCCCTTCAGGGGTCGCCACAGCAAATCATCCGCCTCCACCTCACCCTGTCCTCCGCATCTTCTTTTCTGACTCCAACGACCTGCATGTCTTCCTTCACCACATCCATAAATCTCTTCTTCAGTCTTCCTCGAGGCCTTCTGCCTGGTAGTTCCAACCTCAGCATCCTACTGCCAATATACTCACTATCCCTCCTCTGTACATGTCCAAACCATCTCAATCTAGCCTCTCTGACTTTGTCTCCAAAACATCTTACGTGGGCTGTCCCTCTGATATACTCATTTCTGATCCTATCCATCCTCGTTACTCCCAGGGAGGACGTCATTTTCACCTCCCCTACCTCCAGCTCTGCCTCCTGCCTTTTCCTCAGCGCCACTGTTTCTAAGCCATACAACATCGCTGGCCTCACCACCATCTTGTACACTTTTCCCTTCATTCTTGCTGACACTCTCCTATCGCACATCACACCGGATACTTTTCTCCAACCATTCCAGCCTGCCTGCACACGCTTCTTCACCTCTTTTCCACACTCTCCATTGCTCTGGATTGTTGAGCCTAAGTACTTAAAATCCTCCACCTTCGTTATCTCTGCTCCCTGTAACATCACCGTTCCTCCTGGGTCCTTCTCATTCACACACATGTATTCTGATTTTCTGAGGCTAACCTTCATTCCTCTCCTTTCCAGGGTATACCTCCACCTCTCTAGATTTTCCTGCACTTGTTCTCTGCTCTCACTACAGATCACGATGTCATCTGCAAACATCATAGTCCATGGAGATTCTTGTCTCACCTCGTCTGTCAGCCTGTCCATCACCATAGCAAACAAGAAGGGGCTCAGAGCTGACCCTTGATGCAGTCCCACCTCCACCTTGAATTGTCGGTCACACCGACAGCACACCTCACCACTGTCTTACATCTCTCATACATGTCCTGCACCACTCTAACATACTTCTCTGCCACTCCAGACTTCCTCATGCAATACCACAGTTCTTCTCTTGGCACCCTGTCATATGCTTTTTCCAGATCCACAAAGGCACAATGTAGCTCCCTCTGACCTTCTCTGTACTTCTCTATTAACATCCTCAAGGCAAACATTGCATCTGTGGTGCTCTTTCTTGGCATGAATCCAAACTGTTGTTCACAAATGCTGACCTCTGCCCTTAGTCTAGCTTCCACTATTCTTTCCCATAACTTCATCGTATGGCTCATCAACTTTATCCCTCTGTAGTTGCTGCAACTCTGCACGTCTCCCTTGTTCTTAAAAATGGGCACCAGCACACTTCTCCTCCACTCCTCCGGCATCTGCTCACTCTCTAGGACCTTGTTGAATGTTCTTGTCAGAAAATCTACTGCTACCTCTCCTAGACACTTCCATATCTCCACAGGTATGTCATCAGGACCAACTGCCTTTCCATTCTTCATCCTCTTCAATGCCCTTCGCACTTCACCCTTACTGATCTTTGCTACATCCTGCTCCTCAATGGTTACCTCTTCTACTATTTTTTCTCTCTCATTTTCCTCATTCATCAGCTCTTCAAAATACTCTTTTCCATCTTCCCAGCACACTTCTGTCATTAGTCAATACAGTTCCCTCTCTGTCCTTTATCAATCTAACTTGCTGCACGTCCTTCCCATCTCTATTTCTCTGCTGTGCCAACCTGTATAGATCATTTTCTCCCTCTTTACTATCCAACCTATCATACAAGTCATCATACGCCCTCTGTTTGGCCTTAGCCACTGCTACTTTCGCCTTACGCTGTGTCTCCCTGTACTCCTGTTTACTCTCTTCGGTCCTCTCAATGTCCCACTTCTTCTTGGCTAACCTTTTCCTTTGTACACACTCCTGCACTTCCTCATTCCACCACCAAGTCTCCTTATCTACTTTCCTTCCAGAGTACCCACCAAGTACTCTCCTACCTGTCTCCCTGATCACATTTGCTGTGGTTGTCCAGTCATTTGGAAGCACTTCCTGGCCACCCAAAGCCTGTTTCAACTCCTCCTTGAAGACAACACGACACTCTTCCTTTTTCAGCTTCCACCACTTTGTCTTCTGCTCTGCCTTTGCCTTTTTCACCTTTCTCACCATCAGAGTCATCCTGCACACCACCATCCTATGCTGTTTGGCAACGCTCTCACCCACGATGACTTTGCAGTCACTGACTTCCTTCAAATTACATCGCCTACACAAGATGTAGTCTACCTGTGTGCGCCTACCTCCGCTTTCATAAGTCACCCTATGCTCCTGTTTCTTCTCAAAGAAAGTATTCACCACAGCCATTTCCATCCTTTGCAAAATCTATCAACATCTGTCCTTCATGCTCCTGTCCTGGATACCAAACCTGCCCATCACTTCCTCGTCCCCTCTGTTGCCTGCCCCAACATGTCCATTGAAGTCTGCACCTATGACCACTCTTTCACCTCTGGGGGTACTCTGCATCACTTCATCTAAGTCACTCCAGAATCTCTCCTTCTCTTCTAGCTCACATCCTGCCTGTGGGGCATAAGCACTAACAACATTGAGCATTACACCTTCAATTTCTAACTTGAGATTCATCACTCTGTCTGACACTCTTTTCACTTTTAGAACATTCCTGACAAACTCCTCCTTCAAGATGACTCCGACTCCATTTCTCTTCCCATCCACACCGTGATAAAATAGCTTAAACCCTGCTCCTAAGCTTTTAGCTTTGCTACCTTTCCACCTGGTCTCCTGAACACACAGTATGTCCACCTTCCTCCTCTGCATCATGTCAACCAGCTCTCTACCTTTTCTGTGCATAGTTCCAACATTCAAAGTCCCCACTCTCAGTCCTAGACTCATGCCTTTCCTCTTCTCTCTCTGCCTACGGACACGCCTCCCACCTCTCCTTCTTCGACGTCTTCGACCAACAGTAGTCCAATTTCCATCAGCACCCTGTTGATTGACAGCACTGATGGCGGTCGTTGTTAACCCGGGCCTCGACCGATCCGGTATGGAGGTAATACTTTTGATTTGCATCATCAATAATTGGCATTGGTTTTACGTCGGATGCTCTTCCTGACACAACGCTCTGCATTTCTCCGGGCTTGGGACCGGCATGAGGGGGAGAGACACTGGTTAGTGCCCCCCCACCTCATGGCTGCATTATTTTAAAATCGCAGGAATGATTCACAAAAATACACAATATCAAATTTGCAGCTCAAACGCTTCACCTGTGAAAATTCATTGTCATGTATATGTAGACTGCTGATATTCCATGTCAAGATGTCAAACGTAGGGCCGTGGCCGCACCTTCAGTCCCCAGTTTGTTTACTCTCTCCGTGTGTTTGTCCTTGTCCTTGACCTTGCTTGTCAGTTTCATTTCCGGGTCCAAACAAACCAGCCCATGTGGGTATGTTAATGTTGAGTGATGACTGTTCTACGTGCGATACTTTTTCTCTTGCAATACTTTTGGAGTCTCTATCGTACACAAACACTTGGCCTTTCACAATCAACTTGTTTTGACGCATCTTCGGGTTGTGTCCTGCATCTCGGGCCCTGACAAACCAGGGGGAGAGTGCCCGTCTGTCCTCTTGTATCTTTTGGCCATGTTTCTCACTGTCTATGGTGGGAACGTCATGCAAAAGAATCATTGCTGACTTTTATCAAGAGGAGCTGCACAGCTATCAGTGTGTTTCTGCCCTGTGATGGCCTGGCAAGCTGTTCAGGGTGTATCCTGATTTTGCCCAGAGTTGACTGAAATGGGAGCCAACCTCCTCGCGACCCTAATTAGAACCGAGTGGTTAAGAAAATTAATAAATTAGTATTATTATTAGTAATAATATAAAAAAAGATATTTTTATTATTGTTATCATTATAGTTAAAAATGATATGCACCAGAGAGGCATTGGGTGATCCTGGCACATCAGGCTTGTGAGGCTCATTATTAGCTCAGGGCCCTCACCCTCTCTACATGCAGTCCAGGCGGCAAATGGGGCTTCCTGAATGTTTTTCCTGAATCTTGCCAATCACATTGCTGTCAAAAGGGACAGAAAATTCAATAATTTTAATAATTTCATTGGTTTTATCAAACAGGACAAGATCAGGCTTATTGGCTTCAATCTTCCTCAGGCTGAAAATGGGTTGATTCCATAGAAGCTTAAAATCATAATTTTCCATCATGCCCTGGATATGATCAGGGTCGTACCATGGGTGAACCTCAGAGTCAAAACCACAAGCATGACAAAGACAGTAGTAAAATGAGCATACCATGCTATCATGTCTTTTCAAGTCAGAAGTTTGTGCCAAAGCAGGACAACCATTGACAAGGTGTTGAGCAGTCTCACTAAATTCATTACATAATCTACATTTGGAATTGAGGTTTTCTCTTGAAATATTACATTGGCCACTGCGTGAAGGAAGTGACTGGTCCTGAGTGGCAATAAGAAAGCCCTCAGTTTCACTTTTGAGACCAGCCGACATCATTCAGGCGAAGCAGTCAGCAGGATTACTGTTCTGTTCAACACACTTCACGTAAACACGATGCAGTGGCTTTGTAGTTGCTCCTTGAAATGTCAACTCTGAGCTGATTTTGTAAATGACTTCACCTGGGTAACACACATTGATGTACCGTCCCGCAGTACCTCACCATCAACACAATCAAGATTTAAGTTGAGATTCTGAGCAACAACCCTGGCACGTTTGAAGTAGATGTGAAAGTCCTTGCTTTCATCATGAGTCTTCACATACTTAACAAGAGGATCATCAGATAAATAACCGTGCAAAAGTGCACAGCAAAGTACAATCGTGAAGAGCTTCCACATTGATCAAACCTCGCCGTCCAGAATTGATTGACATATATAAATGATTGAGAGAGGAGCGAGGGTGGTGAGCTTGATTTTCTGATATAATCCTTCTTGTAAGGCGATCAAGGTCCATCGGATCATCTTTTGTCCAGCCTATGATACCAAGCAAATAAGACAGGACAGGCACTGCAAAAGTATTTGTAGCTTTGACTTTGTTTTTCACATTCAGCTCCAAACTCCAGATCCTTTTGAGATGAGATTTGTACTCTGCCTGTAGCTTGTCTTTGATGTGGACTTTCTGGAGCTTGTCACGAACTTGCATCCCTAAATAGGTCTAAGATTGGCCTTCCACGAGATGTTCAATAACTCCTCCCCTTGAACTCAACAGATCCATTATTGACTGGATTGCCATGCCTTAAGTGGAGAACATTACATTTGTCAAGCCCAAATGTTATTCCAATATCCTATGAAAAGGACTCAACAATGTGGATTTGGTATTTCAAATTGGAATCTCCTTTGGCAGTCAGTTCAATGTCATCCATGTAGAGGAGGTGAGTAAGAGGTGTTGGAGATCTGTACTGAGGAGCTCTTGGATGAGAGCCCTCCTCCTTGTTGAGCATGAAACTCAATAGATTGTGTCACAGGCAAAGAAGCAAAGCACTTAAAGAATCTCCTTGGAATATTCTTCTCTTGATGGAAATACACTCTGAAGTCTTAATCTGCCCTTGCGAGTACATCTCAAGCCGAGTTGACCAGCAACCCATTAAAGACTTGACTAAAGGTAGTAGTCGTTCAGGTAGGCCAATACACTGCAAAAGACTTCAAAATCCATTCGTGAAGAAGTCATATGCCTTTTTGTAATCAAGCCAACACATTGAGAGGTTTTCTGGATCAATAATTGATCCTTGCATCCTCAACACCCCTTTCTGGCCCCTTTCTGCTCTCTGTAAAAAATTTTATTGGAAGAGCAGTAGGATGACACAATATTTATCAAACCTGTATATGTTATCAAACACCCTGTAAATATTTTGTACATGGTATTCAAACATGTGATAGGGTGGTATTTTTTTGGATTTGTCAAGTCTCCTTTCTTTGGGAGGAGTATTGTATGACCTTTGCAGAACCATGAAGAAACATCCCCTGTGTCTATTATACCATTTCAAATGTCGTCATCCTCCAATGTTCCTCAGTCGTACCGTCATCTTCCATGTCCTTCCGTATGATTCCGAATGTATTCCTCCGCTTCCAACAGGCCAAAATATTCCACGAACGTGCTTTTAAGCATGTTCAAAAGCATGTTCACGGAAAAATATTCCAACAGACATCTCACGCACAAACATTCGAAACATTAACTTAGGTACTGTACTGGAATAATAATCGAAAAAGACTTTAATACAAAAGTTCAGATGATTATTCCTCTTCAGGTTATCAAAGGCAGGCCATGTCTCTCACTGTCTATGGTGAGAGGCATGTAAAAGAACCATTGCTGACTTTCGTAAAGAGTAGGCTGCAAAGCCGTCAGCATGTTTCTGTCCCTTGCTAAAGCTTGTGTGACAGAAAGGGCATCCAACATAAAAACCCATGCCAAATCAAATGTGCAAATCAGATGATTCGCTGTGGCGACTCTCGAGAACGGGAAAAAGCCAAAAAGAAAAGAAGGTGGCACTTCAGAGGAAACTCTCGTTTCTTCAGGATAAAGTCTTATTTCTTCAGAAGAGACATCCAACGTTTTCTATCGCTTAGCCAGAGAAGATGCACAGCGTTTGAGAGGCATCATAGAGCTTAACTGGTAATTAAAACACACTAAAGAAAGAGGCTCATTGACAACTTGTGCGCGAATGAGGAAAAGGGGGTGTTACATCATCTGAACCAATCAGCAGGAAGGAGGACAGCCATTGGCTGAATTTGAGTGACGTGTCAGTTGCTTGGCAGTCCGCGAATACTCAAACCGTGAGTGCAAAACCGCGATTAGTCAGGGCCTGTTGTAGTATTAATGAGAGAATGAGCTTCCTTGGTCAAATCTGCGTATTTATAGGCGAAATCAGAAGCAAATCCTTTGATCTTTGCCGATTTTTCTGCGTTGAAACGTGGTTACTCCGGGTAGTTCTCAGTCATTCCTTAGTCATTCCGTGTTGAACGTGAACGTTCCGCCTTTGTTCCGCCATCATTCCGTAGCTCTTCCTTCTAAAATAAAGTAGTGCCATAGTCTTTCCGAGTGTTCCGTGCTTTCTGTGAACGTTCCGTTAATTATCCGAAGGTCTTCCTTTGCAATTCGCACTGGTTCCGAAGGTAATCTGAGCACTTTTCCGCATGTATTCTGATATTGTACTGCGGTCTTTGTGTCTTTTCCGCACATTCCGTGAACGTTCCAAAGGTACAATTTTCCATAGATTTTTTTACCCATTTTCCATGTAAAAATGCCGGAGCTTGTCCACAGAGTGCGTTCCGCGCCTTTCCACCACAAACATTGCATTCCGCGCTCTATTGAAATGGGACCATTAGAGAATTGAAAGAAGCAAGAAGATGCAGCTGGACACCAAGAAACCGTTTTTAATGCCACCAGGCCATGGAGCTGTATTTGATTTACATATGTTAAGGCGGGGGGGGGGGGGGGCACTAACCAGTGCCTCTCCCCCTTATGCCGGTCCCAAGCCCAGAGAAATGCAGAGGGTTGCGACAGGAAGGGCATCCGGCGTAAAACTTTTGCCAATTTACAAAATGCAAACCATGAACACAAATCTCGTTACAGATCAGTCGAGGCCCGGATTAACAACGACCGCCATCGGTGCTGTTAGCCAATAGGGTGCTGGTGGAAATTGGACTACTGTTGGTCGAAGACGTTGAAGAAGGAGAGGCGGGAGGCGTGTCCGTAGGCAGAGAGAGAAGAGGAAAAGCACGGGTCTAGGACTGAGAATAGGGACTTTGATTGTTGGAACTATGCAAAGAAAAGATAGAGAGCTGGCTGACATGATGCAGAAGAGGAAGGTGGACATCCTGTGTGTTCAGGAGACCAGGTGGAAAGGTAGCAAAGCTAAAAGCTTAGGAGCAGGGTTTAAGCTGTGTTTTCATGGTGTGGATGGGAAGAAAAATGGAGTAGGAGTCATCTTGAAGGAGGAGTTGGTCAGGAATGTTCTAGAAGTGAAAAGAGTGTCAGACAGAGTGATGAGTCTGAAGTTAGAAATTGAAGGTGTGATGTTCAATGTTGTTAGTGCTTATGCCCCACAGACAGGATGTGAGCTAAAAGAGAAGGAGAGATTCTGGAGTGAGTTAGATGAAGTGATGCAGAATACCCCCAGAGGTGAAAGAGTGGTCATTGGTGCAGACTTCAATGGACATGTTGGTGCAGGCAACAGAGGGGACGAGGAAGTGATGGGTAGGTTTGGTATCCAGGACAGGAACGCAGAAGGACAGATGTTGGTAGATTTTGCAAAAAGGATGGAAATGGCTGTGGTAAATACTTTCTTCAAAAAGAAACAGGAGCATAGGGTGACCTATAGAAGCGGAGGTAGGAGATCACAGGTAGACTTCCTCTTGTGTAGGCGAGGTAATTTGAAGGAAGCCAGTGGCTGCAAAGTAGTAGTGGGTGAGAGTGTTGCCAAACAGCATAGGATGGTGGTATGCAGGATGACACTGATGGTGCGGAAGGTGAAGAAGGCAAAGGCAGAGCAGAAAACAAAGTGGTGGAAGTTGAAAAAGGAAGAGGGTCTTGTTGTCTTCAAGGAGAAATTGAAAAAGCCTTTGGGTGGTCAGGAAGTGCTTCCAGATGACTGGACAACCACAGCAAATATGATCAGGGACACAAATAGGAGAGTAGTTGGTGTGTCCTCTGGAAGGAAAGTAGATAAGGAGACTTGGTGGTGGAATGAGGAAGTGCAGGAGTGTGTACAAAGGAAGAGGTTAGCTAAGAAGAAGTGGGACATTGAGAGGACCGAAGAGAGTGACCAGGAGTACAGGGAGACACAGCGTAAGGTGAAAGTAGCAGTGGCTAAGGCCAAACAGAGGGCGTATGATGACTTGTATGATAGGTTGGGCAGCAAGGAGGGAGAAAATGATCTATCCAGGTTGGCACAGCAGAGAGATAGACATGGGAAGAACGTGCAGCAAGTTAGAGTAATTAAGGACAGAGAGGGAAATGTATTGACTGATGACAAAAGTGTTCTGGGAAGATGGAAAGAGTACTTTGAAGAGCTTATGAATGAGGAAAATGAGAGAGAAGAGGTGACCATTGAGGAGCAAGAAGTAGCAAAGATTAGTAAGGGTGAGGTGAGGAGGGCACTGAAGAGGATGAAGAATGGAAAGGTAGTTGGTCCTGATGATATACCAGTGGAGGTATGGAAGTGTCTAAGAGAGGTAGCAGTAGATTTTCTGACAAGAACATTCAACAAGGTCTTAGAGAGTGAGCAGATGCCGGAGGGATGGAGGAGAAGTGTGCTGGTGCCCATTTTTAAGAATAAGGGAGACGTGCAGAGTTGAGGCAACTACAGAGGGATAAAGTTGATGAGCCATACGATGAAGTTATGGGAAAGAATAGTGGAAGCTCGACTAAGGGCAGAGGTCAGCATTTGTGAGCAACAGTTTGGTTTCATGCCAAGAAAAAGCACCACAAATTCAATGTTTGCTTTGAGGATGTTAATAGAGAAGTACAGAGAAGGTCAGAGGGAACTGCATTGTGCCTTTGTGGATCTGGAAAAAGCATATGACAGGGTGCCAAGAGAAGAACTGTGGTATTGCATGAGGAAGTCTGGAGTGGCAGAGAAGTATATTAGAGTGGTGCAGGACATGTATGAGAGATCTAAGACAGTGGTGAGGTGTGCTGTCAGCGTGACCAACGAATTCAAGGTGGAGGTGGGACTGCATCAAGGATCATTCTTGTTTGCGATGGTGATGGACAGGCTGACAGACGAGGTTAGGCAAGAATCTCCATGGACTATGATGTTTGCAGATGACATTGTGATCTGTAGGGAGAGCAGAAAACAAGTGCAGGAAAATCTAGAGAGGTGGAGGTATGCCCTGGAAAGGAGAGGAATGAAGGTCAGCCTCAGAAAATCAGAATACATGTGTGTGAATGAGAAGGACCCAGGAGGAACGGTGATGTTACAGGGAGCAGAGATAACGAAGGTGGAGGATTTCGGAGGGCCAGCGATGTTATATGGCTTAGAAACAGTGGCGCTGAGAAAAAGGCAGGAGACAGACCTGGAGGTAGCAGAGATGAAAATGTTGAGGGTCTCTCTGGGAGTAACGAGGATGGATAGGATTAGAAATGAGTACATCAGAGGGACAGCCCATGTAAGATGTTTTAGAGACAAAGTCAGAGAGGCTGGATTGAGATGGTTTGGACATGTACAGAGGAGGGATAGTGAGTATATTGGCAGTAGGATGCTGAAGTTGGAACTACCAGGCAGAAGGCCGAGAGGAAGACCACAGAAGAGATTTATGGATGTGGTGAAGGAGGACATGAGGGTCATTGGAGGAAGAGAAGATGCATTATCATCATCATCATCATCATCTTCCGCTAAGCCCAGAGTCGTGTCGCAGGGGCAGCAACCTGAGCAAAGAGGTTCAGACGTCCCTCTCCCCAGCCACTTCCTCCAGCTCTTCCGGGGGGACACGGAGGCAGTCTCAGACAAGTCGCTAGACATAGTCCCTCCAGCATGTTCTAGGTCGACCCCGGGGTCTCTTCCCGGTTGGACATGCTTGAAACACCACACCAGGGAGGTGTCCGGGAGGCATTCTGACCAAATGCCGGAGCCACCTCAACTGGTCCCTCTCAATGCAGAGGAGCAGCGAATCTACTCCGAGCTCTGCCTGGATGGGAGAGCTCTCCCCCTCTAAGGGAGAATCCTGCCACCTGGTGAAGGAAGCTCATTTCAGCCGCTTGAATCCGCAATCTTGTTCTTTCGGTCACTTCCCAAAGCTCGTGACCATAGGTGAGGGTTGGAACGTAGATCGACTGGTAAATTGAGAGCGTTGCCTTGCGGCTCAGCTCTTTCTTCACCACAACAGACCAGTACAGGCTCCGTTTAACAGCAGAGGTTGCAGTGATCTGTCTGTCGATCTCCTGCCCCATCCTTCCCTCACTCGTGAAAAAGACCCCAAGATACTTAAACTCCTCCACTTGGGACAGGATCTCATTCCCGACCCAGAGGGTGCATTCCACCCTTGTCTGACTGAGAATCATGGCCTCTGACTTGGAGGTACTGATCTTCATCCCGGCTGCTTCGCACTCAACTTCGAATCGCTCCAATGAGAGCTGGAGTCCCGACTTGATGAAGCCAAAAGGACATCATCATCCACAAAAAGCAGAGACAAGATCCGATGGCCACCAAACCCCTCAATGCCTCAGCTGTGCCTAGAAATTCTGTCCATAAAAATTATGAACAGAATCGGTGATAAAGTACAGCCTTGGCAGACTCCAACTCCCACCGGAAATGAATTCAATCTGTTGTTACCAATACGGACCAAACTCTGGCTCCGGTGATACAGAATGACTTGTAGGAACGGGTCCAGAACGCCGTACTCCCAGAGCACACACCACAAGATTGTTTGAGGGACACAATCGAACGCCGTCTTCTCCAAATCCACGAAACACATATGGACAGATTGGGCAAACTCCCATGCCCCTTCTAAGATCCTGCGGAGCGTATCGAGTTGGTCAAGAATGCTACGGCCAGGACGAAAACCACATTGTTCCTCATGAATCCAAGGTTCGAATATTGGTCGGATCCTCCTCTCCAGTACACCTGCATAGACTTTCCTGGGTAGGCTGAGGAGCGTGATTCCCCGATAATTGGAACACATCCTTCGGTCCCCCTTCTTAAAAATCGAGACTGTTACCCTGGTTTGCCAATCTAAAGGTACAGCCCCTGATGACCACGCGATGTTGCAGAAACGTGTCAACCAAGACAGTCCTACAGCATCCAGAGCCCTGAGATATTCAGGGCAGATCGCATCCAACCCCGGGGCTCAACCACCAAGGAGCTTTTTGACAACCTCAGTGATCTCCACCCCAGTGATGGCAGACCCCCCCCGAAACCCCCAGGGTCCTCCTCCTCCATGGAGGGTGTGTTGGTGGGATTGAGGAGGTCCTTAAAGTATTACCTCCGCCTCTCGACAACATCCCCAGTCGAGGTGCTTTAAACAGTGTTTGTGGAGAACTGCTTCCCCCTCCTGAGGTGTCGGATGGTGGTCCAGAACATTTTTGGGTCCAACCGTAATCACTCTCCAGGCCCTCATCGATCTCCTCCCACCCCCGAGATTTTGCATCTGTGACAGCCTCGGGTACAGCACGTTTGGCCTACCGGTACCTGTCCGCTGCCTCGGGAGTCCCACAGGCTAATAAAACACGATAGGCCTCCTTTTTCACCTGGACGGCCCCCTTCGCTACAGGTGTCCATCACCGGGGTTCAGGAGTTACTGCCACACCAATCACCGACAACCTTCCGGCCTCAGGTATGGGTTGCCACCTCAGCAATGGAGGCATGAAACATGGCCCATTCAGATTCCATGTCACCTGCCTCCTCCGGGACGTGGTTGTTGCTCTGCCGGAGGTGGGAGTTAAAGGCCTCTCGGACAGGAGACTCCGCCAAACGTTCCCAGCAGACCCTGATTACGTGCTTGGGCCTGCCAGGCCTGGAAGGCAGCCACCCCCTCGACCGAAGCCAACTCACCACCAGGTGGTGATCGGTGTTAAGCTCAGCTCCTCTCTTCACCCAAGTGTCCAGAACATACGGTCGCAAGTCCGGTGACATGACTACAAAGTCAATCATCAAACTGCGACCTAGGGTGTCCTGGTGCCAAGTGCACTTATGGGCACACTTATGTTCGAACATGGTGTTCGTGATAGACAAACTGTGACAAGCGAATGAGTCCAACAACGAAACACCATTCAAGTTCAGACTGGAGAGGCCAATCAAACCCTTCTAGGTCACACTATCGGTGCCCACATGGGCGTTGAAGTCTCCCAAGACAACGAGTGAGTCTCCCAAGGGAGCGTTCTCCAGCATACTCCCTAAAGACTCCAAAGCACAAATAACAGTCAGGACCCATCCCCCCCACCCAATGACGGAGGGAAGCTACCCTTTCGTCAACCGGGGAGAACCCCAACATTTGGGCCCGAGACGAGGGGGCAACAGGAATGCCCACACCGGCTCGCCACCTCTCCCCATGAGCAACTCCAGAATGGAATTAGGTCCAGCCTCTCTCGAGATGGGTGGTTCCAGAGCCCAAGCTATGTGTTGAGGCGAGCCCAACTATATCTAGTCGGTATATCTCCACCTCACGCACCAGATCAGGCTCCTTCCCCACCGGAGAGCTGACATTCCATGTCCCGAGAGTCAGAGTCAGCAACCGAGGATCGGCCGACAGAACCCATGCCTTTGGCTGCCATCCAACACACATTGCACCCAACCCTTAAAACTCCTCCAACGCTTGGTGGGTCCATGGGCAGAAGCCCGACCACCAGGCGCTCACTTTCGAGCCCCTCCCCTGGGCCTGACTTCAGGGGGGGACCCTGGCGACCCGCTTTCAGGCAAGGGAAACTGCATCCTTGTCTGTTTCTTAGTCATAGAGGTCTTCTGAATCTGCATCATTAATTTTGAAAAGTTTGTTTTGCTTTATAAATTGATTTTTCTTTTCCCATTTTCTTTTGCCCCAAATCTTAACCTTTGCCTTCAAGGACTCAAATATTTTAAGGAGATTTTTTTCCTTAGTTGTCTTGTGTTTAGTTTTGACTTTTCTCCAAATTGTCTTTTGCCTTTTTTTTCATTGACTCACCTTTAGGTCTTAACTTAAGGCAAAGCTCCAGCCATGAGATGTCTCTCGTTTTGTTTTTTAATTTTTGTATGAACCGGTTTCCTTTGCTGTTGTTGTTTTTAAGTTTAATAGTGGTAGGTTTGGAAACTGAGTGGAGTTCCTCAAGTGTTCGGGCAGCAGTATACACACAATTGATCTTATGCAAAGAACACTCTGCGTCGAGTTACTGATATTATTTCATTTAATTTATCCATTTGGTTGTGTAAATTTTTTAAGCATAATTTTTGCTGGTTTTCGTTTATCAATTGCAGATTCAAGAAATTTCATCATAAAAATGCTGAAAGAGTATATGAATTTGAAAATTGAATTAATTGAAAATATTATTATTATTATTATTATTATTATTCTTGTCCTCGCCCAGAGTCAGCTGAAATGGACGCCAGCCTCCCCCCGACTCAACTCGTATTCGGATTAAGCGTTTTAGAAAATGAAGGAATGAATGCAGCCATGAGGATGGGCACAAACAAGTGTCCGTCCTCATGCCGGTCCCAAGCCCGGATAAATGCAGAGGGTCGCGACAGGAAGGGCATCTGGCATAAAACGTTTGCCAAAATACACAATGCGAACCATCAATACTAATTTCATACCGGATCGGTCGAGGCCCAGGTTAACAACGACCGCCATCAGTGCTGTCAACCAACAGGGTGCTGGTGGAAATTGGACAACTGTTGGTCGAAGAAGGAGAAGGAGGACATTAAGGTAGTTTGAGTAAGAGTAGAAGATGCAGAGGATAGGGTGAGATTGTGGCAGATGATGGTGATGGAGAGAGATGGCGACCCCTGAAGGGAAAAGCCAAAAGGAAAAGAAGAAAGAAGAAGAAGAAAATGAAGGAATGATTGAATTTTGGATTCTGGATTAAGAGAACATGTCCTTACTGAGAGTGCTTCTGCCAGTTTCCGGTGTAGGAGTTCATTCTCCTTTCTGAGCAGTCGGATCCGCTCTCTGTTCTTCTTCATTACACTCTGTGAACTCTCATGCTGCGCGCGTCTCTCTCCCTCTAGTGGCCGCAAGGAAACACACGAAGAATATAACCACCTTTTATACAACTATTGTTATTACTTCCACAACAACTAGTAACAAAAGCAATATAATAATTATTTATTATGATAATCTCTATTCTTGGTGTGTGTGTGTGTGTGTGTGTGTGTGTGTGTGTGTGTGTGTTTATTTACTTACCCAGCAACTGGATTTTTCTCTGTAAGTCTGATCTTCGGTCCCGAATCAGAGGTTTGTTATCCTTTGTGCTTAAAGTCGCCGACATTTGAATAAAATATGATTTTTTTTTTTCCAAATATCTCTCTCTCTCTCTCTCTCTCTCTCTCTCTCTCTCTCTTTCTCTCCCTTTCTGTTTGTGTAATGCATGTTGCTAGGCAACCCAGACATTTTTGGTTTGGGCGTGGAGAATCAAAAATATAAACCCCGCCCACACACCTTAAAAGTCCCAATGGGGCAGTTTCTGTTCTATTTCTGCTTGTGTTTTTACCTCTTACTTTTGTTTCATTTACAGAATTTGGAAGAAACCCTTATTCAGAATGACACACACTCTCTCTTACTCTTTCGTTCATACATACACACTCTTTTTCTCACACAGAGACAAATTCTCCTGCAAAGGTTCTCTCTCTGTTTTACACCTCCCTCACCCTTATTCACATGCTCTCTCCCTCTCTCTCTCTCTCTCACTCACACACACACACACACACATGCATATGTTTTCTCTCTTTTTCTTTTACGATAGGTAGTGTATGAGTGTTGGGTTGGTTGTGAGTTTGGGGAAATATTTGGTAGTGTTGGGTAATGTGTGTATGATTGTTGGATATTGTGTGAGTGTTGGGTGGCTTGTGATTGTTGGGTAGTGGGTGTGAGTATTGGGAGTGTTAAGTAGATTGTGATTGTTGGTTGTGGGATAGATAGTGTGGGATAGAGTCTGATTTTTGGGTAGTTTCTGAGCTTTGAGATGTATTGTAATTGTTGGGTAGTGTGTGAGTGTTGGGTAGTTTGTGAGTGTTTGTGTGTTGGGTAGAGTGTAAGTCTTTGCTCGATTGTGACTGGTAGTGTGTGTGAGTGATGGGAAGATTGTAATTGTTGGGCAATGTGTTTGAGAGTTGGGTAGACTGAGCATTGAGTCTTTCTCTCTCTCTCTCTCTCTCTCTCTCTCTCTCTCTCTCTGTCACACACACACACATATACATACATACATACATACAGTATTTCACATGCCGATTGTCTCAGGTGCCCTATGATGGCCTAGCAAGCTGTCCAGGGTATACTCTGCCCTCGTCTAGAGTTGGCTGAGATGGGCACCCCTCCCCGCGACCCTAATTAGGATTAATAGGTTCAGAAAATAACTGATTATCTCAGGTTCTTAGGTGAGCGCAGTTTCTCTAAGACAGTTATTCATGCTGTAGTTAATGATATGTGCCTTCATCAGAGGTTACGAACTTTAATAGAGGTGTGGAAACTAGTGCAGGCAATGTCTGATTCTGTAATATGCTCTCACTTGTATCTATGCTAGATTCAATCAGGTAAATCAGATTTTAATAGGATCCACTCATAAAGCTGCTCACACTCTTCATTTAATACTAACTTTAGGATTAAATAGGATTGCATGATGAGATGATTTGCTGGATGTCTTCATTTCTGAGTGATCTGTTGCAAATGAAGCTTAAGTGGAATCTATGTTGTGTAGTATAGGAGTTGCATTGGGAGTAAATGTCTCACAGATTTGTTTAATAATCCCATCAAAGAAATCGGCAAAGTATTCGGTAGTCAAGGAAGATGGTGCATGTGGAACAGATGAATTGAGTAAGAATGAAAATCTGTCTGGAGTTTGTGCAGCAGTGTACAACTTTTTCTTGTCCTTTTTCTGTCTTAGCAGAAGTCATATCAAATGAAAATGTGAACCGGAGAGAAGACAGATTTCATTCGAGTTGAGATTTCTTTCACTTTCTCTCAGCTGCTCGGAGTTGTCTACAACTGCTTCGCAGCACCTCTGAGAGTCAAGGAGCAGAACAAGAAGTCTTCTTGGATTTTGTGGGTAATGGGCAGAGGAGATCCATAGAAGTGAAGAGAAGAAAGTCTCAGTAGTAGATTTGAGTGTTCAGGAACAAAAGGAGACTGGATTAGAAAGAAAATCTCAAGTACAGAAAGCAACAGATGAAGGACATACAGTGTGGAGCTTTTGTTGAGTGGGGGAAGAAATTTGAGAGCTAGTATTGGATAGAATAGTTAAGTTGGGTGTAAAGGAAACTAAGTGGGAGTCAGAGATGTGTAGTGCAGTGGAATTAATGCCTGTTATTGGAGATTAAAGAAAGAAAACAAGATCCAGGAGATTTCCTCTTTTATTTGTGGGAGAGCAGTTGTCAAAAGTTAAAGAAAAGGAGTAAAGAAGGGGGAGAAGGCAAGAGGATATATAATAAAGTCTCCCAGAAAAGTTAAGAGGGGACTTAGATGAAGTGATGCAGAGTACCCCCAAAAGTGAAAGAGTGGTCATTGGGGCAGACTTCAATGGGCATGTTGATACAGGCAACAGAGGGGACGAGGAAGTGATGGGCAGATTTGGTATCCAGGACAGGAACGCAGAAGGACAGATGTTGATAGATTTTGCAAAAAGGATGGAAATGGCTGTGGTGAATACTTTCTTCAAGAAGAAACAGGAGCATAGGGTGACTTATGAAAGCGGAGGTAGGAGCACACAGGTAGACTACATCTTGTGTAGGCGATGTAATTTGAAGGAAATCACTGACTGCAAAGTAGTAGTGGGTGAGAGTGTTGCCAAACAGCATAGGATGGTGGTGTGAAGGATGACACTGATGGTGAGAAAGGTGAAAAAGGCAAAGGCAGAGCAGAAGACAAAGTGGTGGAAGCTGAAAAAAGAAGGGTGTCGTGTTTTCTTCAAGGAGGAGTTGAAACAGGCTTTGAGTGGTCAGGAAGTGCTTCCAGATGATTGGACAACCACAGCCAATGTGATCAGGGAGACCGGTAGGAGAGTACTTGGTGTGTCCTCTGGAAGGAAAGTAGATAAGGAAACTTGGTGGTGGAATGAGGAAGTGCAGGAGTGTGTACAAAAGAAGAGGTTAGCCAAGAAGAAGTGGGACATTGAGAGGACAGAAGAGAGTAAACAGGAGTACAGGGAGACACAGCGTAAGGCGAAGGTAGCGGTGTCAAAGGCCAAACAGAGGGCGTATGATGACTTGTATGATAGGTTGGACAGTAAGGAGGGAGAAAATGATCTATACAGGTTAGCACAGCAGAGAAATAGAGATGGGAAAGACGTGCAGCAAGTTAGAGTGATAAAGGACAGAGAGGGAAATGTATTGACTGATGACAGAAGTGTGCTGGGAAGATGGAAAGAGTACTTTGAAGAGCTGATGAATGAGGAAAATGAGAGAGAAAAAAAGAGTAGAAGGGGTGACCGTTGAGGACCAGGAAGTAGCAAAGATTAGTAAGGGAGAAGTGAGGAGGGCATTGAAGAGGAGGAAGAGTGGAAAGGCAATTGGCCCTGATGACATAACAGTTGAGGTATGGAAGTGTCTAGGGGAGGTAGCAGTAGATTTTCTGACAAGAATATTCAACAAGGTCTTAGAACAGAGCAGATGCCAGAGGAATGGAGAAGTGTGCTTGTGCCCATTTTTATGAACAATGGAGATGTACAGAGTTGTGGCAACTACAGAGGGATAAAGTTGATGAGCCATACAATGAAGTTATGGGAATGAATCATGGAAGCTAGACTAAGGGCAGAGGTCAGCATTTGTGAACAACAGTTTGGTTTCATGTCAAGAAAGAGCACCACACATGCAGTGTTTGCTTTGAGGATGTTAACAGAGAAGGTCAGAAGGAGCTGCATTGTGCCTTTGTGGATCTGGAGAAAGCATATGACAGGGTGCCGAGAGAAGAACTCGTATTGTATGAGGAAGTCTGGAGTGGCAGAGAAGTATGTTAGAGTGGTGCAGGACATGTATGAGAGATGTAAGACAGTGGTGAGGTGTGCTGTCGGTGTGACAGAAGAGTTCAAGGTGGAGGTGGGACTGCATCAAGGGTCAGCTCTCAGCCCCTTCTTGTTTGCAATGGTGATGGACAGGCTGACAAACGAGGTTAGACAAGAATCTCCATGGAGTATGATGTTTGCAGATGACATCGTGATCTGTAGTGAGAGCAAAAAACAAGTGGAGGAAAATCTCGAGAGGTGGAGGTCTGCCCTGGAAAGGAGGGGAATGAAGGTTAGTCTCAGTAAGACAGAATGCATGTGTGTGAACGACAAGGACCCAAGAGGAACGGTGAGATTACAGGGGGCAGAGATAAAGAAGGTGGAGGATTTTAAGTACTTAGGCTCAACAATCCAGAGCAATGGAGAGTGTGGAAAAGAGGTGAAAAAGCGTGTGCAGGCAGGTTGGAATGGATGGATAAAAGTGTGATGTGTAATAGGAGAGTATCGGCAAGAATGAAGGGAAAAGTGTACAAGACAGTGATGAGGCCAGCAATGTTGTATGGTTTAGAGACAGTGGCCCTGGGGAAAAGACAGGAGGCAGAGTTGGAGGTAGCAGAGATGAAAATGTTGAATTATTTTTGGGAGTAAAGAGGATGGATAGGATCAGGAATGAATATATGACAGGGACAGTGCATGTAATTCTTTGGAGACAAAGTCAAGGAGGCTAGCTTGAGATGCTTTGGACCTGTATAGAGGAGGGATAGTGAATATATTGGTAGTCAAATGCTGAGGTTGGAACTACCAGGCAGAAAGTCTTGAGGAAGACCAAAGAGAAGATTTATGGATGTGGTGAAGGCGGACATGAAGGTCGTTGGAGTAAGATGAGAATATGCAGAGGATGGGGTGAGATGGAGGCAGATGATTCGGTGTGGTGACCCCTGAAGGGAGCAGCCAAAAGGGAAAAAAAAGAAGTTCTTAAATAGTTGGGCGCACAGACTGATGCCAGGGAAGGGGCGGTCTGATGTCAGGAGGATGTGTAATTGCACCCCCACTACACTAGTTGGCAGTGGCGCGCTCACTGTCGCGCTATGGTGTAGCAGTTTTTTTGCACAAGCAAATGATATGAAGCGCAGTAAACAACACCTCAAGAAACAACACGGAAAAATTTCCAACAGGAATGAAGAGATGGAGAGAGACGGAGATATTAAGACAAGTTAGATGAGTTTAATTGAGGGTGTTTTTTTTTTTGTTTTTTTTTTAATTTCAGGCACAATGGTGCACTTTAAATGTACTGTTACAGATTAAAAAACAATGTTAATGAAGTTTCTTAATTGTATGTTAAACTGTATTTCTTTCTTTTTGCTTTTAATGTTAATAAAGATGCAATGTTATGCAGAGGTGCAGTGTTAATTTTATAGAGAAATAATTAAAGAATTGAGAAGCACCGCCCAAGGTGTGAGTGTGAATGGTTGTGTATTCCTGTTTATTCAAAACTTTTTCACTTCACTTCTTCATACACATCCGTGAAGTGTGTGTGTGTGTGTGAGAGAGAGAGAGAGAGAGAGAGAGAGAGATTATATCAGTAAAACTTCAGCGGGGCAGCGTGGTCACGTGATTCTCCATGACAACAAGGCATGTCATCAATGCAACTCGCGTTCCGTCTGCACATTAGATCTGCTTTTCAGGGTGAAGAGGGAGAAAAGTGTAGAGTGTGGTAGAGACGGAGAGAACAATCTGCATCTCCTATAAACACCATGAGTCATTTACCTCCGGGGTAAGTAGCGCATTGTACCGCCGTCTGAGCTGCGAATTTGTGACGGCTGTAATCGTGAACGATTCACACACACACACACACACACACACATGCGCGCGTTGCTGCGTGTTCCTCTGGAGATGAATAAACACTGGAGAGAAGGAACACGGAGCAGCAGGTCTGCTTGTGAGCGTTTTAGATCTTCATCAGGACGTTGTGTTTGGTGATGTAAAACTCTGTGCTCATAGTTCTGTTCTGCTCCTTTCTGAGGGTGATATCAAATCATCACCTTACACCTAGTCAAGAACGTTTATACCTGCCAAAAATAGAGTTAACATGGAACATTCTATAAACAATCTTCAGATCAAGTGGAACAGCTGCTGGGTTTATGGCATCCACCAGTGTTAACTTTCACACCCTGAAGCTGGAGATTTAAAATTATTGAAACATTAATGTGATATTCTGTAAAGCCAGATACAAAAATCCTAGTTTCTCATCACAACTTCTTGAAAATCTAAATGAGGCCTTAGTTTTTCAATCAATCAATCAACAAATAAATCAATAAATCCTTATTTTAATAGCGATATGAGGTGACTGTGGAAGCCCAAAACTTTTAAAGTGAAATGTAGGTAAAGTGATTGAAGCTATGAATTTGTGGTGATTTTCTGTAATTTGAGATTCTTAATAAAAAAAAAAAGAATAAACAAACTCTTTAAATGTATTCATATATGCCAGTTTTCTTTTTTAGAATCTACCCTAAATGAGCAGTTTACATACACATTTAATGTGTATGAAACTCTGAACACCTGTCTATAGAACAGCAGCTTTGCAGTTTCAAAAATATTCAGAAAATAGAACTATTTTAAAAATTGCTGAACCCCAGTGCACCAACTGGGTTATCAAAGGCCGGCCATGTCTCTCACCGTCGATGGTGTGAGGTTCATGCAAAAGAACAATTGCTGACTTTAGTCAAAAGTAAGTTGCATAGCCATCAGCATGTTTCTGCCCTGCGATGGCCTGGCAAGCTGTCCAGGGTCGGCTGAGATGGGTGCCAGCCTCCCCACGACCCTAGTTAGGATTAAGTGGTTCAGAAAATGAATGAATGAGCCAATCTCACAAAATCACCATCACACTGTCTTCTTCTTCTTCTTCTTTTACTTTCGGCTGCTCCCTTCAGGGGTCGCCACAGCAAATCATCTGCCTCCACCTCACCCTGTCCTCCGCATCTTCTTTTCTGACTCCAACGACCTTCATGTCTTCCTTCACCACATCCATAAATCTCACCATCACACTGTCTAACACCCAATCACTGCCTTCCGAGTTGTTTTTACATTGTCTGAGGAATTTTCTGAGGTTTTGAGTGCGTGTTTTAAATATAATAACAATAAATAATTATCAAACAGGCAAATAATTAAATAATTTAATTAAATGCTGCAACAATTTTGGGCACAAACGCAGGTAAGAAACCATTATTTTCCAACTTAAAGGTGAATGTGATTCTGAATGATGTCTGATTCTGAAGGTGTCCTGTGATACAGGACATTTCTACGATACAGTACTTCCTCTGTTAGTATTCTACTCACAGACAGAATTCAGAAGGTATTCCAATATTTCTCAAGGAACCGTTGCTGTTGTTCGGATTCAAGCTACTCACCTGCTTAAGTTCCATATTAAAATGATTTGCATGTACTTTTCACTTGCAGTTTGTTTACAATCTTATTTAAAATATTCCTCGAGATAAGCGATGCCACTGATGATGATGTGTCTCCTCAGGTGTCCTACATGTGAAATCAGTTCAGTTCATTTTCTGTAACCGCTTCATCCTAATTAGGGTCACGGGGAGGCTGGTGCCCATCCCAGCCAACTCAGGCCGAGGGCAGAGTACACCCTGGACAGCTCGCCAGGCCATCGCAGGGCGGAAAGTCAGCAATGGTTCTTTTACATGAACCTCACACCATAGACAGTGAGAGACATGGCTGGCCTTTGATAACCCAGTTAGCTGCACTGGGGGGGGGCAGTGACAACCTTGTGGAGAGTGGGACTCAAACCCCCAACCTTTGGATCAGCGATCCGGCACCCTATACCACTAGACCACCACTTCCCCTACATGTGAAATGATTTCCATAAAACTTTAAGGGGATGGTTATGCATTTTATATTTTTCCACTGTACTGACATGCCATTCTGTTATGCCATATTCTGTTGTGCCTTCAAATAAAAGGAAACAATTCAACCTGTACCTCTGCTTTAGACTCCTCCCCATAATCATTCTGAGTAGTTAAGTCAGTAGTAAAATGTGAAATCTGGAGATAAACTTCAATGAATAATAAACAAGAAATTTTGAATGTTAATTAAACACCATACATTTAATGAATTAATTTTCTGAACCATTTTATTCTAATTAGAGTCACAGGGGGACAAGCACCCATCTTGGCAGACACTTGGTGAGGGCAGGGTATTTCCTGGCCAGCTCACCAGACTATGAATTTTAAATAAGTTAATTATTCCAAGGTTGTCCATCACCCCCCATCAATCCCTCACCCTGCTCCCCGATCAGCCCTCTTCTACAGCATCCCTGAGCCCGAGGTACAGAGGTTGTGTGAGGGTTAAGTGTCTCTTGCATCTGTAATCCGACTCCTGTAACTGATCTACTCATTGGCGCTCCTTAACAAACACCATGAATACGGAAATCAAAATGCTGTTGGAAAACAACCCAAGAGGAGAAAAACAGCTGAACATTGCGAGCAGGAGCAGCTTTTCACACAACACGTGTGCTTAGCGCTCTCCTAATGGTCATATGATCACCATCTCTGATCCCTGTGGTGAATGCATATTATTCACAATACTCTTTGTACAAAATTAAACATCTGCAAGTCTGAGTACACCAGAACTTCTCCCAGACTTCACTATTAAAAACAGGATTCTTTAGTTTGATGATGAAACCTGTGTGTTGATCTGAGAGTGTGGAGATCACAAGTTTGTGTTAATAAAGATTTTTTTTTTCATAAATGCAGCTTAAGTGCAAACTAAAAACAAGCAAGCATCCCTTTCTAAACATTGTTTTGTATTGCAAGTTTAGAAAGGAGCATTTGTTTTTTATTTATTCAATGTATTTATCTCTCTATATGTCTTAATGTGTGTGTGTGTGTGTGTGTGTGTGTGTGTGTGTGTGTTTTGTTACTAGGTTAATTGGAGCCTATAACAGTCTGACAGATAAACACCTCACTGCATACTTTAACAACGTGAGAATGCAGAGACATCTGCAGCGAGTCGGCTTGGTAGATCAGCACATTTCCATATCAGATCATCGTCACTGTGAAAAAACCTCCTCACTTTAGAGAAAGTTACACTTCATTCACTTCACTGCATACCTCTAAATCTTACAACTGTGTAAAAAAGCCATGACTGTAAGAATATCATTACTGCATGACGAGGCCACTTGCCCACTCCACTAGAAACATCAACATTCACTCATTCGTGTGTGTGTGTGTGTGTGTGTGTGTGTGTGTGTGTGTGTGTGCGCGCGCGCGCGCGCGTGTATGTGTGTATCAGATCAGCAGGAATGGGCGTATTGTGTCGGAGAAAGAGTTCAGATACAAACTCATACATCGAGATCAACAGTGTCACATACGGAAATGTCTTGCTCAGGCGATATTCCAAAGAGTCCTGGACATGGAGGTGAGGGGGACACAGAGGATAGGGACAGAGGAAAGGGGCATGGGAGAAAGGGGACACAGTGGTGGGGACACTGGAAACATAATACTGGAGATGTGAATTCAGGAAAAGGACCCTTGTATGCGGGCACAGAGTGGCATGGACACAGGGGAAGGGAAACAGAACATAACACAAGAGAATTTAATATGGGAGAGGGGACACAGAGAAAGAACACATGGGATGGAACATGAGGTGAAGCGGTCTTTGGAGACTGTTGAAGAAACAAACTCAAATAATTAATTTCTTCTCCTTCAGCCTTTTGTCTTTTTTTAATGTTGTCTTTCTCCTCTTCTCTCAATCATTGGGTATTAAAGTACACCATAGAGGCCGGTGGCGTAGTGATTAGGGTGCTGCACTCATGACCGGGAGATTGTGTGTTCAAATCCCAGTGAAACCCCCACTGTGCTAAGACCCATGGGCAAGATCTTAACCACAAGTGTGCCTCTGTTCACCCAGCAGTATAAATGGGTACCAGTTAAAATATACTGGGAAGGGAACCTGCAATGGACTAGCGTCCCATCCAGGAGGAGGGAAACTATGGGCCAGGTGTAAAAAGCCCAGAAGACTTTATTTTTTTAAAGTACGCCAATGCCAGACTCTCCAACAGTCTTTATCCATGAGTGCAATGGAGCTAACTCTGATCCCTTCCCAGTCAGCAGTGGAGTGAAGCAAAGGTTGTGTCCTAGCACCAACCCTATTTGGGGTCTTTTTCTTGATGCTCCTACATCATGCATTCGCTTCTTCCCCGCCAGAGAGGTGACAGTCCATGTATCAAGAGCCAGAGGCAGTAGCCAATGCAGCCGTGGGGGGGGGGGGGCACAAACCAGTGTCTCTCCCTCACGCCGGTCCCAAGCCCGGATAAATGCAGAGGGTTGCGTCAGGAAGGGCATCCGGCGTAAAACAAATGCCAAATAAACTATGCGAATCACAAGAAAGAATGACATACCGGATCGGTCGAGGCCCGGGTTAACAACGAATGCCATCAGTGCCGTCAACCAACAGGGTGCTGATGGAAATTGGACTACTGTTGGTCGAAGACGTCGAAGAAGGAGAGGCGGGAGGCGTGTCCGTTGCCAGAGAGAGAAGAGGAAAGGCATGAGTCTAGGACTGAAAGTAGGGACTTTGAATATTGGAACTATGACAGGAAAAGGTAGAGAGCTGGCTGACATGATGCAGAGGAGGAAGGTGGACATACTGTGTGTTCAGGAGACCAGGTGGAAAGGTCGCAAGGCTAGAAGCATAGGAGCAGGGTTTAAGCTGTTTTATCATGGTGTGGATGGGAAGAGAAATGGAGTCGGAGTCATCTTGAAGGAGGAGTTTGCCAGGAATGTCCTAGAAGTGAAAAGAGTGTCAGACAGAGTGATGAGTCTCAAGTTAGAAATTAAAGGTGTGATGGTCAATGTTGTTAGTGCTTATGCCCCACAGACAGGATGTGAGCGAGAAGAGAAGGAGAGATTCTGGAGGGAGTTAGATGAAGTGATGCAGAGCACCCCCAGAGGTGAAAGAGTGGTCATTGGGGCAGACTTCAATGGACATGTTGGTGCAGGAAACAGAGGGGACGAGGAAGTGATGGGTAGGTTTGGTATCCAGGACAGGAACGCAGAAGGACAGATGTTGGTAGATTTTGCAAAAATGATGGAAATGGCTGTGGTGAATACTTTCTTCCAGAAGAGAGAGGAGCATAGGGTGACTTATAAAAGTGGAGGTAGGAGCACACAGGTAGACTACATCTTGTGCAGGCGATGTAATTTAAAGGAAGTCAGTGACTGCAAAGTAGTAGCGGGTGAGAGTGTTGCCAAACAGCATAGGATGGTGGTGTGCAGGATGATGCTGATGGTGAGGAAGGTGAAGAAGGCAAAGGCAGAGCAGAAGACAAAGTGGTGGAAGTTCAATAAGGAAGAGTGTCGGGTTGTCTTCAAGGAGGAGTTGAAACAGGCTTTGGGTGGTCAGGAAGTGCTTCCAGATGACTGGACAACTACAGCGAATGTGATCAGGGAGACAGGTAGGAGAATACTTGGTGTGTCATCTGGAAGGAAAGTAGATAAGGAGACTTGGTGGTGGAATGAGGAAGTGCAGGAGTGTGTACAAAGGAAGAGATTAGCTAAGAAGAAGTGGGACATTGACAAAACCGAAGAGAGTAAACAGGAGTACAGGGAGACACAGCGTAAGGCAAAGGTAGCAGTGTCAAAGGCCAAACAGAGCGCGTTTGATGACTTGTATGCTCGGTTGGAAAGTAAGGAGGGAGAAAATGATTTATACAGGTTGGCACAGCAGAGAAATAGAGATGGGAAGGACGTGCAGCAAGTTAGATTGATAAAGGACAGAGAGGGAAATGTATTGACTGATGACAGAAGTGTGCTGGGAAGATGGAAAGAGTACTTTGAAGAGCTGATGAATGAGGAAAATGAGAGAGAAAAAGAGTAGAAGAGGTGACTGTTGAGGACCAGGAAGTAGCAAAGATTAGTAAGGGTGAAGTGAGGAGGGCATTGAAGAGGATGAAGAATGGAAAGGCAGTTGGTCCTGATGACATACCGGTGGAGGTATGGAAGTGTCTAGGAGAGGTAGCAGTAGATTTTCTGACAAGAACATTTAACAAGGTCTTAGAGAGTGAGAGGATGCCAGAGGAATGGAGGAGAAGTGTGCTGGTGCCCATTTTTAAGAACAAGGGAGACGTGCAGAGTTGTGGCAACTACAGAGGGATAAAGTTGATGAGCCATACGATGAAGTTATGGGAAAGAATAGTGGAAGCTAGACTAAGGGCAGAAGTCAGCATTTGTGAACAACAGTTTGGTTTCATGCCCAGAAAGAGCACCACAGATGCAGTGTTTGCCTTGAGGATGTTAATGGAGAAGTACAGAGAAGGTCAGACGGAGCTGCATTGTGCCTTTGTGGATCTGGAGAAAGCATATGACAGGGTGCCGAGAGAAGAACTGTGGTATTGCATGAGGAAGTCTGGAGTGGCAGAGAAGTATGTTAGAGTGGTGCAGGACATGTATGAGAGATGTAAGACAGTGGTGAGGTGTGCTGTCGGTGTGACAGAAGAGTTCAAGGTGGAGGTGGGACTGCATCAAGGGTCAGCTCTCAGCCCCTTCTTGTTCGCTATGGTGATGGACAGGCTGACAGACGAGGTCAGACAAGATTCCCCATGGACTATGATGTTTGCAGATGACATTGTAATCTGTAGTGAGAGCAGAGAACAAGTGCAGGAAAATCTAGAGAGGTGGAGGTATGCCCTGGAAAGGAGGGGAATGAAGATTAGCCTCAGTAAGACAGAATACATGTGCATGAATGCCAAGGACCAAAGAGGAACGGTGAGATTACAGGGAGCAGAGATAAGAAAGGTGGAGGATTTTAAGTACTTAGGCTCAACAATCCAGGGCAATGGAGAGTGTGGAAAAGAGGTGAAGAAGCGTGTGCAGGCAGGTTGGAATGGTTGGAGAAAAGTGTCCGGTGTGATGTGTGATAGGAGGGTATCGGCAAAAATGAAAGGAAAAGTGTACAAGACGGTGTTGAGGCCAACGATGCTGTATGGGTTAGAAACAGTGGCCCTGGGGAAAAGACAGGAGGCAGAGTTGGAGGTAGCAGAGATGAAAATGTTGAGGTTCTCTTTGGGAGTAACGAGGATGGATAGGATTAGGAATGAGCACGTCAGAGGGACAGCACATGTAAGACGTTTTGGAGACAAAGTCAGAGAGGCTAGATTGAGATGGTTTGGACATGTACAGAGGAGGGATAGTGAGTATATTGGTAATAGGATGCTGAGGCTGGAACTACCAGGCAAAAGGCCTAGAGGAAGACCAAAGAGACGATTCATGGATGTGGTAAAGGAGGACATGAAGGTCGTTGGTGTAAGAGAAGAAGATGCAAAGGATAGGGTGAGATGGAGGCAGATGATTCGCTGAGGCGACCCCTGAAGGGAAAAGCCGAAAGGAAAAGAAGAAGAAGAAGAAGAAGGCAGTAGCCGAGGATCGGTCTGAGAGAACCCATGCCTTCGGCTGCCACCCAAATCACACTGCACCTGACCCCTATAGCCCCTCCCACAGGTGGTGGGTTCATGGGAGAGCGGACCCATGTCTCCTTTTTGGGCTGGGCTCCATGGGCAGAAGTCCAACCACCAGGCGCTGGCCTTCGAGCCTTGCCCTCAGGACTGGCTTCAGTGGGGTACTCCGGTGATCCACGTCTGGGCAAGAGAAACTGTCTCCTTGTTTTTTCCTTTTTCATAGAGGTCTTTTGAACCGCACTTCGTCTGGACCTTCACCTAGGACCTGTTTGCGTTGGGTGACCTTATCAAGGGCATTATGCCCCTGACAACAGGGCTCTTAGGATCATTAGGATATGCAAACCACTCCACCATGATAAGGTGGTGATTCAAGGAGGGGACAATAGTAAAGATAACACTACTACTACTACTACTACTACTACTATATAATAATAATAATGTATAAATTTGCTTTAATCAGCATCTACATCAGACCGAGTTCAGGAGGAAACTGGAGGAATTTACCAAAAGAAACCATGTAAATAAAATGAAGGTGTGTATGTGTGTGCTATTCTATAATCTTTAATTTAATGTATAACATGCAATACAGATTGTGCTTTGTGTTGATGGACAGGTGGATCGCTGTAACAGGTATGAGAATGATCCCCTCTTCTCCCTGTCACCACAACCCCCCACGAGACACAGGAGGTCACAAACTCGGCATTCTAGACCAGAGAGAGAGCCATCAGATTCCACTGACTCGGTATGAGGAGTGTATACACCTGAACCACATCCACCCTGACAGTGCCAGTGCCTGAACAGCTTTGTAATATTCATTTCTGTGTGTGTGTGTGTGTGTGTGTGTGTGTGTGTGTGTTTGGGTCTGGTTTTCCCCTTCCGTTAATTGCAGTGGAGCTTCTGGTTTGCTCTGCACAAATGATGTTTTAGTGTTATGGGTTTCCAGACATAATTGTTGTCTACCTTTAAACAGAGTTGCAAAAACATTAATCGCTTGCTATTTAGGACTATGTGTGGTGTGGTGTGGTGTGGTGTGGTAATGTTTAATGAGATCTGAAAGATTGATCAGAAGCCCATCATGGTCGATGAGAGTGAACTGACTGGACAGCGTGAAGTACAACATATCTGATGCAGAGAAAACCTATATAAAATAGCTACAATTTTAATGAACAGCCATTTTATTCTCGATGCCACCCATGTGCACAACACTGTCATTTTATGGCATTCACTCACACTCCCAGGGGTCCAGCAGCGTTTTCGCTTCTGCGTGAAGCTTATTCCCACCGAGGAGAGAGAATGCTGCATCGACGTTGCCCCCAAGCTCTTTATATTAGACAGGGGTTTTCTGTGAGACTCAGAAATCATTCAGCATAATCAATAAGCTTATCCTGTCACAACAAGCATGTATCCTGCATTTGTGGTGTCCACAAATATGAAATAAGGTTTGATCAGAAAGTCCGCTAGTTTGTAAATTTTATTTGCTCTAGAAGTATTTCTACTTTCTGTTTAACTCTCACTGAGTTCCAGTTGAATGTTTTGACTAAATTTCTAATTAATAATTTCAAGAACAAAAAGTTATTTGACACTGGCATTATTGTTATTATTCACAAATCAAGATTCAAGATCTTTTATTGCCATTTGTGCTTTTACACACATAGGAATTCTTGTGCGGTCGTGCAGAGTCAAGTTGTGAAAAAAAACAGGAAGGTTCAGAACAGCAAAAACATATACTTCTACCCAAGTCCTATGTTTAAAAGGGACCTTACACAGGCCCAGTAAACAATACAATTATTTAATAATAATAATAATAATAATATAATAAATAAGTCAGTAGATACAACAGCAAGTCAGTAAACACAATAACATAAATTATATTGCACTCAGTTATATTGTATTTATTTATATATATATATATATATATATATATACACACACACACACACACACACAGTGGTACCTCACCTTATGAAATTAATCCGTCCCAGAAGTAGTTTCGTAACCTGATTTTTTTTGTAAGTTGAGTAGCATTTTACATGTAAAAGGCCTGATCCGTTCCAAGGCCTCCAATACTACCCCCTAAACCCTTTTAAAAATTATAAAAGTATACCTTTTAAGGCCTCCTTTTGCTTCAATATCGTACCGATGGTAGACGGGTTTCGGCCATATTCCTTCGTGATATCACTCAACCGCATGCCATGAGCCTGCTTCTTCTTTTCACTCACACCGGGAATCACGTGTGTGTGTGTGTGTGTGTGTGTGTGCGTGCGTGTGTTGATGTCTTCTTAGCACAGTTATAATCTTACAAATGTTTATGAAAGGTTAAAAGCCTGAGCCAAAAAAATAAAGTTGCTATCAGCACGCTTGAAAAAACTCATGAAACAACAGTAACTCTGTCCTTTACGCGTGTTAGAACCCCGTGACGGACAAAGAGTCGAAGGCACACCAAAAGCATCATCGGTATTATTGACATTCAGCTCCATAATAGCCAATAGGGGAGCTGCAACTCCGTGACAAACAATGGGTCGAAGGCACATGAAAATAATCATTGGTATTATGGAGATGCAGCTCATTCCTTTTATTCCACAAGTCTTCCGTGAACGTTCGCCGAACATTCCTTCTTCTTCTAGGTGATCAAGAGCGATGACGGAACATTTCTGTTCGTCTTCGGAAACTCACGGAATACTCTCGAAAGATGCGGAATACACATGAAACAATAGAGAAACAATGCTTAATCTAAGCGGAACGTTTGTGGAACGATGGCGGAATGTTTGAGGAACTGTCTCAAAAAGCACAGAAGACTGTCGGAACACTCACGGAACTCACTTCCATTATAAATACAGGCGCCTGAGACAAAGAGCCATTCATTTCCATTCATCCATCGAGAGAGACGTCACAATGCCCAAATCGAAGAAGAAGACATCGACCAAGAGGCCATGGCCACCAGCGCAGGAAAGCTAACCTGAAGAGTCATCCCAGGAAGCTGAGGTAGACGACGAGCTGGATGTTGCTTCTGCCGATATCGCTGCAGAGATCAAAAAGGCTCGCATCTACATTAAGCTGACTGACGACGAGAAGCAGGCCAGGGCCGAGTTCATCCAAGTGAACGAGTGCTTTTATAACAAGACTCCCTGCCTAGATGAACAAGGCACTGAAGGCCAAGCTGTGGTCTGATCAATCCGTGCGCATGGGGAAGAGCAAGGAGGAGCTGAAGCAATGGTTCCACAGCGTGCACACGAGGCTGGAAAAGCTTCGGCGGTGGAAGTTGGGCCAAGTTGATATTTATATGTCGCACAGGGACCAGTGGATCTTCGACAGCTTCAGCTTCCTGTGCCCACACATAGTAGAGGTACAGCAGAGAAACCTGGTCTCTCTGAAGGCGAAGGTTACTGCTGCTGCAACTGACCCCGGCGGCTCCACACCCACCACCGCTGGAGGAATTCCACTGCCATCATCGCTGGAGGGTTCATAGGACAGCGGTCATACAACACCGCTCAGTGCCCTTGATGCAACGCCTGCCACCAAAGCATCGACGGCCGCCTTGGGAAGGTCTGAGGCTCCAGCGTCCAGCCAAGACAACAGTGCGGACCGTATTCTCACAGTAGCCGAACTGCTGGTGCACCAGAGGAAGGTGCCTCGGATGGCCTATGGACTTTGAGAGGGTGAGTTTCACCAGTTGGGCATCAGCTATGCTCCAAAGTATCCCGAAGCTGCTGTACAGGCACGCAAAGCTTAAGATCCAGGAACTGCTGAACCCTTGGAGACGCAGCAGCAACTAGACCCGTTACCTCCTACGCAGCAGTGGTCGCAGCAGCTCCAGCCTCCTCTGCAGCAGCAACAACACCAGCAGTTTCCACCACCACCTGTGCACCACCAGTGGCAGCAGCAGCACTACTGGCCACCCCCACAGACGCCGTTGAGCACACAGCAGCCAGTTCCACTTGTGCCTGTTTGGGGACCTCAAGACGCGAGGTGGGCATACTTCTTAAGTCCTTCCCCTCTGAATGTGAGGCGTTTGTTGCGGGTGACACATGGAGCTTGCACACTTGAAAGATCAAATGTCCGGATAAGCCGCGCTTCATCTCACAAGCTACGTTTGTCACCTGCAACAAACACCTCACATTCAGAGGAGAAGGACTTAGCGTGCTTTAATAGAGGTGAGCATGCAGTTTGTGTTTATAGGGAGGAAATGAGATTACTTAATTCAAGTATGAACTGCATTCAGTCTGAGCAGTTCAGCCACGTCCCCCAGCCGGAGTGGAAAAAGCAGACACACTCACAAACATTCTAAACATTAACTTAGGCACTGTACTGGAATAATAATTGAAAAAATACTTTAATACTACAGCTTTACAACAGTTCAGATGATTATTCCTCTTCAGGCTCTGAGGAGGAAATTGTCGTTTCTTCAGGAGAAAGTCTTATTTCTTCAGAAGAGATGGCACGTAGCCGGTGTTAGAGTGGGATCATAGAGCTTAACTGGATAATATCTTGCATTATACATACAAAAAGAAAACATATACTAGTACATGCTGTATGTATATAATGCAGCCGGGGGGGGGGGGGCTCCAGTGTCTCTCCCTCACGCCGGTCCCAAGCCTGGATGAATGCAGAGGGTTGTGTCAGGAAGGGCATCCAACGTAGAACCAATACCAAACATCATCTTGCAAGTCACAAATATTACCTCCATACTGGATCGGTCGAGGCCCGGGTTAACAACGACCACCATCATTGCTGTTATCCAACAGGGTGCTGTTGAAAACTGGACTACTGTTGGTCAAAGAAGGAGAGGCGGGAGGCGTGTCCGTAGGTGGAGGGAGAAGAGGAAAAGCATGAGCCAAGGACTGAGAGTAGGGACTTTGAATGTTGGAACTATGCAAGGAAAAGATATAGAGCTGGCTGACATGATGCAGAGGAGGAAGGTGGACATACTGTGTGTTCAGGAGACCAGGTGGAAAGGTAGCAAGGCGAGAAGCTTAGGAGCAGGGTTTAAGCTGTTTTATCATGGTGTGGATGGGAAGAGAAATGGAGTTGGAGTCATCTTGAAGGAGGGGTTGTGAGGAATGTTCGAGAAGTGAAAAGAATGTCAGACAGAGTGATGAGTCTCAAGTTAGAAATTTAAGTTGCGATGTTCAATGTTGTTAGTGCCTCTGCCCCACAGGCAGGATGTGAGTTAGAAGAGGAGAGATTCTGAAGTGAGTTAGATGAAGTAATGCAGAGTACCCCAGGGGTGAAAGAGTGATCATTCATGCAGACTTCAATGGACATGTTGGTGCAGGCAACAGAGGGGACGAGGAAGTGATGGGCAGGTTTGGTATCCAGGACAGGAAAACAGAAGGACAGATGTTGATCGATTTTGCAAAAAGGATGCAAATGGCTGTGGTGAATACTTTCAACCAGAAGAGACAGGAGCATAGGGTGACTTATAAAAGTGGCAGTATGAGCACACAGGTACTTGTGTAGACGATGCAGTTTGAAGGAAGTCAGTGACTGCAAAGTAGTAGTGGGTGAGAGTGTTACCAAAGAGCAGAGGATGGTGGTGTGCCGGATGACGCTGATGGTGAGGAAGGTGAAGAAGGCAAAGGCAGAGCAGAAGACAAAGTGGTGGAAGCTGAAAAAGGACGAGTGTCGGGTTGTCTTCAAGGAGGAGTTGGAACAGGCTTTGGGTGGTCAGGAAGTGCTTCCAGATAACTGGACAACCACAGTAAATGTGATCAGGGAGACAGGTAGGAGAATGCTTGGTGTGTCCTCTGGAAGGAAAGTAGATAAGGAGTGTGTACAAGGGAAGAGGTTAGCTAAGAAGAAGTAGGATATTGAGAACATTCAACAAGGTCTTAGAGAGTGAGCAGATGCCGGAGGAATGGAGGAGAAGTGTGCTGGTGCCCATTTTTAAGAACCAGGGAGATGTGCAGAGTTGTGGCAACTACAGAGGGATAAAGTTGATGAGCCATACGATGAAGTCATGGGAAATAATAGTGGAAGCTAGACTAAGGGAAGAGGTCGGCATTTGTGAACAACAATTTGGTTTGATGCCAAGAAAGAGCACCACAGATGCAGTGTTTGCTTTGAGGATGTTAATAGAGAAGTACAGAGAAGGTCAGAGGGAGCTGCATTGTGCCTTTGTGGATTTGGAGAAAGCATATAACAGGGTGCCGAGAGAGAAACGGTGGTATTGTATGAGGAAGTCTGGAGTGGCAGAGAAGTATGTTTGAGTGGTGCAAGACATGTATGAGAGATGTAAGACAGTGGTGAAGTGTACGGTTGGCGTGACCGAAGAATTCAAAGTGGAGGTGGGACTGCATCAAGATCAGCTTTGAGCCCCTTCTTGTTTGCTATGGTGATGGACAGGCTGACAGACGAGGTAAGACACAAATCTCCATGGACTATGTTTGCAGATGACATCGTGATCTATAGTGAGAGCAGAGAACAAGTGGAGGAAAATCTAGAGAGGTGGAGGTATGCCCTCGAAAGGAGAGGAATGAAGGTTAACCTCAGTAAGTCAGAATTCATGTGTGTGAATGAGAAGGACCCAAGAGGAATGGTGAGGTTACAGGGAGCAGCAATAAGGAAGGTGGAGGATTTTAAGTACTTAGGCTCAACAATCCCGAGCAATGGAGAGTGCGGAAAAGAGGTGAAGAAGCATGTGCAGACAGGTTGGAATGGTTGGAGAAAAGTGTCGGGTGTGATATGCAATATGAGAGAATCAGCAAGAATGAAAGGAAAAGTGTACAAGACGGTGATGAGGCCAGCAATGTTGTATGGTTTAGAAATAGTGGCGCTGAGGAAAAGGCAGGAGGCAGAGCTGGAGGTAGCAGAGATGAAAATGTTGAGGTTCTCTCTGGGAGTAACGAGGATGGATAGGAGCAGAACTGAGTACATCAGAGGGACAGCCCATGAAGATGTTTTGGAGACAAAGTTAGAGCACTTCATGCTTCCATCTGCAGAAAAGCTTTATGGAGATGAAGGTTTCATTTTTCAGCATGACCTGGCACCTGCTCACAGTGCCAAAACCACTGGTAAATGGTTTACTGACCATGGTATTACTGTGCTCAATTGGCCTGCCAACTCTCCTGACCTGAACCCCATAGAGAATCTGTGGGATATTGTGAAGAGAAAGTTGAGAGACGCCAGACCCAACACTGTGGATGAGCTTAAGGCCGCTATCGAAGCATCCTGGGCCTCCATAACACCTCAGCAGTGGCACAGACTGATTGCCTCCATGCCACGCCGCATTGAAGCAGTTATTTTTGCAAAAGGATTCCCGACCAAGTATTGAGTGCATAACTCAACATAATTATTTGAAGGTTGAATTTTTTGTATTAAAAGCAATTTTTTATTGGTCGGATGAAATATGCTAATTTTTTGAGATAGGGACTTTTGGTTTTTCTTTACTTTTTTGTCAAAATTATCAATATTAAAACAAAAAAGGGCTTGAACTAAGGCTTGAATGTCTTCTTTCTAAAAAGGAGTAGTACCGCGGTCGTTTCGCAAACGTTCTGTCCTTTCCATGAACATTCAGTGAATTATCCGAAGGTCTTCCTTTGCTGTCCGCACTGGTTCCGAAGATGATTCAAGCGCTTTTATGCATGTATTCCGACATTGTACCGCGGTCTTTCCGTGTCCTTTCCGACAACTCCGTGATTGTTCTGAAGGTACAATTTTCCGTAGGTTTTGGACCCATTTTCCATGTAAAAATACCAAAGACTGTAGAGTGCATTCCGCGTCTTTCCGCCATGTTCCTTGCATTCCGCGCTCCAGTGAAATGGGGGGTAGTAATTGTTTGTGATTCTTATAATTTTGTTGTTGCTGTATTGCTACTGTTTTGTAGATATAATTGTTTTTTCTGCTGTTTTATTTATTTTGTTGTTGTTTAGGCATTATTGTAATTGTATTGTTTTTGTGAATGTTGTAATGGTATTGTTTCAATTGTTTTGTTGTCGTCGTATTAATTGTTTTGTTTTTATTATGTTGTGTTGCAGTAATTGCTTGGTTGTAATTGTGTAGTGATTGGTTTGTTGTAGAGTTGTGATTGCAATTGTGTTGTTGTTGTGTTGCAATTGCTTTGTTGTTGTGGTAATTATTTTGTCACTGTAATTGTGATATTTTTGTAATAGTAATTTTCCTTGTTGTTTTGTTGTACAGATGGGCTCACAGAGGCCAAACACAGCTCCAGAGAAAATTAGACTTCCGGTTCGTCTGCAGCCAGTCAACAGTATCAGGATTCCAACATTAGTGAAGAGAACCATGTCTTGGTCACGGAACCGTGACTTGACTAATGACAGGAAGCAGTCAATCAGCTGCCCAGTGAGAAACGCCAGTTTTCACTTAATAAATAAAAATTAATGCAGTAAATCTTTTGTACTAATATGTTTGCATAACAGACACACGCATGCACACACACACACATACACACACACACACACACACACACACACACACACACACAATTGCACACTTTTGTTCATGTAATGGTGTTGTTTTACTTCTTTGTAGTTGGACAGGGATGTGATGACACAATTTACACGAACAGATTTCTCCAGTGCTGTCTCTCCATATCAACGTCCTGTCATTAATAATTTTCTGATCCCTGTACCCCCACTGAAGAAGAAGGACAGAATACAAAATAGAATTGTACGGGGTCGAAGGTTACGGCCCACTACAGCCCCCAGTGAAGCCCCAGACACACAGGTCAGTGATTCAGCTCCTCATCTTTGAACTTGTGTGTCAGGCCTGTGTGTGTGATCTGTTTCATTTTGAGACATTTATGAGAAAATAGCCATAAGACTTGAGTTTCAGTTTTATTTTACTTTGATTTGACTGTATTTAAGGGTATTAAAAATCTGAATTAATTTTCCCAACAGGGAGGGTCTGTTCATCGGGCATGGTCTCAGGGTGTGGTGTGGGTAAAGATGGTATACTTTGGGAAGAGTGTGCGCCTGTCACATGACCTGATGGAGCTGAAGGATGAGGTCAAGGTTTTCCAGCAGCACTGTGGGGGGGAGAATCTCTGTGTTTATAAAGGAAGACTTAAAGAAAAAGGTGAATCTACAAACACATACAGAAGGCCCTTGACCATTCACGGTTTTGCACTCACGATTTGAATATTCGTGGACTGCCAAGCAACTGACACGTCACTCAAATTCAGCCAATGACTGTTCTCCTTCCTGCTGATTGATGGAGATGATGTAACGCCCCTTTTTCTTCATTCACACACAAGTTCTCAATGAGCCTCTTTTTTGTGTGTTTTAATTACCAATTAAGCTCTATGATGCCACTCAAACACTGTGTGTCTTCTCTGGTTAAGCAATAGAAAATGCTGGATGTCTCTTCTGAGGAAATAAGACTTTCTCCTGAAGAAACGACAGTTTCCTCTGAACTGTTGTATTAAAGTTTTTTTCAATTATTATTCCAGTACAGTATCTAAGTTAGTGTTTAGAATATTTGTGCATGAGATTTTATGCTCTATAGCATGTTTAACAAACAACACCAAAAGGATAAACTTTATTACGCTTCATGTCCTTTTACATTGAACTTGGAGTGACGTATCCAAGGTGGTGCTGCCTAGAAACGATGTCGCGGAGTTCTCAGAGTCGATTTGTTTCTTTGTTCGTTTTATTTGTTTTATTTGCTGTTTTGTTTGTTTGTGTTTTGTACTATGCTCGTCTATGACTGGTCGACCCTACTACAACTATCAAAATCGGAGTCTTCTGAACAATAAGTCCAGGTGGAGTTCTCAGAGTCTCTGGCGCTTAATTAGAAATGGAAGGCTAGCACTACCAGTCATACTGCTTGAAAATGTTCAGTCCCTGCAAAACAAGGTGGATGAGCTTCATGCCCAGATTGCAGCGCGGAGGGATCTACAGGACAGCTCCATGCTGTGTTTCTGTGAAACATGGCTCAAGGAGAGCCCAACGAGGCAATTGCACCAGCCAGCCGCATAGCCTTCATCCCTGCGATCCCAAGTGCTGGAGTCGTCATTCGGCCCCTTCCCGCCTGGGCTTATTGTTAGCCGGGGTGCGGCTAGCATAGAGCTACTGTTGCATATTAGCTCAGGATAGGAAGGTGCTAAACTTTAGAAGACTCCGATTTTGATAGGGGAATAATAATTGAAAAAGACTTTAATACTAGTGCTTTACAACAGTATATGCTGTATAATATTTATATTTTATCATCAATAAATATAAGAGTAAAAATGTAAAACTTTTTCTTAATCATTACTACATTTTACTACATTAATACTGTATTAATGAGTAAGACTGTCTATAGAATGTGTTTAAGAAGCATATTTTAGCGCATGTATAATAGATACACAGTATTTTACTTCCGGTTGCTCATTCGCGCATGTAATATGATACATGGGGTTTTAATTCCGGGTACGAAACTCGCGGATTATGTTCATTCACGGGAGGGGCCGGAACTGAGCCCTCATGAATATCGAGGGCCTACTGTAAATGTGTATTTTTACATTTACATTGTAAATGTGTAGCTTTAGGGAAATGTTTTTTTTTCTTTTTCATTTCCATCCTTTTGTATCAGTCTTGAGTTCAATAGACATTTCAGCCACACCTGCACACGAAGAGACCATCGGCATGATTGCCTTTGAGCAACAAATATTATTGCCTGGCGAGAGAGGCGAATCAAGATTCAAGAGTCTTTATTGTCATTATGTTTCCATATAACAAAATTTCGTTTGAGACTCTCAGCTTTAAAAGGTACAAACAACTAAAAAGGTTCAAACCAGACAATAACCTTCAATTAATGCTGTCAAGAGCAGAATGCAAACACAATTCTGTACAATAAACTTTAAGAAAAATAAACTCTGCACCTATGAATGAGAACTGAATACTAAGATGCAATATGTACACTGTGTTCCTCGTTGAATGGAATAAATAAATAAACAGCAGTTCACAGCTGAATTAAGTCCTCTAATCTACTCCATATAAACACAAACCGCACGCTCACCTCAGTTAAAGCATGCTGCTTAAGTCCTTCCCCTTTGAATGTGAGGCGTTTGTTGCAAGTGACACACGGAGCTTGTGAGACAAAGCGCGGCTTATCCGGACTTCCTATCTTTCAAGTGAGCAATTCAGGTGTGAACTGCATTCAGCCCAAGCAGCTGAGCCACGCGCCTCAGCCAAAGTGGGGAGAAAACAGACAACAACAAACATTCTAAACATTAACTTAGGTACTGTACTGGAATAATAACTGAAAAAGACTTTAATACTACAGCTGTACAACAGTTCAGATGATTATTCCTCTTCAGGCACTTCAGAGGAAACTGTCATTTCTTCAGGAGAAAGTCTTACTTCTTCAGAAGAGACATCCAACATCATTTCGTTTTTCTGGCGCTTAGCTGGCGTTTGAGTGGCATCATAGGTCGTAAAGAGCTTAACTGGATAATATATACATACAACATGAAAATATATACATGCTCTGTGTATATCTTCTTTTCCTTTCGGCTGTTCCCTTCAGGGGTCGCCACAGCAAATAATCCGCCTCTGCATCTTCTTCTCTGACTCCAATGACCTCCACCCTCCTTCACCACATCCATGAATCTGTTCTTTGGTCGTCCTCTCGGCTTTCTGCCTGGTAGTTCCAACCTCAACATCGAACGACCAATATATTCACAATCCCTCCTCTGTACATGTCCAAACCATCTCAATCTAGCCTCTCTGACTTTGTCTTCAAAACAACTTACATTGGCTGTTCCTCTGATGTACTCATTTCTGATCCTATCCATCCTCGTTACTCCCAGAGAGAACCTCAACATTATCATCTCTGCTACCTCCAGCTCTGCCTCCTGTTTTTTCCACAATGCCACTGTTTCTAAGCCATACAACATCGCTGGCCTCATCACCGTCTTGTACACTTTTCCTTTCATTCTTGCTGATACTCTCATATTGCATATCACACCCGACACTTTTCTCCAACCATTCCAACCTGCCTGCACACGGTTCTTCACCTCTTTTCCACACTCTCCATTGCTCGGGATTGTTGAGTCTAAGTACTTAAAATCCTCCACCTTCATTATCTCTGCTCCCTGTAACCTCACCATTCCTCCTGGGTCCTTCTCAGTCACACACATGTATTCTGTTTTACTGAGGCTAACCTTCATTCCTCTCCTTTCCAGGGCATACCTCCACCTCTCGAGATTTTCCTCCACTTGTTCTCTGCTCTCACTGCAGATCACAATGTCATCTGCAAACATCATAGTCCATGGAGATTCATGTCTAGCCTCGTCAGTCAACCTGTCCATCACCATCGCAAACAAGAAGGGGCTCAGAGCTGGCCCTTGATGCAGTCCCACCGCCACTTTGAAAACCATACTTCTCTGCCACTCCAGACTTCCTCATGCAATACCACAGTTCTTCTCTTGGGAAACTGTCAATGCTTTTTCCAGATCCACAAAGGCACAATGCAGTTCCCTCTGACCTTCTCTGTACTTCTCTATTAACATCCTCAAAGCAAACACTGCATCTGTGGTGCTCTTTCTTGGCATCAAACCAAACTGTTGTTCACAAATGCTGACCTCTGCCCTTAGTCGAGCTTCCACTATTCTTTCCCATAACTTCATCGTATGGCTCATCAACTTTATCCCTCTGTAGTTACCACCACTCTGCACGTCTCTCTTGTTCTTAAAATCTACTGCTACCTCTCCGAGACACTTCCATACCTCCACAGGTATATCATCAGGACCAACTGCCTTTCCATTCTTCATCCTCTTCAATGCCATTCTCACTTCACCCTTATTAATCTTTGCTTCTTCCTGGTCCTCAATGGTCACTTCTTCTACTCTTTTTTTTCTCTCTCATTTTCCTCATTCATCAGCTCTTCAAAGTGCTCTTTCCATCTTCCCAGCACACTTCTGTCATCAGTCAATACATTTCCCTCTCTGTCCTTTCTCAATCTAACTTGCCGCACGTCCTTCCCATCTCTATTTCTCTGCTGTGCCAACCTGTATCGATCATTTCTCCCTCCTTACTGTCCAACCTATCATACAAGTCATCGTACACTCTCTGTTTGGCCTTTGCCACTGCTACTTTCGCCTTACGCTGTGTCTTCCTGTACTTCTGTTTACTCTCTTCGGTCCTCTCAATGTCCCACTTCTTCTTAGCTAACCTCTTCCTTTGTACACACTCCTGCACTTCCTCATTCCACCACCAAATCTCCTTATCTACTTTCCTTCCAGAGGACACACCAAGAACTCTCCTACCTGTGTCCCTGATCACATTTGCTGTGGTTGTCCTGTCATCTGGAAGCACTTCCTGACCACCCAAAGCCTGTTTCAACTTCTCCTTGAAAACAACACGACCCTCTTCATTTTTCAGCTTCCACCACTTTGTCTTCTGCTCTGCCTTTGCCTTCTTCACCTTCCTCACCATCAGCGTCATCCTGCACACCACCATCCTATGCTGTTTGGCAACACTCTCACCCACTACTACTTTGCTTACTACTACTGACTTCCTTCAAATTACATCGACCACTCAATGACCACTTTTTCACCTCTGGGGGTACTCTGCATCACTTCATCTAAGTCACTCCAGAATCTCTCCTTCTCTTCTAGCTCACATCCTGCCTGTGGGGCATAAGCACTAACAACATTGAACATCACACCTTCAATTTCTAACTTGAGACTCATCACTCTGTCTGACACTCTTTTCACTTCTAGAATATTCCCCACAAACCCCTCCTTCAAGGTGACTCCTACTCCATTTCTCTTCCCATCCACGCCATGATAAAATAGCTTAAACCCTCTACTAAGCTTTTAGCTTTGCTACCTTTCCACCTGGTCTCCTGAACACACAGTATGTCCACCTTCCTCCTCTGCATCATGTCAGCCAGCTCTCTATCTTTTCCTTGCACAGTTCCAACATTCAAAGTCCCTACTCTCAGTCCTAGACTCATGCTTTTCCTCTTCTCTCTCTGCCTACGGACATGCCTCCTACCTCTCCTTCTTCGACCAAAAGTAGTCTAATTTCCATCAGCACCCTGTTGGTTGACAGCACTGATGGTGGTCGTTAACCCGGGCCTCGACTGATCCGGTATGGAGGTAATATTTGTGATTTGCATGATAAAATTTGGTATTGGTTTTATGTCGGATGCCCTTCCTGACACAACCCTCTGCATTTTTCTGGGCTTGGGACCGGCATAAGGGGGAGAGACACTGGTTAGTGTGTCGTCGTCGTCCCCGCGCCTCACGGCTGCATTATGCTCTGTGTATATGTGTGTATGTGTATATATATATATATATACGTATGCTGTATAATGTTTATATATATATATACATATATATATATATATATATATATATATACTTTCAGGGATCATTTCTATAGTTTCTTACTGGGAAATGTGATTTGAAAGCGTTATGTCTCTCTCTCTATATGTATATATATATATATATATATATATATATATATATATATATATATATATATACACATAATATTATTTATTAATAAAGGGGCAGTGGTAGTCTAGTGGCACTGGATCGCTGATCCAAAGGTTGGGGGTTGAAGTCCCACTCTCCACAAGGTTGTCACTGTCCCCCCAGTGCAGCTAACTGGGTTATTAAAGGTGGGCCATGTCTCTCACTGTCTATGGTGAGAGGCATGTAAAAGAACCATTGCTGATTTTCGTAGAGTAGGCTGCAAAGCTGCCAGCGTGTTTCTGTCCCTTGCTAAAGGGTTGTGACAGGAAAGGCATCCGACGTAAAAACCTCTGCCAAATCAAAAGGTGCAAATCAGATGATTCGCTGTGGTGACTCCCGAGTAAAAGGGAAAAAGCCGAAAGGAAGACAGACAGACATAATATTATTAATAAATATCACAGTACAAAATTAAAAAGTTTTTCCTCATCATTACTACATTTTACTACATTAATAATGTACTAATGTGTAAGATTGTCTATAGAATGTGTTTAAGAAGCATATTTTAGTGCATGTAATTGATACATAGTATTTTACTTCTGGTTGATCATTCGCGCATGTAATATGATACATGGGGTTTTACTTCCGGGTACAGAACTCACGGATTATCTTGATTCGCGGGAGGGACCGGAATCGGACCCCCGCGAATAACAAGGGCCTACTGTACTTCATTTAGAACTTGCAGGAAATGCAGAAGTTTTCAAAACCATGAACCTAAGCATCACATATCACATTATTATCCTTATATACTTTCTGTGCGGAGTCATAAAGTACAGGATATTAAACACGGCTATAATAAGTTTCTCCTCCATGCTGATGTGACGAGGATATTTAAACTCCCGTTGATGGTTTTCACCTGTAAACATGTAAGCCTGCATGTAAGTTCAGCTCAGTTGCACTCTGCGCTCGCCCACTTCATTCTTCTTCTTCTTCTTTCGGCTTTTTCCCTTTCTCGGGAGTTGCCACAGCGAATCATTTGATTTGCACATTTGATTTGGCATGGGTTTTTACGTCGGATGCCCTTCTTGTCACAATCCTTTGGCAAGGGACAGAAACACGCTGATGGCTTTGCAGCTACTCTTTACGAAAGTCAGTAATGGTTCTTTTACATGCCTCGCACCATAGACAGTGAGAGACATGGCCCGCCTTTGATAACCCAGTTAGCTGCACTGGGGGGGACAGTGACAACCCTGTGGGGACTCAAACCCCGAACCTTAGGGTCAGCGATCCTGCGCCTTAACCACTAGACCACCACTGCCCCATGCTCGCCCATTTCATATTGCCTGACAAAATTAGTTTTCTTGTTGCCTCTCATCATTGACTTTGCATGTTCACTTGTTGCTCTTTGTGTGCTGTGTGAGCAAGTCTCTCTCTCTCTCTCTCTCTCTCTCTCTCTGTGTGTGTGCGCGTGTGTGTATCAGAGTCATTTCAGTTTGTTTCTCGGCGTCACCGTGGTTTCCCCTTCAGCCTGACGTTTTACCTGAATGGGCTGCAGGTCGAACGTCTCAGCTCCTGTTGCGAATTTAAACACAGGAAGAACTCACGCCTTGGAGGACGCCATGCCCACTTTGGTTTCTCTGGAGTTGAAGGTGCTTCCCCTTGCTATAGGTATGCTCCTTCCCCACTGCAGGTAAAAAACTTCAACTGATTGGGATAAATCCATATCTTCATATAAGCCCTTCCCCCTGTTACATATAAGAACCTCCACCTGCGAGAAGGATCCCTCTTCTCATTCTGAGAAGTGATCTGAAACCCTTCAGAAACCACTTAAGCTTCCTCATACAGATACATTCTGTGTATGTATATTATGGATTGCATACTGAGTCTTAATAAAGCACAGTTAACCTCACCCGGTACTATATGTATTTTATGTGCTTTACTAGCTCTACAAAGTCCCACCTCATATTAATATTAACACTGCGCTGTTATACATAAGCCCTGCCCCCTTTCTGTAGATAAATCATGCGCTATCATTTCGTAAGTCAAACTTTATATATAAACCACCCCTAAATAAACTCAATATTGTCTCTAGGTGCATTATTGCAATGGGTCTGGATAAAAAAAGCACTCCTCCAAAGAGAATTAGAAATGATGTCTCCGAATCCTGGGAAAATGAAGAAAAGGAAAAAAACTTGCACTCTGTCTCCAGCCAATCACATGGCACCAAAATCAACAGAATTACCAGTAAGGAACATAAACATAAGAATGGTACGATGTTGTAAATATGAACCTTAACCAAGGTTCATATCACTGTGAATAATCATTTGGGAACCAGTAAAGAAATTCAGTTACTCACATTAAACATCAGACAGGTGACAACTGAACAAACATCGTCTTTCATCATTGACTTTTATCAGTGGTCGTGTCAAAGTTAACCTGTATTTCTATATATAAATTCTATCTATAAAGTCTTCAAATTCTGATATTAAATGTGAACTTAAACTGAAGCCTTCAATCTGTATTATTTCCATGAATGAGCAAATGTTCAGTTGTTTCTAATAAAGTGCTAACTGCCTCCTTAATACTGCAATTTTTTTATTAAAGGTTTACTTAGAAAACTTTGTGAACAACCCCATCGATGACCCATGTCATCTATAACTATGGAACACTTTTGTATATATATTTAATATCACATTTAATTCAACTACTAGTTTATCAGGAATTCCTCTTGGCCAAAAAGATTCCTGAGATGCTGGTCATAAGACAAGGCGATTCAGTAAATACAGAAAGAAACACTCAGGTCTGTGCAGGTGAAGAACAGCAATACATCACTCTTCCTTCCCCAGACTACTGCTTTGAATTGTATAGTCCTTTGAAAACCACAGGATGAGAGTTTATTTCAATTGCAATGTGAGGAAAAAATAGAAACCCGACTCATGGTGCTGGTAGTTTCATAGTTCAGACCTGTTTTGCTGCATCTGGGCCAAGACTTTTTGTCATTGATGGAACAATGAATTCTGGATTATAACAGCAACTTGTAAAGGAAAATGTCTAGATATCATTCTATGAACTGAATAAGTTTATGCAACAACAAAACAACAACATAAAGATATAACTCTTTCTGCCACAGAATAGTGAAAGAAGAATAAATGTAATGTTTTGAAATGGGCAAGTCAAACTCCTGACTTGAATCCACCATCATTACAGAATTTAATCTGTTGGAATTAATTAAAATCCTTTGGAGTCGATGTGGAGGATTCATCACCAGTGATCGCAAACATTTAGTCACAGTTAACACTGCACAAGGGGTCTAAAAGCAAAGGGACACCTACTTTTACCCCTTGCAAAATGAATTAATTTATTGAGGAAAATCATTTTTCTGGAAACAGAAAATTATAAAAGGTCCACAAACTTTGAAGCACCACTGTACGTAGAGTACCTGATAATTTATACTTCGCACCCAGTGTATGTCGTATGTATGTTTATTGTGTGCAGTGTTTTGAGTCACTGCACATTTTCTTCAGCTTTAAAAAAATCTGCTTGTTAAACGTTGAATCATTAATTTGAAATTGTAAATTATTTATTGAGTATAGATCATAAAAAGATCACCTGTGTGTTTGTGTGTGTGTGTGTGTGTGTGTGTGTGCGTGTGTGCGTGTGTGCGCACGCGCGTCTGTGTATGTGTGTGTGTGTGTGTGTGTATACGCGTATGCATATGTGCGCGCCCGTGTGTGTGTGTGTGTGTGTGTGTGTATGCATATGTGTGCACGTGTGTGTGTGTGTGTGTGTGTATGTATGTTTGTGCGTGTGTGTGTGTGTGTGTGTACGTGTATGTGTGCACATGTGTGCGTGTGTGTGTGTGTGTGTGTGTGTGTGTGTACGTGTTCTACTTTAGATTATAAGCAAGACTTTGAAGCTGATGATGAAGGTCTCATGGATGATGGAGTTGATGAAGGAAATGAAACATCTCTGTCACTTAGCAAAAAAGAGAATGATGAAAGAAAAAATAATGACCATGGAAATGATGATTTGGAGAGAAACAGTAAGTGTTATATTTAAATAATTAATAAATAAAATATAAATGAAATTTATTACCCTCACTCTTGCAGCCAGAATAAAGTTTTCTTTCTCAGCCCTTTTTACATTTTCATATTTTTTCCAATTAGAATTGAGGGGACCATTGTCCGTCTCTTCTGGTCTATCCAGCAGCCCATCCATCAGTGAGAAAGATGAAGATAATTTTGATGAAAAAAAGATAGAAGAGGAGGTGAAGCTTAAGAGACACACATTAACATCTGGAAAAGATGCAGAGGACATGGAGATCCTGCAGATAAGCAGCATGTCTCTGCACACTGAAAATGAAACCCCAATCCAGGAGATAGAAGATTCAGAGAGGGAAGATGGTGGAGTTGAGGAACCCAGAGATGGATCCCAAGAACATGAGAAAACCATAGAAGAAGCTGGAGAAGAACACAGAGAACAACCTGGAGAACTTGAGAAAGGCAGAGAGGAACCTGGAGAACCTGAGAAAGCCAGAGAGGAAACTGAAAGATCTGAGAATGCCAGAGACAATATCAAATGGGGAACAGCTGGAGACAAGGTGGATCAAGGTGAGTATGATCTTAAGGTTATGCCATGGAGTATGTATGTTCCTTGATAAAATAATCACAAATTAAAGATTCAGCCAAGAGCTGCTCTCCGTCAGGCGTGTACTGATGTTATATTAAGCAGAAAGATCATGACATCACTGAACAAGTACAGTGGAGCCTCGGTACTCGAACTTATTCGGTTCCAGACGGCTGTTCAGATTCCAATTTGTTCAGATTCCAAATCCGCTTTTTCCATTATAAGTAAAGTAAATGGTCTTAATTCGTTCCGTTGTCTTTTGAACGGAAGTTAACAGTACCATAACTCATACCATAGGTCCACAAATTAAGTGAAAAATTATTGAATACAGTACACTATGTTATGGTCTGTGTTGTGAGAGATTCTTGAAATGCACTGTGGTTTTTATTTTAGTGTGTTATGGTCTCTCACAAAATAGTTACGTAATGAAATGCGCAGTGGAGAGGGGCGTGGCTGTCACGAGGGTGAAGTGCTAAACACACACACACACACACACCTAATTCCATTTAATGATGGGCTATAAAGACTAGCAGTGCTCTTTCCGGTGCTAGAAGATTGTCCCTTTCCCACCAGTTCCCGCTTTAGTTTGATTTCGGTGTTTCTACGCATCGCTAAACAGTGACTACGATTTCCCCGTGATCTAGTGCCTTCCCCATGAACAATAAAGCGCACCGCACAGAAGCATATCCCCTTCCATAACAGAGTGGGAAAGAAGAAAGCGGATTCCCTTCCATAACAGCTTCAAGTGTTTTTTTTTCTCTTGCTACCACTTTGCATGGATGACTCTTCTTCAGGATGTCCCTTTCTTTTCTTGAAGAACATTTCTAATGTGGCTTGTTTCTGCCTTCTTTTCAAAACCTCATCGTTAAAGGTGTTCACAGCTCTGCTAGCACTTTAGCTTAGATTTAGTGCTTTAGCTTAGCTTTAGTGCTTTAGCACTAGCTTTAGCTTTATGAGGGTGATACGAACATAGTACTGTCTCAACAACTTTGTATCAACTCGGATTTTTTGTTTGGATTCCGATTTGTTCGAACTTTAGAACATTCGTATTCCAAGTCTCCACTGTTGTGTCTGAAATGAAACTTTATTATTAGATGATGTTTAAGAAGAAATCACTGTTTTTACTCTGTGTGCAACTCATTGTTTTGTTTGCATGTTTCATGTTTGTGTTTGTGCTAGTATTTTTGGACTTTGAAATAAAATAACGATAAATGGAAATTAAATTTATGATCTTTAAAACTCAAACGTTTTTAATTGTATTAATTTTAGAAACTCGCAGTAAAATAAAAACTGAATTTGTTTTATTTGTAGTTGAACAAAGTGCAAGTATTTTTTGGTTTTATGAAATTAAATATAGTATTTGTGTAATTAAAGGCTGAAAATACTGTGAAAATCCTTTTCTCTTTTTTATTGTTTGTGTTTTCTGTGATTATTAATTCTATTATTATTTATTTTACTTTATTCTAACATTATTCTAAGTTTTATTATTTAATCATTAAATTCTAAAAGTAAAAATTGAAATATACATGTTGTAGCTGTTTATTTATAACATCATGCTCTTTAATCACAATGACAATAATGATCCTAATTATATTCATTCATTCATTTTCTGAATTGCTTAATCCTAATTAGGGTCACAGGGAGGCTGGCATCTATTTCTGCCGACTGGTTGCGAGGGCAGAGTACACCATGGACGTAGTAATAATTTGGATGTGTCTGGGATCCACTGTCTTAATGGATGTTTGGGATGAGTTCAGGTCGATGTATGACTCATTTCATGTGTAACACATTTTCAGGTTTCTGGATGTTTGGTGGACAGTATTAAGTGATAATGAAACCATTATGAAGTACTGAAGTACTCTATGAACATGAAGACTCTATGAACAGAAGTACTCCATGTGTCTACATTTGTCACAGTAGCATGCTATCACATTTATTACCAATGCTTTGTTTGCAGTATGCAATTCATTTGATAAACTTCTTCTTTCTTCTTTTCCTTTCAGCTATTCCCTTCAGGGGTTGCCACAGCAAATCATCTGCCTCCATCTCACCCTGTCCTCTGCATCTTCTTCTCTTATGCCAATGACCTTCATGTCTTCCTTCATCACGTCCATAAATCTCTTCTTTGGTCGTCCTCTAGGCTTTCTGCCTGGTAGTTCCAACCTCAGTATCCTAATACCAATATATTCACTATCCCTCCTCTGTACATGTCCTAACCATCTCCATCTAGCCTCTCTGACTTTGTCTCCAAAACATCTTACATGGGCTGTACCTCTGATGTACTCAGTTCTGATCCTAACCATCCTTGTTACTCCGAGAGAGAACCTCAACATTTTTATCTCCACTACCTCCAGCTCTGCCTCCTTGTCTTTTCCTCAGCGCCACTGTTTCTAAACCATACAACATCACTGGCCTCATCACCGTCTTGTACACTTTTCCTTTCATTTTTGATGATACTCTCCTATCACACATCACACTGGACACTTTTCTCCAACCTTCCTGCACATGCTTCTTCAAATTTTTTCCACACTGTCCATTGCTCTGGATTGTTGAGCTTAATGCCAGCCTGACACTAGTACGCATTCATGGTACGCCACAGTATGCCAAAGTGAGTACCTTCGCGGGAATTGTGAGCGCCATCACGGTAACAATGTGGAAACTATGAGCGAGATGAGTGCCATTGAGGGGCATTGCCGACCCAAAAAATGAAACATGTTCATTAATTTTGTCACGCACTCTTTTGCATACAGTGCCTTGACTATTTGCGGTTTTGCACTCACGGTTTGAGTATTCACGGACTGCCGAGCAGCTTGCACGTGATTCAAATTCAGCCAATGGCTGTCCTCCTTCCTGCTGATTGGTTGAGATGATGTAACGCCCCTTTTTTTCTCATTTACGCACAAGTTGGCAATGAGCCTTTTTTAGTGTTTTAATTACCAATTAAGTTCTATGATGTCACTCAAACAACTGCTAAGCACCAGAAAAAGGTAATGAGGTTGGATGTCTCTTCTGAAGAAATAAGACTTTCTCAGGAAGAAACAACAGTTTCCTCTGAAGTCACGTCATTGCTGAAGAGAAATAATCATCTGAACTGTTGTAAAACACTCCACTATTAAAGTCTTTTTTAATTATTATTCCAGTACGTGACCTAAGGTAATGTTTAAAATGTTTGTGTGTTATATTTTATTTACTGTGGTGTAGCATGTTTCTCATTTTGTTTTGTTTATCCAATTTATTACATTTCTTGTTCTTTTTGTTATGGTTTGTGTTTTGGGGGACTGATTTTGGCGCTGTGCCGCTAACTAACTGTTTACTTCTTGAGGGGCATGGCTGAGCTGCTCGGTAGCACACACCTGAATTCACTCTTCTTATTTACTCCCAAAAATCAAAAGCGTGCTACCTCTGCGCCAGAGGAATAACTCACATCAACATCACCGCTTCTTTGGTTTCTAATACCTCGTACTCTTATTTTCCTTTTGGCTGTTCCCTTCAGGGGTCGCCACAGCAAATGATGTGCCTCCATCTCTCCCTATCCTCTGCATCTTCTACTCTTACTCCAACGACCTTCATGTCCGCCTTCACCACATCCATAAGTCTTCTCTTTGGTCTTCCTCTGGGCCTTCTGCCTGGTAGTTCCAACTTCAGCATCCTACTACCAATATACTCACTATCCCTCCTCTGTACATGTCCAAACCATCTCAATCTAGCCTCTCTGACTTTGTCTCCAAAACATCTAACATGTGCTGTCCCTCTGATGTACTCACTTCTGATCCTATCCATCCTTATTACTCCCAAAGAGAACCTCAACATTTTCATCTCTGCTACCTCCAACTCTGACTCCTGTATTTTCCCCAGGGCCACTGTCTCTAAACCATACAACATCGCTGGCCTCATCACCGTCTTGTACACTTTTCCCTTCATTCTTGCCGATACTCTCCTATCACACATCACACCGGACACTTTTCTCCATCCATTCCAACCTGCCTGCACGCGCTTCTTCACCTCTTTTCCACACTCTCCATTGCTCTGGATTGTTGAGCGAAAGTACTTAAAATCCTCCACCTTCTTTATCTCTGCCCCCTGTAACCTCACCGTTCCTCTTGGGTTCTTGTCGTTCACACACATGTATTCTGTCTTACTGAGACTAACCTTCATTCCCCTCCTTTCCAGGGCATACCTCCACCTCTCTAGATTTTCCTCCACTTGTTCTCTGCTCTCACTACAGATCACGAGGTCATCTGCAAACATCATAGTCCATGGAGATTCTTGTCTAACCTCGTCTGTCAGCCTGTCCATCACCATAGCAAACAAGAAGGGGCTAAGAGCTGACCCTTGATGCAGTCCCACCTCCAGCTTGAACTCTTCTGTCACACCGACAGCACACCTCACCACTGTCTTACAACATACTGTCTTACATACATGTCCTGCACCACTCTAACATACTTCTCTGCCACTCCAGACTTCCTCATGCAATACCACAGTTCTTCTCTCGGCACCCTGTCATATGCTTTCTCCAGATCCACAAAGGCACAATGCAGCTCCTTCTGACCTTCTCTGTACTTCTCTATTAACATCCTCAAAGCAAACACTGCATCTGTGGTGCTCTTTCTTGGCATGAAACCAAACTGTTGTTCACAAATGCTGACCTCTGCCCTTAGTCTAGCTTCCACTATTCTTTTCCATAACTTCATTGTATGGCTCATCAACTTTATCCCTCTGTAGCTGCCACAACTCTGTACATCTCCCTTGTTCTTAAAAATGGGCACAAGCACACTTCTCCTCCACTCCTCTGGCATCTGCTCCCTTTCTAAGACCTTGTTGAATATTCTTGTCAGAAAATCTACTGCTACCTCCCCTAGACACTTCCAGACCTCAACTGGTATGTCATCAGGACCAACTGCCTTACCACTTTTCAATGCCCTCCTCACTTCTCCCTTACTAATCTTTGCTACTTCCTGGTCCTCTACAGTCACCCCTTCTACTCTTTTTTCTCTCTCATTTTCCTCATTCATCAGCTCTTCAAAGTACTCTTTCCATCTTCCCAGCACACTTCTGTCATCAGTCAATACATTTCCCTCTCTGTCCTTTATCACTCTAACTTGCTGCACGTCTTTCCCATCTCTTTTTCTCTGCTGTGCTAACCTGTATAAATCATTTTCTCCCTCCTTACTGCCCAACCTAGCATACGCCCTCTGTTTGGCCTTTGACACCGCTACCTTCACCTTACGCTGTGTCTCCCTGTACTCCTGTTTACTCTCTTCGGTCCTCTCGGTGTCCCACTTCTTAGTTAACCTCTTCTTTTGTACACACTCCTGCACTTCCTCATTCCACCAGCAAGTTTCCTTATCTACTTTCCTTCCAGAGGACACACCAAGTACTCTCCTACCGGTCTCCCTGATCACATTGGCTGTGGTTGTCCAGTCATCTGGAAGCACTTCCTGCCTACCAAAAGCCTGTTTCAACTCCTCCTTGAAGACAACACGACACTCTTCCTTTTTCAGCTTCCACCACTTTGCCTTCTGCTCTGCCTTTGCCTTTTTTCAACTTTCTCACCATCAGCGTCATGCTGCACATCACCATCCTATGCTGTTTGGCAACACTCTCACCCACTACTACTTTGCAGTCACTGACTTCCTTCAAATTACATCGCCTACACAAGATGTAGTCTACCTGTGTGCTCTTACCTCCGCTTTCATAAGACACCCTATGTTCCTGTTTCTTCTTGAAGAAAGTATTCACCACAGCCATTTCAATCCTTTTCGCAAAATCGATCAACATCTGTCCTTTTGTGGTCCTGTCCTGGATACCAAACCTGCCCATCACTTCCTCGTCCCCTCTGTTGCCTGCACCAACATGTCCATTGAAGTCTATCCCAATGACCACTCTTTCACCTCTGAGGGTACTCTGCATCACTTCATCTAACTCACGCCAGAATCGCTCCTTCTCTTCTAGCTCACATCCTGCCTGTGGGGCATAAGCACTACACATTGAGCACAACATTGACCATCACGCCTTCAATTTCTAAATTGAGACTCATCACTCTGTCTTACACTCTTTTCACTTCTCGAACATTCCTGACAAACCCCTCCTTCAAGATGACTCCTACTCCATTTCTCTTCCCATCCACACCGTGATAAAACAGCTTAAACCCTACTCCTAAGCTTCTAGCCTTGCTACCTTTCCACCTGGTCTCCTAAACACACAATACATATTTCATACAAAATTAGTGTACTTTTAACATTTTTAAAGGGTTTATGGGGTAGTCTTAGGAGCCTTGGTACGAATCAAGCATTTTACATGAAAAATGCGTCTCCACTTACGAAAGTAGCTTTGCTACCTTTCCACCTGGTCTCCTGAACACACAGCATGTCCACCTGCCTCCTCTGCATCATGTCAGCCAGCTCTCTATCTTTTCCTTGCACAGTTCCAACATTCAAAGTCCCTACTCTCAGTCCTATACTCGCGCTTTTCCTCTTTTCTTTCTGCCTATGGACACATCTCCCACCTCTCCTTCTTCAACGTCTTCGACCAACAGTAGTCCAATTTCCGTCAGCACCCTGTTGGTTGACAGCACTGACAGTACTGTCCCTCGTTACTCCTCCCTACCCGGGCTCTGCGCACTGGGGAGTATCACCAGCCGGGATACCAGCCAGAGCGCAGCCATAGTCCTTCGGGACTGACAGAGGCCTACCATAACATACATATACATATATATATATACATATATATATATACACACACACATACATATACTTTGTGACACAAGGCGTGTCATAAAACGGAAGCGTGGTCACATTTTTAGCGTGATGTGGAGCAAACTTGTCTGGCCATTGAGTGACGTTGAGGAACTTGGAGCACCCCAGCACAAACAATTCGCAAAAATACCGCAATGGTGAGGAATCGAGTGGAACTCACGGAACATCCTCAATGGTACGAATGAGCAAGCTATGAGCAAAGCTTATTGCTCTGTGGCACAAACTGTTTGACTGACAGGTGAAATAAACACAAAATCATTCCGCCATGGTACACATGAATGAGTGCCATTGAGGATTTAAAATGTGTACTAGTGGCAGTCTGGCTATAGTACTTAAAATCCTCACCTTCTTTATGTCTCCTCCCTGTAACCTCACCATTTCTCTTGGGTCCTTCTCATTTACACACATAAATTCTGACTTACTGAGGCTAACCTTCATTCCTCTCCTTTCCAGGGCATACCTCCACCTTGCTAGACTTTCCTCCACTTGTTCTCTGCTCTCACTGCAGATCACAATGTCATCTGCAAACATCATAGTCCATGGCGATTCTTGTCTAACCTCATCTGTCAGCCTGTCCATCACCATTACAAACAAGAAGGGGCTCAGAGCTGATCCTTGATGCAGTCCCACCTCCACCTTGAATTATTCGGTCACGCCGACAGCACACCTCACCACTGTCTTACATCTCTCATACATGTCTTGCATCATTCTAACATACTTCTCTGCCACTCCAGACTTCATGCTCATTTGATAAACATACAGTGAAAATACATCTGGTATCTGGTAGATTTATTAATATTAACTTCCAAACATTTGTAAAACATTTTAAAAGTTTATCTTTGCACTTGTTTGTGTTTACATGTCTATTTACTACATTGTACAAAATCCAAAAATTTAAATGAAAATTAGTTGAATGTTCTTAACGTTCTTCTTTCCTTCTCTTCATCAACCCCAAGCCAAGTCTGTGCAGGAGAAATTATCAGCAGCTATTTTAAACATGACAGAGTGTGTTTCTGAACCTGAACTTAGTGACAGCACCACTGAGGAAGATGAGTTAGTGTCAATCATGAGCCAGCAGGCTTGTCCAGGTGCGTTCTTCTAATCATCTACACTGGTGGGATTATAATGAAATGTTGAGTGCATACAGATTTCTTAAATAACTAAAAATAAATATTGAATAGGAATATTTTCTGATAACTATGAGGTCCTAAAACAAATTATATTAATAAATAGTGAAGATTTGTAGTAACTGCATAAACTACTGATATGTTGTGCTTTGAAAAAAGAAAAGAAGAAAACCTTTAAACTGTTCATTGTTCCAGGATCTGAACCTGAAGGTAATGTGAACCAGCAGACAGTTGAGGAAGAAAATAGAGCTAAACCTGTACTACACTCTGAGGGAGAAGAGGCACATATAGAGGAGCCCAAAGAAAAACTTAAAGAAGATGAAACACCACAAATGGCAACAAAAAGAGAAGAAAGAGATGCCCGTCAAACACAAGCAAAAATGCATGAAGATAAATGTGTCGAAGATGATCAGAATGAAGAGCAAAACCCTGAAGTAATTCAAAACACAATAAAAGAGAAGGAAGAGGATAAGGATTTCATATCAGTTGATAATAAATCATCTGAAGTACCTGCAATGATGGAAAAGTCTAAGGATGAAGACCCACCAGATGGAGAGCCACTTGAATCATGCAATCAAGAACCAGAAAAAGTGACTACATTTGAAAAATCAGTAAATGTTGAAGAAACCAAACCAACTCCAGTGAAGGAAGAGGAAAACATGATGGAGTTCACAGAAAATGCTGACGGAATATCTGTAAATAATGAGGGACTGGATAGTGGAGAAGAGGTGTCTGAGAAAGTAAGAGCTGAGAAGATTAGAACTTTGGATGAAGAATTTAAAAATTTGATGAATAATTCAGATGAGATATATGACATCCCAACAGGTGTAGAAGAAAGTAATATGAAAGAGACAGGAATAAAATTAAAGCATTCAGACAATGAGGTGAAAGTTGATGAGAAATCAGAAGAAAGAGTAAAGGAGACGAATGGAGAAAAAGTACAGAGAGAAAATGTAGGTGGAAATAAGACTGTTAGAGAGGGAATTGAGGAAATCAATGATCAGGATCAAGTTCTTGAGCAAGAGAACACAGAAAAGGGAACTGATGATGATAATGGTAAATTCAATCAAAAGGTGACCGAACATACAACAGACCAAAAAGGGTCTTCTCTAACAGGTCAAATATCAGAGAAAAACTCAAAGGATGATGCAGGAGAAAGAGAAAAAGAAGAAAAGGAAGACATTGCTACAGAAAAAGAGACTCAACTCACAGATGAAAAAAGGTCTGGTGGAGAAGGTAAAGAGAGAGAGGATGAGAAACATGAGGAAGAGTTGAAGGAACAAAAAATTGAGATTGTAGAATCTGAAGAGGATATGGAGGTTGAAAAAAGAAGTACAGATGTTGATGCAGCTAATATAGAGATGCAGAACATAGCAACTGAGCAAGAAGAATACAACAATGAAGAAGAGAAAGAGAACTCTGATCCCATGGATTGTGAAGCTTTGCAAACAACCATGGATGAGATCAAAGTAAAATCAGGAGAGGTCAAAACAGAAAATGGAGTTGAAATGTTTGCTGTACATCAGGAAGAGTTTAATAAAACGGAAGATACTGGACCAGAGGAATATGAGACCAGTGAAGAAGAAACAAATGAAGGCATGAGTGAGAAGAATGGTTTGAAAGCTAAAACAATAGATGATGACAGTGAGAAAAAGGAAAAAAACCCAAATGAAATGCAGAAAGAAACAAGAACCGAAGAAAAAAAAGAAAAGCAGAAAGATGATATGGATAACTTTAAACCACTAACATCAAAAAACAGTAACAATGCTATCACCCAGGATGAATCTCCATCAGATACCAAATCATCTGCAGAAGACCCAGCAGTTGCTGAAGAACCCAAGAAGACAAATGTTGATATTAAAAGTAGAGTTGAAAAGCAGAACATAGCAGGAGATGGCAAAGTTAAAAAGAACAGAAGTGTGGATGCTGCTGAAAAAACCAAGAGAGAAGGCACCACTTTTCTTTTAGAAGAATTTCAGCCTCTGGAGAAAGTCCTGGTTTTGAAAAGAGAGGAGAGAGAAGCTGAGCTTGTTATTGCTCCTCAGGCAGATCATGATCAGCTGGTAAGTAATTGGGTGAACATTCACCAAGCCTCAAACTATTTTGAAAGATTTATTGAGCCACTGGATGAGATAAAGATCCTTGACAGAGAGAAGACAGTAAATAATAAAGCTCTGAAAAAGGCAAAATGATAGAGAATCCAAAAGGTCCTTATGGAAATGAGGAATCATTTGAAACTGGAAAGATAAGCAGAACAGCCCACCAGAGAACTAGAGAGGAACTGCAGAACGTGAGGGTGGAAAACATCAATAAGAAAAATTGAAGCTGCAGGATCAGAAGGTCAAAGTAATTCATTTTTGAGCAATGCATTAGAAAAATAAGAGACACAAAGACAAATGATTTCCGAGCAAACTCCAGAAGATCAGGAACTTTAAATAATGTCATAAATGCTTCAGCTACGCCACTGGTGAAAATTGAAATTAGGCAAGATGGTTAACATTTATCACATCACCTGTAACCCTGATCTCAGCTTCTCGAAACATTTCGACAGCCATCGGTAAACAGTAAAGACCAGAGAGTCATAATCTACAGATAGAACCACAGTCACTGTGGAATGTTTATGGTGGCAGAATATCATGGTATTTAATTTTATTTTTTGGAATTTTAATTCTGTACTGAATGGCACCTTTGAGTCTCTAACTTTTCCTCAGTTGTATCTCAGTCAACATCAACTTGTTTTTTTTCTCTGGTACTTCAGAACACTTGGAGATTAGTAGATGAAGGACAAAACAAAGATGAATGAAGTAATTTATAATTAATATATACACACACACACACTGGATACAAGCGATAGTGCATTCTGATTGGCTTCTATTCAAGCAGGATATCAATCAGCTCATGTACCATGAGTAACTATAGAAATCCAAAAGTGTTTGAGCATGTTGCCAAGCCTACAATCTAACAATGTAGAATGAAATTATTTGAAATTAACATAAACATGATTTTCAAGAAGTTTATTTTCACTTGATATAACGCTTCATCTAATGTTTTCACATGAGATGAGCTTACAGCTTGTTTATTCATTGTCTTATACTTCTATGAAATACTTTTTGTGTGATTGTAAAAGATGGGTTTGTTTTGTTGTTGTTATTGTGGTGGTGGTGGTCGTGGTGATAATGGGGCTAATAAATTCTCAGAGAGTTCTGACACCAACTTTATACACAATTGTACAAATCCTACAGTAATCTCATTATTTATTTTGATCTCTTAATTGCAATGCCAGAGACTTCATTAGAAAATGACAAAGTCATGTGTACTGCTCAGAATTTCTCTATCAGAATAAAGGTATATTTAATTTGAACAATAATCATATTTATTCATATACTTTATATTCTGTAAAGCGTTAAGTTGAAGAAACAGAAGAAAATATAAAATCAGATAAAGCTGACAATTATGATGACCAGAATGATTATTTTATTGTAAAATATTTAGTGAAATTTATGAAATAAGTATCATCACAATTTATATAATTTATGAGAAGCTTACAAGTTTATTCTCAGTCTCTGAACAAACAGAACTGAAATCAGATACAATGAGCACTGAATTATTTATACTGCACTCTCTGTCACAAAGAGACAGACACACATACATTCACTCAGCCACAAATACAACCACACACACACACACACACACACACACACACACACCCTGACCCCCACAGATATACTCATTCATAAACATACACACGCCCACCAACACACACATGCCCACCGACACATACACACATGCGTGCACGCACACTCACAAAACCCATCCACAACGGACACAAATACACACTCACTTACACACACAGACACACACACACTCATAAACTCACTCACCCACTCACAACCCCCCTCTCTCTTTCACACACATGCACAAAAACACATACCCCCACGCACGAACACCCAGCAACACACACAGAGGCTCACTCACAAACACCCCCCACCCACACACACACACACACACACACACACCTCACTCAAAACCACCCCCACACACACACACACAGACTCACTCACAAACACAGACACACATAGACACACATAGACACATAGACTGACTGACAAACAGACCCATTCACACGCACGCACGCACACACACACACACACATGCTCATTCACATGCACAAATGCCCACCTACACACACGCCCATCAAAATATACACACATGCGTTATTATTATTATTATTATTATTATTATTATTATTAATATTATTATTATTATTATTATTCCCTAGTGCAGCTAACTGGGTTATCAAAGGCGGGCCATGTCTCTCACTGTCTATGGTGAGAGGCATGTAAAAGAACCATTGCCGACTTTCGTAAAGAGTAGGCTGCAAAGCCAAAAGGAAGAATGAAAGAAAGAAAATTATTATTATATTGTACTATAATTGTGCTGTTTACTAGGCCTGTGTCAGGTCCCTTCTAAACATAGAAATTAGGTACTTATTCTGTAGTAGTACTAGTATGTGTTTTTGCTGTTCTGAGCCTCCTGTTTTTCTTTTCTTTTTTTTTTTTTTTGTTTCTTTTCCACAACTTTGACTGCACATCCGCTCAAGAAATTCCTGTGTGTAAAAAGCACAAATGGCAATAAAGAATCTTGACTTTACTCAAACACCCACACTCATAAAACACACACGCTCACTGACTCATTCACTCACAAAAACACCTACCCTCTCTCTCTCTCTCTCTGTCTTACACACACACACCCAGCAACCCAGCAATCCACCCACCACCACACACACACACACACAGATTTCTTCGTTTCCTTCCGGCTGTTCCACAGTGAATCATCTGCTTCCATCTCATCCTATCCTCTGCATCTTCTTCTCTTACACCAACTACCTTCATGTCCTCCTTCACCACATCCATAAATCTTCTCTTTGGTCTTCCTCTAGGCCTTCTGCCTGGTAGTTCCAACCTCAGCATCCTACTACCAATATAGTCACCATCCCTCCTCGGTACATGTCCAAATCATCTCAATGTAGCCTCTCTGACTTTGTCTCCAAAACCTCTTATGTGCCGTCCCTCTGATGTGCTCATTCCTGATCCTATCAATCCTCGATACTCCCAAAGAGAACCTCGACATTTACTAGTACATCTGTGATACCTCCAGCTCTGCCTCCTGTCTTTTCTCCAGTGCCACTGTTTCTAAACCTTACAAGACCGCTAGCCTCAACACCGTCTTGTACACTTTTCCTTTCATTCTTGCTGATACCTTCCTACACATATCACACAGGACACTTTTCTCCAACCATTCCAACCTGCCTGCACACGCTTCTTCACTTCTTTTCCACACTATCCATTGCGTTGGATTGTTGAGCCTACGTGCTTAAAATCCTCCACCTTCTTTATCTCTGCTCCCTGTAACCTCACCGTTCCTCTTGGGTCCTTGTCATTCACACACATGTATTCTGTCTTGCTGAGGCTAACCTTCATTCCTCTCCTTTCCAGGGCATACCTCCACCTCTCTACATTTTCCTGCACTTGTTCTCTGCTCTCACTACAGATCACAATATCATCTGCAAACAACATAGTCCATGGAGATTCCTGCCTAACCTCGTTTGTCAGCCTGTCCATCACCAGAGCAAACAAGAAGGGGCTCAGAGCTGACCCTTGATGCAGTCCCAAATCCACCTTGAACTCTTCTGTCACATCGACAGCACACTTCACCACTGTCTTACATCTCTCATACATGTTCTTGCATCACTTTAACATACTTCTCTGCCACTCAAGACTTCCTCATGCAATACCACAGTTTTTCTCTCGGCACCCTGTCATATATTTTCTCCAAATCCACAAAAGCACAATGCAGCTCCTTCTGACCTTCTCTGTACTTCTCTATTAACATCCTCAAAGCAAACACTGCATCTGTGGTGCTGTTTCTTGGCATGAAACCAAACTGTTGTTCACAAATGCCGACCTCTGCCCTTAGTCTAGCTTCCAGTATTCTTTCCCATAACTTCATCGTATGGCTCATTAACTTTATCCCTCTGTAGTTGCCACAACTCTGCATGTCTCCCTTGTTCTTAAAAAAATGGTCACCAGCACACTTCTCCATTCCTCCAGCATCTGCTCACTCTCTAAGACCTTGTTGAATGTTCTTGTCAGAAAATCTACTGCTACTTAGACACTTCCATAGCTCCATCAGTATGTCATCAGGACCAACTGCCTTTCCACTCTTCATCCTCTTCAATGCCCTTCTCCCTTCACCCTTACGAATCTTTGCTACCTCCTGGTCTTCAACACTACTATTTTTTTCTCTCTCATTTTCCTCATTCATCAGCTCTTCAAAGTCGTCTTTCCATCTTACCAGCACACTTCTGTCATCGGTCAATACATTTCCCACTCTGCCCTTTATCACGCTAACTTGCTGCATATCTTTCCCATCTTTATCGCTCTGCTGTGCCAACCTGTATAAATAATTTTCTCCCTCCTTACTGTCCAACCTAGCATACAGGTCATCATGCCGTCTGTTTGGCCTTTGACACCTTCACCTGCTACCTTCACCTTACGCTGTGTCTCCCTGTCCTCCTATTTACTCTCTTCGGTCCGCTCAATGTCCCACTTCTTCTTAGCTAACCTTTGTACACACTCCTGCACTTCCTCACTCCACCGCCAAGTCTCCTAATCTACAGTCCTTCCAGAGGACACACTAAGTACTCTTCTACCTGTCTCCCTGATCACATTAGTTGTAGTTGTCCAGTCATCTGGAAGCACTTCCTGACCACCCAAAGCCTGTTCCAACTCCTCCTTGAAGATAACATGACACTCTTCCTTTTTCAGCTTCCACCACTTTGTCTTCTGCTCTACCTTTGCCTTCCTCACCTTCTTCACCATCAGCGTCATCCTGCACACCACCATCCTATGCTGTTTGGTAACACTCTCACCCACTACTACTTTGCAGTCAGTGACTTTCTTCAAATTACATTGCCTACAGAAGATGTAGTCTACCTGTGTGCTCCGATCTCCGCTTTTATGTCACCCTATGCTCCTGTCGATTCTGGAAGAAAGTATTCACCACAGCCATTTCCATCCTTTTTGCAAAATCTATCAACATCTGTCCTTTTGTGTTCCTGTCCTTGATAACAAACCTGCCCATCACTTCCTTGTCCCATCTGTTGCCTGCACCAACATGTCCACTGAAGTCTGCCCCAATGACCACTCCTTCACCTCTGGGGGTACTCTGCATCACTTCATCTAACTCACTCCAGAATTGCTCCTTCTCGTCTAGCTCACATCCTGCCTATGGGGCATGAGCACTAACAACATCATGCCTTCGATTTCTACCTCACTTTGTCTGACCCTCTTTTCACTTCTGGAACACTCCTGACCAACCCCTCCTTCAAGATGACTCCTATTTCATTTCTCTTCCCATCCACACCATGATAAAACAGCTTAAATCCTGCTGCTAAGCTTCTAGCCTTATTACCTTTTCACCTGGTCTTCTGAACACACAATATGTCCACCTTCCTCCTTTGCATCATGTCAGCCAGCGCTCTACCTTATTTGTCATAGTTCCAACATTCAAAGTCCTTACTCTTAGTCCTAGACTCATGCCTTTCCTCTTCTCTCTGTCTCTGCCTATGGACATACCTCCTGTCTCTCCTTCTTCGACCAACAGTAATCCAATTTCCACAAGCACCCTGTTGGTTAATGGATGGCGGTCATTGTTAACCCGGGCCTCGACTGATCCAGGATGAAGTTTGTTTTTAATGATTCGCATTTTTTGGCACAAATTTTTTGCCGGATGCCCTTTTTGATGCAACCCTCTGCATTTATCCGGGCTTGGGACCGACATGAGGATGAACACTGGCTTGTGCCCCCCCTTATTTGCAAACACACACACAGAGACTCATTCACAAATACCCCCCCCCCCCAGCCACCCATACACATTCTCACACACACACACACACACACACACACTTATACACACACACACACACATAAACACCCTCACACATACAAACACCCAGCAACCCACTCACCAACACACACACACACACACACACTCCTGACAAACACGCACAGACTCATTTACAGACATGCACACACAGGGAAACAAACAAACACAGAAAAGCCATAGAGACACACACAGAGACAGACACAAACACACATTGACACACATACAAAGACAGACACAGAAACAGACAAAAACAAACATACACACACACACACACACACACACACAACAGATGTACAGACATACACCCATACACAGACACGCATTCACACAAATACACACACAAACACACACACACGGACAAGCACATTCACAAACATACAAACAGATACACATTCAAACACATACAGACAAAAATAAATATAGACAGCCATACACAAACAGTTTTACACACATACATACACAGACACACACACACTCACACAGTTTTACACACGTACATACATACACAGACATACACATACACACACACAGACATTCACACACATATATACATCGGTACACACATACACACACAAAAACATACATATAAACACACATGCACAAATACACTCATACACACACAGACACATAAACATGGACACACATACGCACACACATACAGACACATTCAAACATAGACACAGAAACACACAGACAGACATAAGGACAGATACACAAAAACACATGCAAATACAAACATGCACACACATAAAAACACAGACAGACAGACAGACACACACACACACAAATATACACTGAAACACACATACACACACAAAAACCCACAAACACATAGACAGACAGACAAACACACACATACACACAGAAACACATGCACACACAAAAACACATGTACAAACAAACAAACATGTACACAGACACACATATATAGACACATATGACACAGACAAACCCATACACACAAACACGTGCATACGCACAGACACACACATTCACACACATGGAAACACAGACACACATTCATACAAATACACACACACATACATACACACAAACACACATATAGACACAAATAAACAAAGACATAGACGCACATATACATACATGCATACACACAGGCACACAAGAACATACAGATACACAAAAGCACACACATAAACACATTTACACCGTAAAACACATGCACTTATATAAACCCACAAGCACACAGAAACAAACATAAATAGACACACACACATACACACAGAAACACAAATGCACACACAGTCACAAGTATACAAACACAGATACACACATTCACACACATACACACAAACAAACACACACACACGCACACGCACACACACACACACACACACATACAGGCACTAGAGCCTTGTGCAGGGCAGGTGTCAGCCCGCAGGCCACGAGCACAAATTTAAAGTCAGACTTTTTAGTTTGCAGGGTGGGGCGGGTCAATTTGAAACTTATGTGGAGCGGGGCAGGTTGAGAATGATCCAAGTTTTGCTTGGCGGGCTGCGGGCTATGTCACGGATTCATGCGGGCTGTCCAGAAAAGAAAGAGAACTCTGCTGGTGATTCACATCAGTGCAGGCTGAGTTCTAAACAAGTTCAACAGCACCCTTGCTTACTTGAAAGACTGGAAATCCGTATAACCCACAGCAAGTACACTACTGTTGGTTTTGAGCACCTCACATATTGAGGTTTTGCACGTGATGTCACAGGGTCACGTGACTTTTGTTTATCTGCCATATTGGACGGCATGATCCGGACGGCGCTCACTCATTCTACATTGCTAAACATTTTAAAATAAGTAATAGTGGTTCAACATTACCCAACTGGATGTTGTTTGCCGGTTACTAACTTCCCCAGAGTGATACAAAATAACCAGTGAGTATGGTTACATCGTTGTTGCACTGTTGGCTGTGCAAATAGACAGAAGAGTAAGCCTGCACTGTCATTTTATTGTTTGCCATCTGACGCGGAGAGAAAAGCCAAGTAGATCGCAGCGGTAAATAGGAAAGACTGGAATCCTACAGAATACAGTAGAATATGCAGCAGACACTTTGTATCAGGTAAATATACATTATTAGGCTGTTGTGAAAAATTGTTGATTTTAATGTAACTTTTTATGGTTTCAGTAAATTAAAAGTTGAATGTTAATATGTAGTTGTGTTGTGCGGGCTGCGGGGCAGGTGCGGGCTCAGAATTAGAAACTCACTGCGGGGCGGGCTGCAGCCTGAAGTATTTTGTGTGACAGAAGTGCAAAAGAGGCGGCGCAGGGAGGTCGAATGTTTCCAGACATTGACCCTGGTCCATGCAATACCCCTTATACTCATTTCAATCATCCACCTCGCCATGCGACTCAGCCTTCTGGAAGGTGCAAGGTGCTTTAGGGGCCTCTGATGGCCTTTCGTATACCAAGGACGGCCGCCAATGCCTTCCTCTCCTCATATGTGTGACACATCGCGCCCGAAGAGGGGTCAAGGAGGACACGAATAAGCTTTTTTTTATTGCAAACTTGCATAGTCTAGTTGACTCTATACTTGCTAGATGTCTAATATGCACCCAAAATAACGCTATCAAACCCGGAGCAACACAACAATGTCTGCCCATTCCTACCACACCATTTACAGAATAGCAGATGGACTTTAGACACATGCACAAGTGTGGCCCTTTTAAGTATTTGTTGGTCCTGGTGGACAAATTTTCACGATGGGTGGAAGCATTTCCTTGTGTTCGAGAAAATGCCAAGGTGGTTACATGCATTCTAGCTAAGGAAATTATCCCTAGATAAGGAATTCCAGACAAAGGCACTCCTTTCACCTCAAAAGTTAAACAGGATCTCTGTAAATACATGTGTTTAAATTGGCGCTTTCATATTCCCTATCATCCTCAGTTATCAGGTATAGTGGAATGGACAAATCACACTGAAAGACAAACTAACGGAAGCTGTCCAGGCAACCGGATCTAAAAATTGGGTAGATCTTTTACCTGCTCTATTAACAGAAATGTGTATGACAAATAAACCTACATTGGGAGGTCACTTCCCATATGAAATTGGTTTTGGGAGACCTTTTCCCCTTCCTTGGAGGAAGGGAGTTCCAGCAGTGGGCACTGTTGACTTACGGGTTCATATGGATGAGTACTCTGCGACCCTGGTTGAGAGATTACATGAACTATGGACTAAAACCAATATGGCAATATCAAACCCACCTGTAATACCCACACACCCATATCAAGTAGGAGATGTGGTTCTGGTAAAGCATTTTAATCGTTCAGGACAATTGGGAGAACCGAAATACAGTGGGCCCGCAGGAGGTAGTCGCCATTACTCGAACTACTGTATTAACTGACCTTTTTCCACACTGGATCCATGCAACCAAACTAAAAAGGCCCCTGCATAATATAACTATTGAACTAACAATTTTACTACTACTGCTTATTTTGTGTTTTCAGTGTTTTTTTCCGTAAGTTCTCTGCAGGAATAATTGAGCGACATCATATCTCCTAAAAGACCCACGATCCACGTCCAAGCAACATGCTACTGACCCTGATTCTACTAACACTTGGAGAAATCGTCGTCGAGGCTCATCCCCGCGATAACACCTTCTGGCAGTATGCTGATTGGATGGCCAAATCACATACTAATGAAAGTTATGTGTGTCAATTGTTCCCTTCTGCTTCATCTGTTGTTTCTTTAGAACTAAATTCTCATAATGTATCTGAAGTTTTAGCCATGTCCGTGATGCCATGCACAAGTGATGCATGTATCATTAAATCCAAAGCCGCCCATAATTCTTCACTTCATCACTATGTCTGGGCCCAAGAGTCCCCAAATTACATGAGCAATTAATTGGTTATGACTGCATATGAATTATACTAGGATGAAACTCTTTAAGAATACGACCTATCAACCTCTCCCTTTTAAGATAATGATACAAAATCACTTTCAGTTCAAAATCTGTTTCAGGGGAAATGGTACAATTGACATGGGGACATGTGGCCAACACAGTGGACCCAGTCCTTAGTGATCACCCTACCCAAGAAAGGCAACCTACAGCAGTGCAACAACTACCACACCATCAGCCTGATATGCCATCATAGCAAAGTGATGCTCAGGATCATATTGAACAGGTTAAGACTACAGGCTGAAGCAATTACAGCTGAAGAGCAGGCAGGATTCAGGGCAGTACGCAGCACAACTTAGCAGATTTTCAACCTCAGGATTCTGTGCAAGCGATACCTTCAACCCCAACAAGAACTCTACTACTTATTCGTAGACTTCAAGAAGGCATTCGACAGAGTGTGGCATGTGGCACTCTGGGCGACCTTGAATCACTACAACATCAACGCAAACCTCATCCACGTCATACAGAACCTCTACGACAAGGCCAGCAGTGCAGTTTCCCTCAATGTGGACATTGGAGATTGGTTTCGAACCACAGTTGGAGTGAGACAAGGATGTTTGCTCTCGCCAACACTCTTCAATGTTTTCCTTGAAAGAATTATGACAGATGCACTTGAAGATGACCAAGGAATAGTCAGCATTGGTGGCAGAACAATCACAAACCTGTGTTTTGCTGACGATATAGATGGACTCGCAGGTTCAGAACAAGAACTGGAGAACCTGGTCAGGCAACTAGACAGATCCTCCACAGCTTACGGCATGGAAATCAGTGCAAGCAAAACAAAACTGATGACAAATAATGACAATGGCATCCAAACTGACATCACTGCCAATGGAGAAAAGCTTGAAACTGAAGGATTTCAAATACCTTACAGCAATAGTTTCAGATGAGGGGTCCAAGCCTGAAGTATTAGCCAGAATTGCAATGACAGCTGCAACACTAGCCAAGTTGAACACCATTTGGAAGGACAAGGCAATCAAGCTCAGCTCAAAGATAAGACTCTTGCGTTCCCTTGTCTACTCAGTTCTAATGTATGCTTGTGAAACATGGACCCTTACAGCAGAAATAGAGAAGAAGATTCAGGCCACAGAAGTGAGATGCTTTAGAAGACTGCTTGGCATCTCTTACAAAGACCAATGAGGAAGTCAAAAACAGAATAAGGCAAGCCATTGGTCCCTATGAAGATCTTTTCACTACCATCAAGAGACACAAATTAAAATGGTTCGGCCACGTAACAAGAGGAGAGGGGCTTGCCAAAACAGTGTTCCAGGACACAGTCAGAAGAGGAAGAAAGAGAGGAAGACAGAAGAAGAGATGGGAAGACAACATCACAGAATGGACAGGATTGAAGCTGAGCCAGGCGATCAGACATACGGAGACAGGGAGGAATAGAGAGGACTGGTTGACCGGTCATCTGTAGCGCTCCAATGGCAACCGCTATGGGGCAGTTGATGATAAATATCATCAGACAAACAAACACAAAGACACACAAACACACAGACACACAAAAACACACACGTACACAGAGACACACACAGACACATACAAAAACACACACATATACAGGTACACATATACATACACACAGACACATAGACACACACTTTTACACATGTAAATACAAAGACAAATACACACTTTCACACATACAAACATGGACACACACAAACAGACATACACAAATACATACACACATGCTTACTGTACATATGCACATGTACACACAGAGACACACATACACACCGATACACAAAAACACAGACAAAAAATGCATACACACATAAAAACACATTCACAAAACCACACACAGAAACACAAACAGCGCACATATACACAGAACCCCACAGACACACACACACACACACACACACACACACACACACACACACACACAGAAAGAAAGACACACACATGCACACAGAAACACACATGCACTCACAACATATGTACACAGACACATGTACACAGACACACACAGACACTCACACATAAATACACATACACAGAAATACACACACAGACAAATCTATACATACAAACACATGCATACACACACACATTCATGCACATACACACACACACACACACACACACAAACATAGACACATACACAAAAACACACACACACAAACACATTTAAACAGAAAAACAAACACTCACAGAAACACAAACACAAATACACATAGACACACATACGAAGACACACACAGAAACACACATGCACACACAGTCACAGATATACAAACACAGAAACACATACACACACATTCATAGAGATAACCCAGTCATATGGACACATATTACACAGACAAACCCAACACAAAAACACACGCATAAAAGCACAGACATATAGACACACACGGAGAGACAGACACAAATACACATAGACACACGAAGACACATACACACACACACACGTACATAAAAACTGACAAAAACAGACATACACACAGAAACACACATACATACAGAGACACAAAGCCCCACACACACACACACACACACACACACACACACACATACACACACACACACACACACACACACACACACACACACGCACACATACAAACACAAACAGAGACACACACACACACACACACACACACACAAACACAAACGTTCAGAGACGCACAAATACACACATACATACAGAAATACACACAAAAACACACGCACAGAAAAACACACAAATACACACAGAAACGTATACACACACAGAAACACACACAGATATACACACACATACATACTGTACATGCACACAGGCACCTAGATACACATAGACAAATACATACATACACACACACAAACACACATTCTCACAAACCCCCCACACACACACACACAGACAGCCACAAACACACATATGCACACATACAAAGACACATACACACAGAAGCACGCATGCACACACAACACATGAACACAGACACACAAAAACACACACTTGTACACAGATACTCACACACACACACACACACACACACACACAGAAACACACCCTGACACAAACATACACACACAAACACACAGAAGCTCACACTGACACACATACATGGATGCACAAAAGACACACGTGCACATTCACACACATACAAACTCGGACACACATTCTCACACATACACATGCATGCACATACACACACAAACACATATACACAAAACCATGTACATGCATACATACACACAAGCACACAAACACAGAGACACACATGTACACACAGACACGCAGAACAGAAACACACACTGATACACACACACAAACACAGAAACACACACATATAGACATGTACTACACAGACAAACCCATACACAAAACATACATATAAACACACAGACATATAGACACACACAGACACACTTAAACAGACATACACACAGAAATGCACAGACACACATTCTCACACACACACAAACACACACATTCACACAGGCATACACACAGAAAAAACACACAGAGACATAGATACACAAAAACACACACAGGCATACACACATACACCCAAATACACACACACACACACACACACACACACACAAATACACATATACACAAAGAAAAACACACACACACACACACACACACACACACACACACACACACACTGTACAGATGCGTATTTCACAGACAAACCCACAAATATAAACACACACATAAACACACAGACATATAGGCACACACATACATCCATACACAAACACACACACACACACACACACACACACACGTAGACAATAGGTGTATTATGTCATATTTTATGTTACAACTGAACAATGTTGAGAGTTATTGTGAACTGTATTCTTTCATACTTTGTGTTACAACTGAACACTTGTGAGAGTTATTATGGAGTGTAATATTTTATATTTCATACTGTTGTAACTGAACAATGTTGACAGTTTTTGTGGTGTATTATTTTATATTTTATTTTGTTATTACAGAATAATGATGAGAGTTATTCTGAAGTGTATTTTGTAAATTTTATTATTACAACTGAACAACGTTGAAAGTTATTGTGAAGTGTATTATGTCTATTTTATGGTTTTATAACTGAACAATAATGAGAGTTACTGTGAAGCATAGTGTTTTATATTTTGTATTGTTATAACTGAACAATATTGACAGTGAATGTAAAAATGTATTATTTCAAAAAATTATTATTACACTCAACAATGTTGAAAGTGATTGTGAAGTGTGTTTTATTAATTTTATATTGCTAGAAGTGAACAATGTTCAGAGTTATTGTGAAGTGTTTTTTTATATTTTATGTGTTGCAATTAAACAATGGTAAGTTATTTTGAAGTGTATTATTTATACTTCATATGTTTTAACTGATTAATGTTGAAAGTTATAGTGAAATGTAATGTTTTATACTTTATATGTTTTAAGTGAACATTGTTGAGAGTTATTGTGAAGTGTATTATTTATATCTTATGTTGTTAAAACTGAACAATGTTAAGATCTACTTTGAAGTGTATTTTTATATTTATTGTTACAACTGAACATTGTTTAGAGTTACTGCGAATTGTATTATTTTATATTTGATGTTATGTCACTGAACAATGTTGAGAGTTGTGAAGCATATGGCCTGGAAAATACGGTATTTAGAAGAAATTAACATATTGATGGAAATTACTGGCATGGCAGAGGTGCAAGCGCGCGTGCGTGCATGTGTGTGTGCATGTGTGTATGTGTGTGTGTGTGTGTGTGTTTTTGTTAGTTTGCATCTTCCAGGCTGGTGTTGCTGCTGGAGTGGAATCTCATGGTGCTCATAGGATCTGATACATAACCTGCAACAGAGAACATACTATTGGTTTCTATCTCTTTCTCATGTGTGCACTCATGCACACATGTGCACACATACCATTCCTGTCGAGGGGAAACTGCATGCTTCTCCTGAACTCATCCAGCGAGAGACCCTGCGATGAACGTCGTCCAGAACTGCAGAACAACACGGACATTTTGAATAGCAACACAAACACACACACACACACACACACATTGAAATGGAGATGTCCTCAACAAAAACGTATATATGTTAAACAAGGATGCAACTCAAGACTTCTCAATGAATTTCTTAACATGGATTAAACGTCACACATGGTTGTTTGCTATAGTTATGATAATATGAACATGTTTAGAGCTACACTACTATAGTATCTCTTTCAGCCTGGCATTAATTTGACATGCACGGTTCATCAGATACATATATAGAGGTCTACATACAAATGTTAAATTTGTTTGGTATGTATAATCTGAGGATGTTCGTGTTATTAAATGAACATTTTTTTCTTATAGTTTGCATGGTATTCGTCATGATAAGCGCCCAGGGCGCTTAAAAATTGCCATGGGTGGGCGCTTATTAAAATGTTTTCAGCGGAGTGGAACGGTAAGCGCTTATTACCATGAAGGTAGAAAACATGAATAATAACAGAACAATAAAAGAGTTTCACTGATATTTGTGTTATTCATTCTGTGGTGTCAACCAAATTACTTATATGAAAGCTGAAAATAAACAGAAAACAGCATAATTAAAAAAATAAATAAAAATAAGACCCTTTAATGTTCCCTCCCGGTGCTGTTCCTTTAAATATTTTCCCCCTGTGTAAAATCTAGTCAGTGAACATGAATGTCAACTTTACTTTGGCACTTTGAACCAATCAACAAAAAAGTCAACTTTAGTACATGGCACGTTGAAAAGCACATGGCCAGGAACGTGCTTAAATTTATGAAGTTAGTGAGCAGGAGAATAAGGTGAAAAATGCTCGTCATCACTTTCTGATAAGTCTATATCTGGCTCATCACTCTATTCATTCAGAGCATCCCATAGTTTTGCTGTAGCAGTTTCTAATGATTTATCTTGTTGGGCATTTACCAAGAGAACACAGCAAAATATTTTCCTGTTTTTTAAAGAACAATCAAATGTGCTGTTACTGATGAACATTATAGACATTCCCCAGTGGCAGGGGCTCTTGAAATACCATGTAAAGTCAATTTTACAGGCAGTCAATGCGTCATCTTACTGTTACAGATCGAATAAAATTGGTAATTTTGACCTACCATTTTGCTCCCACTACACTTGGGTGGTTATTAGACATAAGATCAAAAACTATGGGGGTATTACTTCGGTATGTGTGTGTACAGACACTCACTGGCTTATGTTCATCCGTTTTACGGTTTTTCGATTTTACGGGAGCCGAGTGAGTAAGTCTCTCCCTGCCAGTACATAGCCTCTCCACCATCAAGCCCCATGTAGTGCCTCCTCGCGGCGACACATGGTAACCGAGTACCTTGCGGACTCAGGCTGAACTACAGGGGACTCGGAGGAGGTTTGGCCCCCAGACATGTGGCATGCAGGTCCACCAGTGTGTGGATACACCCTGATGCCCATGACCCAAACCCCCAACTATGGGTTAAATAGTCCCACTGCCTTGTGGATTCCTTTGGTTGGGAGAAGGCTAAGGAGTAAACCCTACAGAAATCCGGAGTGGAGCCCCTAAGGCAGTTGGTCTGAGGATTCCCCTACCTTCTGGCAACTCCTGCAGCTGCGCTGGTACCAAATTGTACTGGATCTTCCTTTCCTTTGGATGCTATCAGCAAGGTCGAGAGGGGGGAACTTGACGTCTGGGCAGCCCAAGTTCTCCATAGTTTTCGCCCAGGCTCATAGCGCACTGGAGAGCGCACTGGAGAGGACACTGGAGAGGACACTCCAGCGTTGATGCAAGACTTCGGCTCAACACAGGAAGTAGCAGTTACCGGTTAAAAGCTCATTCCGATTGGCATAGGATACGGGCGCCTGGGGCTAATTCCGACAGTGGGAGAGACCATCGTGTCTCACTGAACAGCTACCGCCCGCTCCAAGCTGGGCAGCCCCCAGCCAGTAAGGTGCTGTCCCTCCACAGCTCGCCTGCCTTGCTGGTTGCGTAGGGCTTCGGGACTGACCATCCCGACAAGCAAGCTGTAAATTCTGCACCAGGCAGACAAAAACGGATAAATACGAAGACTCCAGCTCTTCGAATAGCAAGCTGGAGCGTACAGACTATGTGTCCTGAACTGCTAAGTGATCTTCAGCAAATTGACGATGCCCGCAAGACTGCAGTCATCGACCATGAACTGACACGTCTGAATATCGACATTGCTTGTCTACAGGAAACACACCTGGCTGACAGTGGTACTATCAAAAAGGCCAACTACACCTTCTACTGGCAGGGCCTGCCACAAGACGACCCGAGACTGCATGTTGTAGGTTTCGCTGTGAAGAACTCGCTGACTACGGCTATTGAACCTCCTACCAGTGGATCAGAGAGAATCCTCGCTTTACGCCTCTCTACAACTGCAGGCTTTGTAAACCTCCTCAGTATCTATGCACCAACACTCAGTTCCACCCCAGAGACCAAGAACCAGTTTTACGAGGCTCTGGTTGATGCAATTTCCAGGCTCCCTAGCACTGAAGGACTGTACCTACTAGGGGACTTCAATGCTAGAGTGGGTGCCGACTGTGACACCTGGCCTTCCTGCCTTGGTCACCATAGCATAGGCAGGATGAATGAGAATGGACAGAGGTTGTTGGAACTGTGCTGCCATCATGGCCTGTGTGTAACAAATACATACTTCAAGTGCAAAGACCATCACAAAGTATCCTGGAGACACCCCAGATCTTGCCACTGGCGCCAGCTAGACCTTATCCTCACCATGCACATGGATCTGAGCAGCGTTCTCCACACTAGAAATTTCCATAGTGCAGACTGCGACACAGACCACACCCTCGTTGGAAGCAGGATAAGGCTGACAACAAAGAGGATCCATCACTCTAAAACTAAAGGCCTCCCACGCATCAACACCTGCTCCTCAAAAGATCCCCAGCGAATCAAACTGTTTTATGACACAGTCAAGGAGAAGTTGGCTTCGCAGACTCCTGGCAAAGACATCAACAGCAAGTGGGTCTTCCTGAGAGATACTATCTATACAACAGCCCTCACCGCATTTGGGAAAAAGGAGCATCGGCGTGTAGACTGGTACGAGGCTCACTGGGAGGAGATGCAGCCTGTGACAGAAGCCAAGAGGGAAGCCCTCCTAGCATACAAGCAACACCCCAACACCAGTACTCGGGACACCCTCAAAGCTGCACGAAAAAAGGCCCAGCAGACAGCCTGCCACTGTGCAAACAACTTCTGGTTGAACCTCTGCAGCAAGATCCAGATGGCAGCTGACACTGGCAATACAATGGCCATGTACAATGGCATCAAGCAGCTACTGGCCCAACCACAATTAAGACTGCACCCCTCAAGACCAAGTAAGGGGAGGTGATCACGGACCAAGGCAAGCAGCTTGAACGCTGGGTGGAACATTATCTGGAGCTATACGCAACCAAGAATGTGGTGACCGATGCAGCATTGAATGCCCTGCCAAACTTACCTGTCATGGAGGATCTGGCTTACCTGCTTTCAGTGGACGAACTGGGCAAAGCCATTGATTGTCTGGCCTGTGGAAAAGTCCCTGGAAAGGATGGCATCCACCTGAAGTCTTGAAGAGTGGCAAGCCAGCACTCCTGCAGCACCTCCATGAGCTGCTGTGCTTATGCTGGAAGGAAGGGTTCATCCCCCAGGACATGCGTGATGCAAACATTGTAACCCTCTACAAAAATAAGGGCGACCGCAGTGACTATAACAGCTACCGTGGCATCTCCCTCCTTAGCATCATAGAGAAAGTCTATGCTCGTGTGGTCCTTACTCGCCTTCAGATTCTTGCTTCCCGGGCGTACCCAGAATCGCAGTGTGGTTTCAGAGCAGGCCAATCCACAGTCGATATGATCTTCTCACTTTGTCAACTGCAAGAGAAGTGTCGGGAGCAGCAGAAACCCCTGTACATTGCCTTCATAGACCTGACTAAAGCATTCGACCTGGTCAGCAGAAGCGGACTCTTCAGCCTCCTGCAGAAGATTGGATGGCATGCCAAGTCTGCTCACACTGCTTAGCCAGAGATAACTTAGGTGGTTGGGTCACGTACGGCGAATGGACGAGGGACGCATCCCTAAAGACATGTTGTATGGAGAGCTGAGTGAGGGCTCCCGCCGCACAGGAAGACCACAGCTTCGGTACAAGGACGTGTGCAAGCGGGACATGAAATTATCTGGCATCGCCATCAACACCTGGGAAGGCACTGCTGAAACACACCAGCTCTGGAAGACAACTGTCAACGAGGGGGTCAACAAAGCTGAAATCAACAGAATAAACAAGCTAGCTGAGAAAAGAGCAAAGAGGAAAGAAAGGGCAGACCCCATGGCACCTCAAAGCCCTTTTGTCTGCAGTAATTGTTTAAGAAACTGTCACTCTAGGGTGGGCCTTTACATACAGTCACTCCTGCAAATGCCTACCATAGCACTACACCATCGTCTCTCGAGACGTATGGCTGCCAACGATTTATTTACGCTATATATATATATATATATATATATATATATATATATATATATATATATATATATATATATATATATAATTTATATAGTGTGTTACCCTTGTCTTAAGATGTCGTCTCTGTAATCTTTGTGTTTAAACTGTTTTGCGGACTTTTGTAACCCTAAGCCAATATGGTTGGTCAGAAGCGTAAGCCTACTAGCATGAGTGCAAGTCTCATGCACAGAGATGAATTAACTATCTGTTCGGATTGGTGCACTCTACCATGCATACTCAGTTAAGCAAAGAGAGTTGAAAAATGAATGACAACACGAATCCAGAGAGAACTCTCCACTCTGCTGGTGATTCACATCAGTGCAGGTTGAGTTCTTAATGAGTTCAACGGCGCCCTTGTCACTTGAAAAACCAGAAGTCCGTATAACCCATAGCAAGTTCACTACTTTCACAAGAACACTACTTTTGGTTTTGAGCGCCTCACATATTGTAAGCGTTGATTGGCTGTTTTAAGCTTCATGAAAAGTGACTCAGTACAAATAAGTGACTTATTTGAAATTATTGTTGATATTATTTGATATATTTGATATTATTTTACAATGGTATGTTTAAAATAATTGATTTAGGGGTGTTTTATGAGCTATGGTAATGGTACGTATGGATGGACAGTACAGTATGAGCGTCATACGTCACACGTCATAGGCTCCTGCAACAACTTAAGTTCAGCCGCCCGGAACCAATTAAAAACGTAAGTCGGGGACTACCCGACTTACGTTTTTAATTGGTTCCGGGCGGCCGAATTTAAGTATATACATATATGTATATTACATTTGGGCTTTTCTGCCTTTTTTTTACATCAGATGCCCTTCCTGAGAAGGGACAGAAACACGTTGACGGCTTTGCAGCCTACTCTACGAAAATCAGCAATGGTTCTTTTACATGCCTCTCACCATAGACAGTGAGAGACATGGCTGGCCTTTGAAAACCCAGTTAGCTGCACTGGGGGGACGGTGACAACCTTGCGGAGAGTGGGACTTGAACCCCCAACCTTAGGATCAGCAATCCAGCGCCCCGATACCACCAGGCCACCACTGCCACTATATATGAGAGAGATTTCCTTTTGGCTTTTCCCTTTTTCAGAGGTCGCCACAGCAAATGATTCTCACGTTTGATTTGGCATGGGTTTTTACGTCGGATGCCATTCCTGACAAAACCCCTTTACCAAGAGACAGAAACACGCTGACGGCTATGCAGCCTACTCTTTACAAAAGTCAGCAATGGTTCTTTTACATGCCTCTCACCATAGACAGTGAAAGACATGGCCCGCCTTTGATAACCCAGTTAGCTGCACTGGGATATATATATATATATATATATATATAAAAAGGCCGGTTTAAAGGCACCCAGAAATGCAGCAGTGAGGATGGGCAGAAACAAGTGTCCGTCCTCACGCTGGTCCCAAGCCCGAATAAATGCAGAGGATTGCGACAGGAAGGGCATCCGGTGTAAAACTTTTTCCAAAATACACGATGTGAACTGCCAATACTAATTTCACACCGGATCGGTCGAAGCTCGGGTGAACAATGACCGCCATGGAACAACATTGGGAATCACTGCAATGCAACAACCAATGAAAGAGGTGAAGAGCTCTTAGATTTCATACAAAGAAGAAAGTTCTACACCTGCAACACGAAATATAAACACAAAAAAATCCCGAACTAACACCTGGTTCTCTCTGAACGAGAAAACGTCCAATCAAGTAGACTACACCCTCATTGAAACTAAGTACAAGAGTACTGATGTTAGAAGCCATGTCTCCCCTGGTATCGATACTGGCTCTGACCACCAAGCAGTCATCACAAGTCTCAGGTATAACTACGCCATCCAAAGAAAGAAAGCCACCACCATATTAGACCATCAGCATCACCAATAACAAAGCCATCCTCAGAGCAGCACTTACAGTGGTATGAAAAAGTATCTGAACCTTTGGAATTTCTCACATTTCTGTATAAAATCACCATCAAATGTGATCTGATCTTTGTCAAAATCACACAGATGAAAAAACAGTGTCTGCTTTAACTAAAACCACCCAAACATTTATAGGTTTTCATATTTTAAATTCCAATATGGGAAGTGTGAAAATTACCTATAACAGTCCAAAAAGATATCCTATAAATGACCGAAACAGGGAAAATTCAGGAAATCCTTAAACTGCGTGTCCTGCTGAATGTCGTAACTCACAAATCCCCGGGTAATGTAAGCAGAATAGTCCAGAGTGAGGAAAAATCCAAAGTGATGCAGTGTCAAATGGTCCAGGAGTTCAGTAGTGTCCAACAATATCCTTCAGAGAAGTCAAGTCAAAAACTGTTCCCTGGGCCAGTGTTCTGACACTTTATATAGTCTCCAACAGTCTAAATCCTTCCAGACGCTTCCTGAAAAACATGTGCTTCCTGCTTATGTAGGGCAGAAACTTCTAGACAGTCAGAGGTTGGCCATTAGTTCTTAAGGCCCTCTAGTGTTCAGTGCCTAACACTATACAACACTGCCACCTTGCGATATGCACGAAAAGTACTACTTCATAATGTAAAACAACCATTGCTGACTTTCGTAAAGAGTAGGCTGCAAAGCCGTCAGCGTGTTTCTGTCCCTTGCTAAAGGGTTGTGTCAGGAAGGGCATCTGAAGTAAAAACCTATGCCAAATCAAATGTGTGAATCATTCGCTGTGGTGACCCCTGAAAAAGGGGAAAAGCCGAAAGGAAATCTCAACACACATACACACACACACACATATATATATATATATATATATATATATATATATATATATATATATATATATATATATATTGTTTCTTCTGCACTCGTTCTACAGTCTTCTGCATTCACCTGAAGAGACAGGATGGTTTCGCCGCCCCTCAAAACAGATGTGTAGTGAAAATGAAGTTTCAAAGTCTTTGTTCTGTCATTTTATTTTTACTGATGTTTGCTCTACGAAAAAGTACTGAGCACTCTCATACGGAAGGATCTATTCAGAAAATTATCTCTCTCTTTCTCTCTCTCTCTCTCGCTCTCTCTCTCTTTCTATATATATATACATATATACACAGTGGTATGAAAAGTATCTGAACCTTTTGGAATTTCACACATTTCTGCATAAAATCACCAACAAATGTGATCTGATCTTTGTCAAATTCACACAGATGAAAAATCAGTGTCTGCTTTAATTAAAACCACCCAAACATTTATAGGTTTTCATATTTTAATGAGGATAGCATGCAAACAATGATGGAAGGGGGAGGAATAAGTAACTGAACCATCACATTGAATATTTTGTGCCCCCCCGCCAGCAATAACTTCAACCAGACGCTTCCTGTAGCTGCAGATCAGTCTGGCACATCGATCAGGACTAATCTTGGCCCATTCTTCTTTACAAAACTGCTGTAGTTCAGTCAGATTCCTGGGATGTCTGGCATGACTCGCTGTCTTGAGGTCATGCCACAGCATCGCAATGGGGTTCAAGTCTGGACTTTGACTTGGCCACTCCAGAACTTTTGATAATTTGTTCTTCTGAAACCATTCTGAAGTTGATTTACTTCTGTGTTTTGGATCATTGTCTTGTTGCAGCATCCATCCTCTTTTTAGCTTCAATTGTCTGACAGACGGCCTCAGGCTTTCCTGCAAAACATCCTGATAAACTTTTGAATTCATTTTTCCATTAATGATTGCAAGTTGTCCAGGCCCCGAGACAGCAAAACATCCCCAAACCAAGATGCACCCTCCACCATGCTTCACGGTGGGGATGAGGTGTTGATGTTGGTGAGCGGTTCCATTTTTCCTCCACACATGACATTGCGCGTTCCTCCCAAACAATTCAACTTTGGTTTCATCAGTCCACAAAATAGTTTGCCAAAAGTTCTGTGGAGTGTCCAAGTGCCTTTTTGCGAACATTAAATGAGCAACAAGGGGTTTTTTTAGACAGCAGTGGCTTCCTCCCTGGAGTCCTCCCATGAACACCATTCTTAGCCATTCTTTTACATATAGTTGATGTGTGCACAGAGATATTGGACTATGCCAGTGATTTCTGTAAGTCTTTAGCAGACACTCATGTTTTTGTTTTACCTCTCTGAGTATTCTGCACTGAACTCTTGGCGTCATCTTTAGTGGATGGCCACTCCTTGGGAGAGAAACCACAGTGCCAAACTCTCTCTATTTGTAGACAACTTCTCTGACTGTCAGATGATGAACATCCAGACTTTTAGAGATAGTTTTGTATCCTTTCCCAGCTTTATACAAATCAACAATTCTTGATTGCAGGTCTTCAGACAGCTCTTTTGAGCGAGCCATGCTGCATATCAGACAATACTTCTCATCAAGACAATTCTTACCAGGTGTGTGTTTTATATTGGGCAGGACAGCTTTAAGCCACTCATAACACACCTGACTTAAATTGTTTGGTAAAAATTGGTTTCAATTGAGAGAGAGAGAGAGAGAGAGAGAGAGAGAGAGAGAGAGAGAGAGACAGAAGGAGGCTTAACTCTTTAGTTTTTAGTTTAGTTTTTTTAAGTTGTTTAATTCAGTAAATGTTTAATAAATGTGGCACATGTGAGCAAAACGCAGTTCATCTGGACCTCCGATCCCTGAAGGAATCAAGTTAAAGTTGAGTTTGGACCTCCGATCTGTCAAGCAGGGAATGCGCTTTGAATTCCACGTTTCCGGGTGTTTCATAAGGAATGGACACCGAAATACTTCTTACTCAAGTTCGCTCAAAGGCTGTATGTCTTATTTGCCGAGAAAGCATTTTGGTTTTACAAGAATACAACATCAGCCGCCACTCTTCGACCAAGCATGCTAATTACTCCAACAACCGGTTACCGCAAGAACGTCCAGCTACTACTGATAGGCTGGTTGCGAGCTTGCAGGCTGAGCAAAACACCTTCATCCGAGCAACTTCCAACCCAGAATCAAGCACAACTATATATGCATAATTCAGCAGGAAGCACTGTGTAAATTCGTGGTGCAGCCCAACCATGTAGTGAAGGCGATGGAGTAACTCGTTAAGTTTATTCGAGCGATTGGACTTAACCATTGTCAGTTTGTTCATTTTTCTGAAGAATCTGATGCTGATTACAGGAACTTGCTTTACCTTCTAATGTCCGCTGGTTCAGTTTTGGGGAAAGTATGTGAACAAGTGTGGAACACAAACAGGAGATTATTTCATTTTTGGAGCTCCTTGAGAAAACTGACAATGTTCCTGAGCTGAAAGACACAGATTGACTTTGTGAGTTCGCTTTTTACTGTGGACATACTGACCCACATGAATGAGCTGAATGTGAAGCTACAAGGGAAAAGCAGTTTATGCGTGAAATGTAGGCGAACATTAGAACCTTTAAAACCAGGCTAGTTTTATTTTCAAAGCAAATCTCAGACAAGTCATTCACTCATTTCGCAACACTAATGACGCTAAAAACATCCTGCAACATTTGAACAAATCCAGAAAGCACTGAGGGACCTGCATGAAGAATTCTGCTTCAGTTTTGTGATTTTGGAAAAATTGACAGGGCACTTCACCTGGTGTCAGGTCCCTTCTCCCAAGAGCCTGAAACGGTACCGCAGAAGTTGCAGTTGGATCTGACTGATCTGTAGTGTGACATGATGTTAAAGGAGAATTTCAACTCCCTTAAACTGGATGAGTTTTATGCTTCATTAAGTGCAGCCAAATTTCCAAACATCCAGAAGATGGCACAGAGGATGCTGGTGTTGTTTGGTTCAATATATGTGTGTGAACAGACTTTTAGTGTGATGAACACCAACAAAGCACCCCACAGATACCAACTGAGTTATGAACACCACCGTTCCCACTAAAGGGTATGTAATACAGTCAGCCCTCTAATTATGAAAACCTCTGAATACGAAGAATTCAGGTTATGAAAAACATTTTTCGTCCTCATTTTACGAAAACAACCTCTTTTTACGAAAAGCGCCAAATGCGCCATTCAAAAATTCAAACAATGCGCGAGTTGCTTTCTCTTTGGCTGTCTACCAACATCCCACCCCGCTGGCTTCCCATTGGCCAGGAGGGACCTGAACTGTACCCAAATTTCCTGCACCCATACTTCCTGTTTGTCACACAAGTGAAAGAGAGTTGAACAAGAATGTTGGCTAGTGAGGTTTTTTTTTTTTAGATTGATCATTGCAGGGTTATACTAGTACATATCCCATCTTGTCTCAATCACTCCTGGGATTGGCTGCACACACTGCATGAACTGCTTACTGAAGAATAAATGAATCAATAAATGTTCAGTTTTTAGGGGTTTAGTAGACTGCTACAGATGGCTGGAGATGCAAGGTAAGTGCATGTCGTATGACAGTTCAAAAACTGATAACATGAGAGATACAGAGGAAGGAAAATATGAGCAAAGTACAGGCTTGTGTATGTGTGTGTGTGTGTGTGTGTGTGTGTGTGTGTGTGTGTCTACCTCCATACAGCACGAGTGTTCAGTGCATACTCCAGTTCAAAGCGTGAGCGTAATGCAGCTACATGACTTCGGCCTGGACTCACGCGACCAAACAAACAGTCTGAAGATGCAGACGGAGACAGAGAACCACTGCTGTTACCGGAGGCTGGAGACATCAACTACACACACACACACACACACACACACACACACACACACACACACACACACACACTGAGGTACCAGGGAAATTGTTTAAGCAAGGTAGATTGTGTCAAAGAGACCTAAGATCAATAAAATATTACAAAAATAAAGAATGTGTGTGTATAACATGGAATACAGGAATCCCTTGCTTCAATTTATGCGGCTTCAGTGCATCATGTTTTATTTATTTATTTTTTTTATTTCTTTCTTTAATATTCACCAAATTAAAAAATAAGGAAATGAAGGAAGAATAGGGGAAGAAGTTAAGGAAAATGCCACAAAACAAGGCCAGTTATGCAAAACAAAACAAAACAAAAAACCCCAAAAAATAAAAACAAAAAATAAAACAACCCAAAAGCCCCCCATCAGAACAACTTACATTTTTATGTGAGGTGCACGCGCATCTGTGGGCAAGCATCTGTATGTGTGTGTGTATATTTATATTTTATTTACAGCTTATGTATTATTTTGAATGTTTAATTGTTATTATAAGCATAGCATTGAATATGTATTTATTGATATTATATAAACATATACTAGTACATGTACGTACTGTATACATCAGTTGGGGGGGTGAGCCTACTTCGCCGAATTCGGAGGTTGCAGGGGAGGATCTTGGTCCCAATTAATCATGAGGGATTCCTGTATCCCATGTGTTAGTACCCATGCAATAATAAATGAATGAATTAATAATATGTATAACCATCACATCTCAATGATCTCACCTCAATGTTGCACAAACATTCCTCAAGTTTAGACACAACCTCTGAGAACTCTGGTCTCTCCTGAGATTTAGAAAAGAGAAAGTAAAACACAAAAATATAATAAAAATACCATCTAGTTGCAGAGTCACAGAATCAATATACTGTATTTGACATAATAAGCGCCCTGCTCCAATGTCCAACAACCAATGAACCATTAGAAACTGCTAAGCAAAACTATCAAATGCTCTGAATGAATGAAGCAATGGAGCCCAGATATAGGCCTATCAGAAAGTTATGACGAGTATTTTCACCCAATTCTTCTGCTCACTAACTTAATAATTTAAAGACGTTCTTGACATGTGCTTTTGTTTATGTTTGTGTTGATTGGTTTAACGTGTCATGTGCTAAAGTTCATTGGCTCGATTTTACTACAGGGAAAATGTTTAAAGGAACAGCCCCGGGAAGGAAAAGTAATGGATCTTTTATTAAAAATTTATGCTGTTTTCTGTTTATATTCAGCTTTCATTTAAGTAGTTTGGTTGATACTACAAAATGAATAACACAAATACTAGTAAAACTCTTTTATTGTTCTGTTAGTCATGTTTTCCACCTCGATGGTAATAAGCACTAACACCGTTCCACTCCGCTGGTAAAATTTTAATAAGCGCCCGCCCACTCCAATTTGTTAAGCGCCCTGGGCACCTATCACATTGAATACAGTATGTCGGCGCAGTGTAAACTGTAGAGTAGTTAGTGTAGTGTTAGCCTATTCAATTGGTGGCACGAGTCACTTTGCACTAGCACTTTAACTTTACTTTACTCAATCTGTAGTTTTTAGTCTGTAGTGTTCCAGGCAATATTTCCTCAGCCCTCGTTTGGGGCTGTTTTCATGACCCATGGCTCTCATTCCAAAGTAAGTGAATAGCCCTAGTGTAGTATATAAACTCCTAGGCAAAAACAATATAAATAAATTAAAATTACATATTTATAGGTATTGCAGCAAGAGGATGTAACAACAAACAAGCCACCATTACCAGTTAATGGAGATATTATTTTCTGACCATCAGGTAATTTGTATTAAATAATTATTTTTAGAACTAATAAATGCCCTAGCCTACACTGTCAACACTACTAAAGCTGGCTGGAAAATAACAGCATCAAGCTACTGTCCTGACAGAATTCAGATTTGATCCCAATAGAGAAAAGTCAGGCACAAATCCAACATAAATTATCCATTCATTTTCTGTAACTGCCAGGCCATCGCAGGACGAAAACACACTGATGGCTTTGCAGCCTACTCTTATCAAAAGTCAACAATGGTTCTTTTACATGCCTCACACCATAGACAGTGAGAGACATGATCGACCTTTGATAAGCCAGGTAGTGCACTGGGGGCTCAGAGACCACCCAATGACAATGGGGCTTGAACCCCCAACCTCAGGATCAAGTGATCCAGCACCTTTTACCACCAGGCCACCATTCGCAACATAAATTTTAGTAACACTATTGAATTTAGGGAGGTGCTAAGTACAAGTGGACAAATTTGGACATTTCCAGATGCAAGAAACTTCCAGTGAGAGTAACCAAGAGACCCAGGTGTTTGAGAAAATCTAAAGTGGAAGTAATTCCATATTGACGATTTAATAGAACTTGCATACTTATTATACTTATTATGCAATATATTTGATAGTTATAATTAATAATTAATTAATTACAGTATTTTGGAAAATATATATGTAATTATAAAATATATATGTATATGCAAAAAGCGTACAGCATTGTACTGTTAAGTCTAGTGCAGTGTATAACAAACTATTAAGTCTAGTGTAGTGTGTAGAGTTGTGCATAGTGTGGTGTGTAGTGCATAGTGCAGTATGGACAGTGATGTGTGACATACAGTATACTGTGATGCATCCAGTGGTGTATAGACATGAGTGTGGTCCATCGAGTTCTGTATAAAGTATACAGTATGGTAGTGTGTAGACTATAGTGTGGGGTGTAGTCTGTTGGATATAGTTTTGTGTGTTGTGTGGTGTGTAGAGTTGAATATAGAGTGTATTGTGTGACAATTATTGTAGTATGTAGATTGGTGTACAAAGAATAGTGCGTGCACACAGTCATGTACAGTATAGTGCAATGTGTAGCATTTAGTGTTGCATATAGAGTATAGTCTAGCATGTGGAGTGCTATGTAGTATGCAGTGTATTTAAATCTATAGTGGAGCGTACTGTGTATAGTGTGATGTATGATGGATAGTCTTGTGTGTAGAGATGTGTATAGAGTATAGAGTGATGTATAGAGTACAGTGTTGAGAGTATAGTCTATACAGTGGTATATAGAGTACTGTACAGTATTGTATAGAGTATAGTGTCATGTATACAGTTCTGAATAAAGTGTACTGTAAATATATGAGTGGCAGTATAATGTAGAGTACAGTGAGCCAGTTAATATTGCGAAATAAATAGGACCCTGACACACAATTGGGTTGTTTATTTCACTGTGTAGTGTCTATATGAGTATTACAATGATCATACTTATAACTTTGTGTAGAAATTATTATTAAGTTCAGTTCATTTTCTGTAATTGCTTAATCCTAAGTAGGGTTGCGGGGAAGCTGGCGGCCATCCCAGCTGATTCCGGGAGAGGGCAGAGTACACCTTAGACAGCTTGCCAGGCCATCGCAGGGCGGAAATATGCTGACGGTTTTGCAGCCTTTCTTGCCGAAAGTCAGCAATGGTTCTTTTGCATGAACCTCCACCATAGACAGTGAGAGACATGGCCGTGCTTTGATAACCCAGTTAACTGCACTGGGGGGGACAGTGAGAACCTTGTGGAGAGTGGAACTCGAACCCCCAAGCTTAGGATCAACGATCTAGTGCCCTATACCACTAGGTCACTGTCTGTCTGTCTTCCTTTCGGCTTTTTCCCTTTTACTCGGGAGTCGCCACAGCGAATCATCTGATTCGCACGTTTTTGATTTGGCAGAGGTTTTTACATCGGATGCCCTTCCTGTCACAACCCTTTTTAGCAAGGGACAGAAACACGCTGACGACTTTGCAGCCTACTCTTTACGAAAGTCAGCAATGGTTCTTTTACATGCCTCTCACCATAGACAGTGAGAGACATGGCCCACCTTTGATAACCCAGTTAGCTACTGCGTTAAAAATTATTATGAGAGTAAATAATGTTCCTCTTGCATACAAATGTTATATTTTATAAAACATTAATTAACCCATGTGTGTGTGTGTGTGTGTGTGTGTGTGTGTGTGTGTGTGTGTGTGTTCTGAAGTCATTATTGATGTATATGTGCCTGGAACAGGTTTATCACAGGATTGTTCAACAATCATGTAAAATTAATTTTCATCTTTGATGTTCAGAAATGTTTAAAATGATGGCTAATGGAAAACGAAGGGGTGCAAGCTCAACTAATCCCTAAGATCTAAGATGATAATACCTGTATCCATGGGTTTGTCATCATCATCATCATTTTCTGTAACCGCTTCATCCTAATTAGGGTCGCGGGGAGGCTGGTGCCCATCCCAGGCAGAGTACACCCTGGACAGCTCACCAGGCCATCACAGGGCGGAAACACGCTGACGGCATGCCTCACACCATAGACAGTGAGAGACATGGCTGGCCTTTGATAACACAGTTAGCTGCACTGGGGGGGGGGGGGCAGTGATCATTTATATGTATAAATGTAGACTTCGTTTTGTAATAAATGAGAAACAATGCCTTGAGAGACTTCAACGCCCATGTGGGCAACAATAGTGTGACATGGAAGGGTGTGATCAGTAGGTACAGCCTCTCCAGTCTGAACCTGAATGGTGTTTCGTTGTTGGACTTCTGTGCTCATCACACTTTGTCTATCACGAAGACTATGTTCGAACATAAGTGTGCCCATAAGTGCACTTGGCACCAGTCTAGGTCGCAGTTCGATGATTGACTTAGTAGCCGTGTCTTCGGACTTGCGGCCATATGTTCTGGACACTCAGGTGAAGAGAGGAGCTGAGCTGTCTACCGATCACCACTTAGTGGTGAGTTGGCTTTGGTGGTGAGGGAGGTTGCCTTACAGACCTGGCAGGCCCAAGCGTGTAATCAGGGTCTGCTGGGAACGTTTGGCGGAGTCCCCTGTCCGAGAGGCCTTTAACTCCCACCTCCGGCAGAGCTACAACCACGTTCCGGAGGAGGCGGGGGACATGGAATCCGAATGGGCCATGTTTCGTGCCTCCATTGCTGAGGCGGCAGCCCACAGCTGTGGCCGTAAGGTCGTCGGTGCTTGTCGTGGCGGTAATCCCCGAACCCGGCGGTGGACACCTGCGGTGAAGGGGGGCCGTCCAGCTGAAGAAGGAGGCCTATCGGGTTTTGTTAGCCTGTGGGACTCCTGAGGCAGCAAACGGGTATCGGCAGGCCAAACGTGCTGCAGCCGAGGCTGTCGCAGATGCAAAATCTCGGGCATGGGAGGAGTTTGGTGAGGGCCTTGAGAGTGATTATCGGTTGGCCTCAAAAAGGTTCTGTGCCACCATCCGACGCCTCAGGAGGGGGAAGCAATTCTTCACAAACACTGTTTACAGTGGAGGTGGGGAGCTGCTTACCTTGACTGGGGATGTTGTCGAGAGGTGGAGGGAATACTTTGAGGACCTCCTCAATCCCACCAACATGCCCTCCGTGGAGGAGGAAGACCCTGGGGGTTCGGGTTCGGGTCCGCCCATCACTGGAGTGGAGGTCACTGAGGTTGTCAGAAAACTCCTCGGTGGTCGAGCTCCGGGGTTGGACGAGATCCGCCCGGAATATCTCAGGGCTCTGGATGTTGTAGGACTGTCTTGGTTGACACGTCTCTGCAACATCGCGTGGTCATCGGGGGCTGTACCTCTGGATTGGCAAACGGGTGGTGGTCCCAATTTTTAAGAAGGGGGACCGGAGGGTGTGTTCCAATTATTGGGGAATTACACTCCTCAGCCTACCTGGGAAAGTCTATGCAGGGGTACTGGAGAGGAGGATCCGACCGATAGTCAAACCTCGGATTCAAGAGGAACAATGTGGTTTTCGTCCTGGCCGCAGCACTCTTGACCAACTCTATACGCTCCACAGGATTCTGGAGGGGGCATGGGAGTTTGCCCAATCTGTCCACATGTGCTTTGTGGATTTGAAGAAGGCTTTCAACCGTGTCCCTCGAACAATCTTGTGGAGTGTGCTCCGAGAGTACGGCATTCCGGATCCGTTGCTACGAGCTATTCGGTCGCTGTATCACTGGAGCCAGAGTTTGGTCCGTATTGGTAACAGCAGGTCGGTTTCGTTTCCAGTGGGAGTTGGAGTCCACCAAGGCTATCCTTTGTCACCGATTCTGTTCATAATTTTTATGGACAGAATTTCTAGGTGCAGTCGACGCAATGAGGGGTTTTGGTTTGGTGGCCATCGGATATCGTCTCTGCTTTTTGCGGATGATGTTGTCCTTTTGGCTTCATCAAGTCGGGCCCTCCAGCTCTCATTGGAATGATTCGCAGCTGAGTGCGAAGCAGCCGGGATGAAGATCAGTACCTCCAAGTCCGAGGCCATGGTTCTCAGTCGGACAATGGTGGAATGCACCCTCCGGGTCGGGAATGAGGTCCTGCCCCAAGTGGAGGAGTTTAAGTATCTTGGGGTCTTGTTTAAGAGTGAGGGAAGGATGGAGCGAGAGATCGACAGACGGATTGCTGCAGCCTCTGCTGTTAAGCGATGCCTGTACCGGTCTGTCGTGGTGAAGAAGGAGCTGAGCCGCAAGGCAAAGCTCTCAATTTACCAGTCGATCTACGTTCCAACCCTCACCTATGGTCACGAGCTTTGGGTAATGACCGAAAGAACAAGATCACGGATACAAGTGGCTGAAATGAGCTTCCTTCGTCGGGTGGCGGGGTTCTCCCTTAGAGATAAGGTGAGAAGCTCCGCCATCCGGGGAGAGCTTGGAGTAGGTCCGCTGCTCCTCCGCATTGAGAGGGGCCAGTTGAGGTGGCTCGGGCATCTGGTCAGAATGCCCCCTGCACACCTCCCTGGTGTGGTGTTTCGGGCATGTCCAACCGGGAAGAGACCCCGGGGTCGCCCGAGAACACGCTGGAGGGACTATGTCTCTCGGCGTGCCTGGGACCGCCTCGGTGTCCCCCCGGGAGAGTTGGAGGAAGTGGCTCGGGAGAGGGACGTCTGGACCTCTTTGCTTAGGTTGCTGCCCCCGCGACCCCACCCTGGACTAAGCGGAAGATGATGATGATGATGATGATGATGATGCGTAAGAGACAGACTTATCAGCCACAACTGATACCAGTCTAATCGCTGGAGCTTTTGTTCGACTTCAAAGCATATCTTGAAGAATGAACTCATGTAACCTTCTTTGAGAATAAGACCCATTGTTGGCCCAGGTGTTGTGTGTGTCTCCCCCTCTCCCTTAGGGGCCAGCATGGCATGCAACTAAGGCACGCCCTCATGAAATAAAGGAGGTTCTCAACCAGGTTCAGCCAGAGTAGCTCGGGCACATGTAACTGTGCTGACCTGGTTGCTCTCCTCATATATGAGAAAAAGGATTTAACTATCTCTGCATGTTCTTTCCTATTTTGTTGTTTATAGTGTCTGTGTTTAGAACCTGACAGGGAGGCTGCCTTCCAGACCTGGCAGGCCTAAGCATGTAATCAGGCTCTGCTGGGAACGTTTGACAAAGTCCCCTGTCCAAGAAGCCTTTAACTCACCTCTGGCAGGACTACAACCACGTCCCAGAGGAGGCAGGGGACACGGAATCGGAATAAGCCATATTTCGTGCCTCTATTGCTGAGGCGGCAGCCCATAGCTGTGGCCAGAAGGTCGTCAGTGCTTGTCGTGGTGGTAAGCCCCGAACCTGGTGGTGGACACCTGCGGTGAAGGGGGCCATCCAGCTGAAGAAGGAGGCCTATCAGGTTTTATTAGCCTGTGGTAGATGCAAAATTCAGTTAGGGCCTGGAGAGTAATTATCGGTTGGCCTCAAAAAGGTTCTGGACCACCATCCGATGCCTCCACAGAATTTTGGCGGGGGCATGGGAGTTTGCCCAATCTGTCCACATGTGTTTTGTGGATTTGGAGACGGCTTTCGACCGTATCCCTCGAACAATCTTGTGGGGCGTGCTCCGGGAGTACGGTGTTCCGGACTCGTTGCTACAGGCCATTCAGTCACTATATCACCGGAGCCAGAGTTTGGTCCGTATTGGCAACAACAGGTCGAATTCGTTTTCAGTGGGAGTTGGAGTCCGCCAAGGCTGACCTTTGTCATCGATTCTGTTCAAAATTTTAATGGACAGAATTTATAGGCACAGTCGAGGCGTTGAGGGGTTCTGGTTTGGTGGCCATCGGATCTCTTCTCTGCTTTTTGTGGATGATGTTGTCCTTTTGGCTTCATCAAGTCGGGGCCTCCAGCTCTCAGTGGAGTGATATGCAGCCGAGTGTGAAGCAGCCGGGATGAGGATCAGTCCCTCAAAGTCCGATTCCATGGTTCTCAGTCGGACAAAGATGGAATGTACCCTCCGGGTCAGGAATGAGGTCCTGCCCCAAGTGGAGGAGTTTAAGTATCTCGGGGTCTTGTTCATGAGTGAAGGAAGGATGGAGTGGGAGATTGACAGACGGATCGCTGCAGCCTCTGCTGTTAAGTGGAGCCTGTACCGGTCCGTCGTGGTGAAGAAGGAGCTGAGCTGCAAGGTGAAGCTCTCAATTTACCAGTTGATCTACGCTCCAACCCTCACCTATGGTCACGAGCTTTGGGTAGTGACCAAAAGAACAAGATCGTGGCTGAAATGAGCTTCCTTCACCGGGTGGCGAGGTTCTCCCTGAGTGATAAGGTAAGAAGCTCTACCATCCCTGGAGAGCTCAGAGTAGATCTGCTGCTCCTCCGCATTGAGAGGGGCCAGTTGAGGTGGCTCGGGCAACTGGTCAGAATGCCTCCCGGACGCATCCCTGGTGTGGTGTTTCGGGCATGTCCAACCAGGAAGAGACCTCGGGGTCGACCTAGAACACACCGGAGGGACTGTCTCTCGGCTTGTCTGGGACCGCCTCGGTGTCCCCCCCCGAGAGAGTTGGAGGAAGTGGCTGGGGAGAGGGACGTCTGGACCTCTTTGCTTAGGTTGCTGCCCTACGACCCGACCCTGGACTTAGCGGAAGATGATGATGATGATGAGAAATAATGCTTAATGCAAGTGAGTGTGTGTGTGTGTGTGTGTGTTTGTGTGTGTATTTGTGTGTGTGAGTCGGTGGGTGGGTGTATGTGTGTGATTGTGTATTTGTGCGTGTGTGCATGTGTGCGTGTGTGTGTGTGTGTGTGTGTGTGTGTGTGTGTGTGTGTGTATCTGGGTTGAAGTCTGTCCTTTGTCACTGATTCAATTCATAATTTTATGGACAGAATTTCTAGGCACAGCCAAGACGCTGAGGGGTTCTAGTTTTGGGGCCATCGCATATCATCTCTGCTTTTTGCTGATGACGTTATCCTTTTGGCTTCATCATTCTGGGACCTCCAACTCTCATTGGCGTGATTCTCAATCAAGTGCGATGTGGACGGGATGAGAATCAGCACCATCAAATTTGAGGCCATGGTTCTCAGGGGGAAAAGGGTGGAATGCACTGTTCGGGTCTGGAATGAGATCCTGCCCCAAGTGGGTCTTGTTCACAAGCGAGGAAAGGATGGAGTGGGAGATCGACAGATGGATTGCTGCAGCCTCTGCTGTAAAGTGGAGCCTGTACTGATCCATCATGGTGAAGAGGGAGTTAAGCAGCAAGTCAAAGCTCTCAATTTACCAGTCAATCTACCTTACAAACCTCACCTACGGTCACAAACTTTGCGTAGTGACCGAAAGAACAACATCACCAATACAAGCAGCTGAAATGAGCTTCCTGAGACAGGTGGCAGGATCCTCCCTTAGTAGTAGAGTGAGAAATTCCAGGAGACCTCAGAAGATCCAGGAGGAGCTCAGAGTAGAACTGCAGCTCTTCATTGAGATTAGCCAGTTGAGGTGGCTCGGGGATCTGGTTAGATTGCCTCCTGAATGTCTCCGTGGTGTGGGGTTTTGGGCATGTCCAACCAGAAAGAGACCCCAGGGTTGACATAGAACACATCGGAGGGATTATGTCTCTCAGCTGGTGTGGGAATGCCTCAGTGTCCCCCTGGAAGAGCTGGAGGAAGTGGCAGGGAGAGGGACATATGGACGTCATTGCTCAAGCTGCTGCCCCCGGATGATGTTGATGATGATTGATGATGATGATGATGATATTTTGTATCAAGTAGCGGTGTAATAAGCTGCATAGTTCACAGTTATTTGGTCATTCTCATGGAATAACCCACTCAGTGCATGTCAATAGTCCTGATTAGTCTGTTGGTGTTTATCTTGGGAAAATGACCAGCTCAAAGTGTATTATTCTTTTCTGATTTTTTTTTTTTTTTTTTACCTCAGGACAGGCATTCCAGCTCTTCATGAGCAAAGCAGACAGCGGCTTAGGGATGGAGTAGCCAATTGGTGGTCGGATGTGATGATATGCCATATCAGCTGCCGCAGCCGCTGAACATGCCCAGACACGCACACACACACACACACACACACACACACACACACACACACGGTAATAATTTACATACAACCTATGTCAAACAAACACTTATATCAAAAATACAAGTAAATAAAGCAAAGATTTTTGAACTATGACATCTGTCTGTACTTTGACAACTAAACCCCTGTAATTGCTAATCCTTAATCAAGCTCTACAATATGGGCTTACAACCACAAACACCAGTTAAAGCTTTACTGTGTAATAGGAATCTCTATATTAACTGTGTCCATAAGCTCAGTAAATTTATTTGTGTTTGGACTGTGTTATATTCAGAGAAATCGGTATTCTGGGTCTTTTTTTTTTTTTTTTTGGAAGAAATAAATGATGTGTGAGCAAAATTTTTTTCCAGAGACTCAACAACATACAAATGTACGTGATGTGTGCAGAATGACAAAAAATGAACATATTACAAGGTGGTAAGTACCAATCAATCTTTTTTTTTTTATGTGTTGCAAGAACTAAATTTTAAATGTGTTCATTCAAAATAAAATAGCATTCATCAGACAAAAATAAAACAATACTGTTGTATTGTTTTGAGTATATTATGGACTAAAGTTAATTACAAATCAGTATTTTCATTTTTTATTTATTTATTTTTATTTTAACATACTATTCTTCTGAATTATGTATTTAATATATAGTATGAGTGTTTCCAGTTTGTCACCAGGTTTAAGATGAGCGAATGGGATCTCGCCCGTCAGCAGCTCCCACAGACACAGAGCGTAACTGAACATGTCTGCCTTCACGGTGTATCGGGTACACTGTGTAAAAACCTCTGGAGCCATCCAACGAAGGTTCTACAAATGAAACCAGTAACACATGGCCATTATTTCTGAAATTTTATAATAACAAAATACTCTCTCTCTCTCTCTCTCTCACACACACACACAACACACACACACACACACACATTTTATTGAAAATGTCTTGCAAAGTAATGATGATAAAGGTGACGGCAATTGTAAATTGCCGGTGGAATAGGGGTTAGGGTGCTGTGCTTATGATCGGGAGGTTCTGTGTTCAAATCCCAGTTAGACCCTCGCTGTGCTAAGGCCCCTGGGCAAGGTCTCAACCACAAGTGTGCCTCTGTTCACCCAGCAGTATAAATGGTTACCAGTAAAATATACTGGGAAGGTAACCTGTGATGGACTAGCATCCCATTCAGAAGTTGTACTCCTAGTCGCTTCACGCTATGGAAACCGGGGATAAGCATCGGCCTGATGAGCCGCTATGGCTCAGGTGCAGAAAGCCCAAAGGACTTTTTGCAATATGCCCGGTTGCCCTATTTTACATTAATAACCAGAAATAGAGAAATATTTGGATTGTTCTTACAAACCATCTGAGATGCCAGTATTTTGACTTCATTTGGCTTAACTGGAGCTCATTAATGTGCAGTACAGCCAGAGATTTTTCAGATTTTTTTGAAATATGCACACCAGTTCAAAAGGCTGGGATCTCCTACAAAATTCATTTTCGGTGAAAAACCAGACTTATATTCATCAAATGAGATGAAAAATGAAAATGAAATACAGCCATGACACTGACAAGATTACAAATAATATTTTTGACTTGGAATAATAATTTTCTCCTTCAAACTTTTCCTTCATCAACCCCCCCCCCCCCCCCCTCCATTTACAACTCTTATACCCCATTTCACTGGAGCATGGCAGACTTGCCGGAGCAAAAATGTTGTCATCTGCAAATGTTCTGCAATTATTCCCTTATGTTCCATATCATTCCGTGTGATTCCGTAGTTGTTCCTTAAGTCTTCTGTCACTTCCATATGTCCTTCCATAAACATGACGTCATTTCCGCAAGTGGTCCGCAGTCTTTCCTTTAATACTGCAAGTGTTCCCTAACTTTTCCGCAAGTCTTCCCTCTTCTTCCATATGGTCAAAAATGGCTACGGAATGCACGTTCATGCACGGATGACCACAGAATACTCACACTCCTGGACGGAAGGTACAGAATAAATAGGGAATAACCAAGGAAGAAAGTGAAACATTCGTGACCATTGAACAGAACAGAGCGGAACAGTCATGGAATAAAATACTGAATGTTTACAGAATGGTTACAGACAGCACGGAGGAGTTACGGAACACTCACTGAACTTGCTTCTACTATAAATACAGGCATGGAAGACAAAGCACCATTCATTTCCAGGGACGCTACAATGTCGAAAGCCAAGAGGAAGACTACTACCAAGCAACCAAGGTCACCAACACTGGTAAACCCAGTAGGAGAACCTCATGTTCAAAGCAGGCCAGAGTATATAGAAAACTGAATGACAATGAAGAACAGCTCATGGTGGAGTTCATCCAGGTGAACAAGTGCCTGAATAAAAAGAAGCTCAGATCCTGGACAAACACATGAAGACCAAGCTCAGGGCTGATCAGGCATCATGTATGGACAAGACTGACGATGAACTGCTTAGTGGTTCCAGAGTGTGCAGACGAGGCTGGGAAAACTGAGATGCTGGAAGTCGGGACAAGCTGACATGAACAAGTCTCAGAGGGACAAGTGGATTTATGAAAGCTTTAGCTTCCTCTGTCCACACATTGTTGAGGTACAGAGGAGAGACGGGTTTCTCTGAAGGCCAAGATTGCTGCTGCAGCTGGCTCCGGCGGTTCCAAATCCAAGACTACTGGAGAACCTCACCTGCCATCAACATCAGAGGGGACAGAAGACATTCCACCTCTCGACCTCCAGCTGGCAGCATTAGAAGCACCAACACCCATGACCCCCCTCACCGCAATGCCTGTTACACTGGTATCCACATCCACCTTACCTCAGGCCAGCTGTGGGAAGCCATAGTCTGGATCTGAAATGTCCACTCTTGACGACAGAGCAAACAGGATTCTAGCAGCCGCCGAACAGCTGGTGAACCAGAGAAGGGAAGTGATGACGGCCGATGAATCAGAGAGGGCAAGTTTCACTAGTTGGGTGGCTGCTGTCCTGAAGAATCTGCCAAAACCTGTGTACCAGCATTCCAAGCTTAAGATCCAAGAACTTCTGAATGACTGCTTGGACAGAGCTGAAGCCTTGGAGATGGAGCAGCAACAACAACCACTTCCTATGCAGCAACAGTTACAGCAGCTCCAGCCTCAGCAGTAGGCAAAGCAACACCACCAGCAGCTTTCTCAGAATCAGCACCACCAGTGGCTAGCAACAGTACTGGCAGCCCCCACCGATGCCGTGGCCCATGCAGCTGTCTGGTCCACCCATGTCTGTTTGGGACACGAGGTGGGTTGCACAAGAGTGCCCTCAACAATCCATGTAATCTGCAGGAGAGCAGCTACAACAACCCCGCAGACCAGGCAGCTGCACTCCGGTTACCTGTACATCAACGCCTGTAACCACCCCTGCGGTTAGAGACACAAGTGGGAGTGAGCCCAGCCTGTCAAACATTTCCAGTGTGCTCAGACAGTGTTGTGAGGACTGAAGCCAGCCTGACACTAGTACGCATTCATGGTACACCACAGTACGCCAAAGTGAGTACCTTTGCGGGAATTGTGAGCGCCATCACGGGAACAATGCGGAAACTATGAGCGAGATGAGTGCCATTGAAAGCAATTGCCGACCCAAAAAAATGAAACATGTTCATTAATTTTGTCACGGACTCTTTTGCGTACCTTTCTGCGAACTATAAGGAAACTGTGAGGAAATAGTGAGGGCACATAAATGCCCACCACGTCACGCACGTTATATGGTAATCAATGCCGTGCAACGTTACACCTGTATCCTCAATGTTGCTCTTGTGTCCTCCATGGTGTTCATTGACTACTACGCATTGTCCAACTAACTGTTGGCGGACCAGGGAGTGAGTTACCTGTGTTTCTCACTGTTTCCTCAAAGGTAATCATAGTCTACTCACCTTTAAGCTTGGGTGAGCACTCTAACCACTGTATTCCGCAACACCACGCACAAACGGTTAACCAATCAGCAATGTCCACATTGACTTGCCCTGTATCTTAAAGGGAAGGGTGTTCAGTTGCATGACATTTACGTATTCAGAATGCCAGGTAGAGGATGAAAGTATAAGGTGTGGATTCTAGCTGCTTACATATATCAATGTCATAGTCTTCTATTAGTAGTAATGCAGCAGCACCTGCAAGAAAGACACTTTGGTGATTTAATACCATTTTCTCGGCATCTCTAGAGTTCATCATCTTGACGACTACAAGAATGAATGGTGGATGAATCCAGCTACCCTATATATATATATATATATATATATATATATATATATATATATATACACACACACACACACACACTTGTGAGGCGAGACAAGGCGTGCCATAACCGGAAGTGCGGTCACCTTTTTGGCATGATGTGGAGCAAACTTGTCTGGCCATTGAGTGACGTTGAGGAACTTAGAGCACCCCAGCCCAAACAATTCGCCCAAAAAATATCGCAATGGTGAGGACTCGAGTGGAACGTCACGGAACATCCTCAATGGTATGAATGAGCAAGCTGGGAGCAAAGCTTATTCCTCTCTGGCATGGACTGTTTGACTGACAGGTGAAATAAACACAAAATCATTCCGCCATGGTACACGGAATGTTCAAAGTATTCTTTCCATCTTCCCAGCACACTTCTGTCATCAGTCAATACATTTCCCTCTCTGTCCTTAATCACTCTAACTAATAAAGACCCTAAACATGTGACCAAATCTATACAGACATGGTTTAATCAGACAGAATCAAGCTCCTCCCATGGCCATCTCAGTTCCCAGACCTGATTCTCATTGAGAACCTGTGGAGTGAGCTGAAGAGGAGAGAGCTGAGGAGAGGACCAGGATGCTGGAGGATTTAGAGAGATTATACAGAGAGGAAACAGTCCATGATCCATATCCTCTCATCTTGTTAAACATTATATGAGAAGATTAGGTGCTGTTTTGTTGGTAAGAGGTGGTTGTACAAAGTATTAACATCAGAACACTAATAATTCCCCACTGAATCCATGCACTTGAATTAAAGATTGGACTTGCCTCTTTTTTCTCCCATTGTAGTCCGATATTATTTAGGAAAAAAAAAAAACCTGAATTCGTAGAGTATTAGTAGCAAAAGAACACATTTTAAGTAGGGGTGCCAATAAATATGGAGAGTCGTATACACACACACACACACACACACACACACACACATATATATATATATATATATATATAGTGGCACTTCACTTTACGAAAGTCTCACCAGACAAAAAAAAAAAACGCATTTTCCAAAAATGTTTGTCTCTGGATACGAAACAAGTTCATGTTACGAAAGTGCCATCTTAAAAATTCAAACGCGCCATTCAAACATTCAAACAATGCGCAAGTTGCTTTCACATTGGTTGTCTCCCAACACCCCACCCCGCTGGCCTCCCATTGGCTAGGAGGGAGCTGAATCTCCATAATACAGTACTGTACCCATAATGCTTTTTGTGTGCCGTCGACACATTGTTCGACACACGCGTGAAGGAGAGTTGTACTTGTTGGTTCGTGAGTTTCATGAGTTTTTTTGAGTGTGCTTATTGCAGCGTTATTTTTTGTTATTAATCATGAGCCCCAAGAAAGTGATCCCCGGTGAAACTGAAAAGAAGAACCGGACTCCATTATCAATAAAAGTAAAACAGGAGATTATAAAAAATATGAAAGTGCTTGAGTGAAATCGCAAAGGAGTATGGCCGAAACCCCTCTACAATCGGGACGATATTGAAACAGAAGGAGTCCTTAAAAGCGAAGATACAGTGACGGAGGCGATTATTTCGGAAAAAGCAACAGCCATATTTAAGGATCTCGTAAAGGAGGGTGTGGTGAGGGTTCTTCAGACCAGCAACCCAGGACTTTAAAGCGTCGCATGGGTGGTTCAAGAGATTTTAAAAAAGGTAAATAATTTTCTATTACTTTTAAGACATATTTCATACGTATTTCATACAAAATTGGTGTACTTTTATCATTTTAAAGGGTTTATGGGGTAGTATTGGGAGCCTTGGAACAAATCACGCGTGTTACATGTAAAATGCGGTTCAACTTACGAAAAATGCAGGTTATGAAAAAGGTGTTGGAAAGGATTAATTTCGTAAAGTGAGGTATCTCACTTCAAGCGAGCAAGCAAAGGTAACCAACAGTGCTCTTTTCACATCAAAAAATCTTCAGTTAAAGTTTTTTTGGGGTTTTTTTGGGTTTTTTGCATAAAGTATAGCATTCAGTTTGTTAAATGTTTTGACTGCAGGCTGTTAGTCTTCCTCCATCATTAGTCATCATTTTATCTGTGATAAGTGTACACTAGTAAACGTTATAACAGAAAAGACTGCAGAAGTTGAAGTGTGCATGCAGATTCAAATCAGAGCAAGAATGAGAGCATTGATTCTACAGTGTCTCCACGAGTTGTTCTTACTTATTCTCCATACATTAGACATGCATGTATATATCATCAGAACAGAACACAGATTTAATGGATTAAAGTAAAATTCAAATGATAAATAGAAATAGAGTTGGTGCATGTGCTAGGAGAGCACAGAGGAAAATGTGTATCTGAATGTATGTAAGTTGAAACAGAGAAGAAGGGGAAAAAAAAAAACAACTTGTGTGTGGGAAAGTCAATATCTAAGTGATTGCATCGAAGAACATCACCCAAAAATACACACACAGAGACATAATGAGAGAATGTAAACACACTCCGGGTTGTTTTGTCATGTTGTCCTCATCCATGGCGAGCAGGAACCGTGACTCTGTATGTCACGCGCGCACACACACACACACACACACACACACACACACACAGTAATGTACAGTAGAAATAGACAGAAATACATGAAATAATTAAGTATAATCTGAGATAAAATATATAACTTTTAAACCACCCTTTAAAAGTTTGGGGTCACATAAAAATGTCCCTATTATTAAAAAAAAAGAAAAAAAGCAGTCTCAACTTCAACAGTAAAGAGACTCTGTATGTCCACCTTTAGTTAGACCTTTAGAGTTGCAAGAAAAAGCCATCTTTGAGACTGTTTAATAAAGGAAAAAGTCTACTGTCAGAGAAATGTGTTTTGGGGAGCTTTGGTGGTGGGCAAGTGGGAGATTTTGTATGGTAAACGGGATCATGAACAAAGATGATGATCACTCCATTTTGGAATGCCATTCCATACCCTGTGGATGGCATTGATGGCACCAAGCTTTCCTCCTATAATGGACAATGAACTAAAAACTCTCCAAACGATGCAAGAACTATTAAGAGAAGAAGCAGTTAGCTGGCATTTTGTCAATGATGGCACGGAAGCCCAACCACAGGATCTCAAGCCAGACTTATGATTTTGCTTTTTTAAATCAATGAATTTAAAGGACAAAATTATTATTTCAGGTAAAAATTTAGTATTTGTGGGACAGTACGATAGTATAGTGGTTTGCACGTCCACCTCACAGCAACAAGGTCCTATATTTGATTCCCAGCTCAGGCGTTTCTGTGTGGGGACCCAAATTAGGATAAAGTGGTTCAGAAAATGAATGAGTTAGTATTTGTAATCTTAGCAATGTTTTGACTATATCATTCATCCATTCATTTTCTGAACCACTTATTCCTAATTAGGGTAGCGGGGAGGCTGGCACCCATCTCAGCCAACTCTAGGTGAGGGTGGGATACACCCTGGATAGTTTGCCAGGCCATCATGCATATAATCATTTATACTCACACCTAGGGGCGATTTAGATTTTGTGCGGATGTGTTTGAACTGTGGAAGGAAACCTACACAAATACAGGGAGAACATACAAACTACAAACAGAAATGCCCGAGCTGGGAATCGAACCCAGGACTTTCTTGCCGTGTTAACCACATGTTACATGGCAGACCACTATGCCACATGTTAACCACTATGCCATCATGCCACCATTTTGACTATATTTCATTTTGCATCTCATTTCATGAATATAGTTTTGTGATTTGTTGAAATTGTAAAATTTTCTGGGTGACCCCAAAGTTTTGAACTATACTGTATACACACACACACACAAACACATACACACACACACACACACATATATGTGTGTGTGTGTGTGTGTGTGTGTGTGTGTGTGTGTGTGTGTGTGTGTGTGTTTAAAAAAAATATGATAAAAAACATGAAATAAATGTGTTGTGCTTCACCGCCAAAATCAGCTACGACAGCATGACCGTCCTCATACAGCAGAATATTGTGACTGACAATAAAACAAACCAAAATAAAAAAAGGTCACACAAAGATTAACACCTATACATACAGCACATTACTGAGTATTGTGATGGGTAGAAAGGACTTAGTTCTTGTTTGTGATTGGTCAGAAGGTGTTGAGTTGTGAATTAAGTTGGTCAGAAGGTGCTGAGTTCTAGATTGTGATTGGTCTATTAATGTTGGTAGGCTATTAATGTTGTATAACAACTTTGACAATAATGTAGGTTTGCAGATTAATTGACTTTCTCTAATTGGTCTTTGACACTTGACATCACTCGTGCAAAACAGCAATGCATTTTGGGTTGCTAGCACCATTTTGGTGGGAAAATAATACAGCATAGAACAGAGTTGAATATTGCTTTTTGTGTGAGAAATGGGGCATTTGTGTTGCGTGAAAAGATGCAATATTAATTCAAGCAGAAGACTAGCTGATCATGATATTAGATTTTTCAAGTTGCCCCACCAAAGGCAGCAGGTATATAACAGATATAACAAAAAGATGTCGGGCTGTTTGGGTTGCTGCAGTGAGACGGAAGGACATCACTTTTGACAAAATATCTCCATAAGTGCATGTTTTGCTCTCAGCATTTTCACAAAGGTAAGAAGTTGTGACAAACATAATATTACGTTGCACACCTGTCTTGTAAAGTTACTGAAGTTGATGTTACGTCTTTGACGGTGCTTAACGTTAGTTAAACTAGTGACCGCCATTTGCCAAGGAGAACAGCAGAAACTGGTGAATATGCTACAGTGGCCTGCTACAGATTGACGTGGGGGCGCAGCAGGCTGCAGAAGACAGTGGCCTGCTAAACACTGACCATGAATCCCACAATACCAATCAGGAGGTTACATAGATTAAATGTAACATGTGCATGTTCAGGTATGCAGAAGTGAATCATCTATTACAAGAGACCTGAGAGCTGTGACGTGAACTTGATGAGCTCAGAATTTTCGATGGCTTCTTTGAAAATGATGAGAAAGTAAAGTACTGTACTATACTGTAAGGTAGGGTTTTTACTTTTGCATTACTGTCTACTTGCCAGAGTTGGACTTGGTTGTTGTCACTTATATTATTAAGTTTCAGATTCTTAGCTGCTTCTGTAGTCTAATTGTGGTGCTTAATCAGCTGTAGTTTCAGGCTTCCTGAAGGTGTGAATTGAGGGAGGGACCCAAAAAGTATATGTTGACGGTATCCCCTGCTACAAATGTGATGTTTGTAGCGGGTAGGAACATGTCCGATTTACTAAAACAAGTCATTTGAATAGTGGTAATTCAATAATTTTCTTGGCTTTGTTGAAATAGAACTATCAAGCCTAAGATCTCGAATATAAACCAGGTTTCAGTCATGTTCCTTAAACCCTTTACTGTTCTCAATTCTCTCAGACCCAGAGGACCATACCAACAAGCCAGAGGACGTAGTCTCAGCAACCCTTCCTACCCTCCTCCACTGCTGTCACAGTCTCACATGAGGGTGAGTGAAGGACTCTGGAGCTGCCAATCTGTTGTGAAAAGGTTGATTTCATCTCTGCCATTGTTTTTCACTACTCTCTTGACTTTCTTGCACGAACTGAAACCTGGATTTCCTCACACAACTCTGCTACACCAGCAGCTCTTTCCTCTTCTAATGTTTCTCACATACTCCGCAAATAACTGGGAGAGATGGTGGTACAGGTCTAAAGGTTGGTGTTTCACTCCACTTTCTCTGTTCACCTTTATGCACCTCAATGAGCTCATCGATCTAGCCATTCATCTGGACAATCGTCTTCAGGAACACCGGCAAGAAACGCTGAAAGCAGTACAATGGCATTCCACACTTTAACATACCTCTGCTTTATACTGCCTCTCAGTTGAGGAGCTGCCCACAGCGTCACCGACATCCAGCCCAACTTACCCTGGGGATGCTATTCTTCCTGACCCCCCCAAAGAACCGATAAAGATTGATCATGGGTGGCCACATCCTAGCTGCTTGGCCCTTACAACCAAAAAACAGACTCAATGACCTTTGTCAGGGTGCTAGTGAGTCATACACATTCTTCTCTCAATCCCAGACCCTGTATGGCCACTAACTGCATGAGAGGCAAGCCATTTTCAATCCTTGCCCTTGTTGACTCTGGAGCAGCTTGCTAAAGGAGAATATTTCTTAAATCTCATAGAAAACAACAAAAATAACACAAAATATTTATTTTATATTATTGCAGAATTAACTATGAATAAGATCATAAGTGAAACGTGTCAATTTAAAAAATCATTTTATAGCAGTAACGACTCTAAAAAATTTTTAATGTAAAATTTGAAAATATTAGGCAAAAAATTGATTACCTAAATTTAAAGACAGGTATGTCAATAACTACAGAGGTAACTAATAATATAACACCAATGGAGTTGCAACTTCAGTGTTTTCGCCCCATTCAAAAGACAGAACTAATCTCATTAATTTCCTCAATCAATCATCCACTTGTTTGTTTGATCCGGTCTTTCCATGTTTCTTTAAACAAATATTATTAGAAGTGGTCAACCCTTTATTTAATGTAATAAATTCTTCCCTCACCACTGGTTATGTACCAAAATCCTTTAAACTAGCGGTTATCAAACATCTGAAAAAAAAAACTGATCTTGACTCATATCAGCTGTCCAACTATAGACCGATATCAAACCTCCCTTTTATCTCTAAGATCTCAGAAAAAACTGTAGTTATATTCATATCTTTGTAGGAATAACATTCATGAAATGTATCAGTCATGATTTAGACCTCTTCAAAGCACAGAGACACCACTCGTTAAGGTGCTAAATGATGTACTGGTCATTAATACTACATACTCATTGGGTTCAATCAATGTTTCTGGTAAACACATTACACTAAATTCTTGAATAATAATGATTTCATTAACAATAAGTGCTTTAAATATAAGAGATCTAAGATTTAACAACCTATCTTTAGATTAACGGTAATGCAGCCATGAGGGGGCACAAGCCGGTGTTCTTTCTCACACTGGTCCCAAACCCGGATAAATGCAGAGTTGTGTCAGGAAAACATGTGCCAAATCAGCTATGCAGATCATCAATATGACTTCCAAAACGGAAGGCCCGGGTTAACAACGAATGCCATCAGTGCTGTTAACCAACAGGGTACTGGTGGAAACTGGCCCACTGTTGGTCGATGAAGGAGAGGCAAGGAGAGAAACATGTCCATAGGCAGAGACAGAAGAGGGCGATCTGTAGTGAGAGCAGAGAATGAATGGAGGAAAATCTAGAGAGGTGGAGGTATGCCCTGGAAAGGAGAGGAATGAAAGTTAGCCTCAGCAAGGCAGAATACATATGTGCAAAAGAGAAGGACCCAAGAGGAACTGTGAGGTTACAGGGAGCAGAGATAAATAAAGTGGAGAATTTTAAGTACTTAGGCTCAACAATCCAGAGGAATGGAGAGCGTGGAAAAGCGGTGACGCGTGTTCAGGTTGGAATGGTGGGGGAAAACTGTCCAGTGTGATGTGTGATAGGTAGGTATCAGAAAGCATGAAAAAAATTGTGTACAAGACGGTGATGAGGCCAGCGATGTTGTATGGTTTAGAAATCGTGGCACTGGAGAAAAGACAGGAGGCAGAGCTGGAGGTAGCAGAGATGAAAATGTTGAGGTTCTCTTTGGGAGTAACGAGGATTGGTAGGATCAGGAATGAGTACATCAGAGGGACAGCACATGTCTGTCACATGTCTGTCACACATCAGAGAGGCTAGATTGAGATGTTTGGACATTTGCAGAGGAGGGATAGTGAATATATTGGTAGTAGAATGCTGAGGCTGGAACTACCAGGCAGAAGGCCTAGCTGAAGACCAGATTTATGGATGTGGTGAAGGAGGACATGAAGGTAGTTGGTGTAAGAGAAGAAGGTGCAAAGGATAGGGTGAGATAGAGGCAGATGATTTGCTGTGGTTACCCCTGAAAGGAACAGCCGAAAGGAAAAGAAGAAGATCTTTAGCTCAAAGGTGCAGGCTGTAGATTTAATATGTATGTATGATTTAAATTTATGTTAATAAGAATACTGTATTAAAACAAACTCTTTGAGAGTTTTTACATTTTTCTTTAGTTTGGGAAACAGACACAGTCTTTATAACATTAACCTTGACTTTGAGTAACGACTCCATGCGGCTAGCAGCCGCTCGGATTAGCCTGCTTGTCTGCTCTCTGACTTTGGCTCTGGATACTCACTGCCTGACCAGTCCTGTTCTTATGCTTATACTTGTGCTATGCTGCAAGTAAAGAGAGCAGCACTAGTAGGATGGATACTGCCCTGTACTATCAGGCCAGGTTTATTCTTAAATGTCCTCCAATTATCTATGAAGCCCACTTTGTTTTCAGAAAACCACTTGGACATCCAGTAAGTCAGTGACCATAGCCTGCTCCCGACTTCGTCATGGGGCTCCATCCCTTGCAAGATAATAACATCCTTCTCACCATTATTGACCGGTTTTCTTGTGTGTTACCATCATTGCCCTGCCTAAACTGCCATCTGCCAAGGAAACTATGGCTCTCCTGGTTCAACAGGTTGTTCACCTGCATGGCATCCCTCGTGACATTTTTTCAGATTTCTGCTAGGCACTGAGTGCAAAGGTGAGCTTCTCTTCTGGATTTCACCCACAGTCTAATGGCCAGTCAGCCAATCATTGTGTTGATGCTCACAGTCCATCCTTGTGAAGCACTTTCCTGTCCAGGGTTGAGTTTGCTCACAATTCCTTTGACAGTAGTGCCACAGGTATGGCACCTTTTGAATGTGCTTTAGGCTATCTCTCCTCATTGTTCCCAGCTCAGGAATCTGAAACCATTGTTCCATCAGTTCAATCTCATCTATGACAGTGCAGGAAAATCTGGAAGAAGGCTTCCTCAGAATTTCTTGGTTCTACAGCTCACAAACAATGACTGGCTAACCATTGTCAGGTCCTAGTACCACAACTCTGTCCTGGGCAGCATGTGTGGTTATCTACCAAGAACCTTCCCTCACTGATGGAGTCACTTAAGCTTTCACCCAGGTACACTGAAGTCAAATCATTGTCATAAGCCCTCTGAACCATCCAGCTGCTCTCACACCTCCTGCCTCATAGACGATCATCCTGCGTATACTAGTCCTTCTCAAAAAATTAGCATATTGTGATAAATTTCATTTTTTTCTGTAATGTACTGATAAAAATTAAATGTTCATATATTTTAGATTCATTGCACACCAACTAAAATATTTCAGGTCTTTTATTGTTTTAATACTGATGATTTTGGCATACAGCTCATGAAAACCCAAAATTCCTATCTCAAAAAATTAGCATATCATGAAAAGGTAGTCTAAACGAGCTATTAACCTAATCATCTGAATCAACCAATTAACTCTAAACACCTGCAAAAGATTCCTCAGGTTTTTAAAAACTCCCAGCCTGGTTCATTACTCAAAACCGCAATCATGGGAAAGACTGCCGACCTGACTGCTGTCCAGAAGGCCATCATTGACACCCTCAAGCAAGAGGGTAAGATACAGAAGGAAATCTCTGAGCGAATAGGCTGTTCCCAGAGTGCTCTATCAAGGCACCTCAGTGGGACGTCTGTGGGAAGGAAAAAGTGTGGCAGAAAACGCTGCACAACCAGAAGATGTGACCGGACCCTGAGGAAGATTGTGGAGAAGGGCCGATTCCAGACCTTGGGGGACCTGTGGAAGCAGTGGACCGGGCTACAGGTGCCGCATTCCCCAGGTCAAGCCACTTTTGAACCAGAAACAGCGGCAGAAGCGCCTGACCTGGGCTACAGAGAAGCAGCACTGGACTGTTGCTCAGTGGTACAAAGTACTTTTTTCGGATAAAAGCAAATTTTGCATGTCATTCGGAAATCAAGGTGCCAGAGTCTGGAGGAAGACTGGGGAGAAGTCAGTGATGGTCTGGGGTGCCATGTCAGCTGCTGGTGTTGGTCCACTGTGTTTTATCAAGGGCAGGGTCAATGCAGCTAGGAGATTTTGGAGCACTTCATGCTTCCATCTGCTGAAAAGCTTTATGGAGATGAAGATTTCATTTTTCAGCACGACCTGGCACCTGCTCACAGTGCCAAAACCACGGCTAAATGGTTTACTGACCATGGTATTACTGTGCTCAATTGGCCTGCCAACTCTCCTGACCTGAAGCCCACAGAGAATCTGTGAGATATTGTGAAGAGAAAGTTGCGAGACACCAGACCCAACACTGTGGATGAGCTTAAGGCCGCTATCGAAGCATCCTGGGCCTCCATAACACCTCAGCAGTGCCACGGGCTGATTGCCTCCATGCCACGCCGCATTGAAGCAGTCATTTCTGCAAAAGGATTTCCGACCAAGTATTGAAGTGCATAACTGAACATCATTATTTGAAGGTTGCCTTTTTTGTATTAAAAACACTTTTTTTATTGGTCGGATGAAATATGCTAATTTTTTGAGATAGGAATTTTGGGTTTTCATGAGCTTTATGCCAAAATGATCAGTATTAAAACAATAAAAGACCTGAAATATTTCAGTTAGTGTGCAATGAATCTAAAATATATGAAAGTCTAATGTTTATCAGTACATTACAGAAAATAATGAACTTTATCACAATATGCTAATTTTTTGAGAAGGACTAGTACAGTCAGACACCTGCTGAATGTTTCACCTAGTGGCTGAACCCTTTGATACCCTGTGGATTGGGAAAGATAGATACAATCATAATGAGCACTGTTGGGTTTCCCATATTTTCATTTTGGATCCCTCCATCTCTAATTCAGGACAATCCTGGCAAGATCAGTGGTCCACCAGGTGGCAGTCATTGAGAGGGGAAAACTGTCATAATTTTTACATCTATCACCACCAGAGGGGAGGTCAGGTCAGGGAGGTCAGGGAGGGCAGATCATTTGATGTGGCGACCCTTGAAGGGAACAGCCGAAAGGAAAAGAAGAGGAGACCACTAGAGGGGAGGTGTTTTTCCTGTTTTTGTTTCCAAATGCATCTCCAGGCTGAAAGGTGTGTCCTTCCCTCCTTCTCTGCTCCACTTATCTCCACACACCTGTTGCTCATCTGCACTCCTATTTATATGCCATCATATTTATATGCCCCCCCCCCCAGTGTTAGCTCACTGATGTTGTCACTACCTGTGATTCTGTCTACAAAAGCTCCAGAGCACTCACCTTGCCAAACTCCCTGCCACCTCTGCCTCAGATAATTTTCCCAGCTCACCGCCAATGTTTAGACCTCGTTGTGTTCTGATTTTCTGTTGCCTGGGAGCTCCTAATAAAGGTCTCATTTTCCTCAACTCCACTCAACCTTCAGCTGTCCTGCTTTTGGGTCCTACCCAGTTTGTCTGCCCTGTGACAACTAAAACATTATTTTGTGATGATGATCAGCATCAGCTTTTGTAGCCCTTGCTCTAGTTTATGACACAGGCAAAACAAACTTGTTTTCTTTTTTCTCAATTCTGGTGCTGTGTTAGTGGTTTTTCATGTTTTCAAAATTTTTTTCCAGGAAAAGCTCTCTCTTCAAGTGTCCTCTAGCTTGGAACTCAGGAAAAGTAATGGCTCACAGGTTCTGGGTGTCACAAAGCAGACAAACTGGGTATGACCCAAATGCGATACTTTGATAGTTGTGACTGTTTTATGTTTCGGAAATAAAATCATATAACCACGGTTTCTAGCCTGAGACACTAACTACAACTTTACTTGTTTACAGTTACCTTACCTTTAATGTGACAACCTCTGGTTGAAATGAAAACAGATTCTGAACCCAGTCATTATAGAAGTGTTTGGGTTTCAAGGGATTTATAAATTTTCAACTCTTCAAATGTAAAAGCACTTATACCATAATCTAGATAACTTGTGATATACAGGGAAGAAGCCGGAGGCAGCAATTCTGTGTCTGCACTCCAGTTTGTCTCCATTTAAATCAACTAAGAGCGGGTCATACGGATCGTCATTATATCTTTGTTTATTTATTTATTGACCATCTTGGCCAAGTACCTGTCCTGGCATCTTTGCTGAGTGTCTGCATATGGTATCCTCTCGTCTTCTGTTTCTCCATTTTTCTTCTTTAGATGACTGTTAAACAATGTGACACTCTTCTGTCACTTTCTAACATTTTGTTTACCTTTTTGGAAACCATCCAAAATGGCACCAGGGGAATGTTTTTCACATGAATGACAAAGACCGATAATCACTCTAGTTATCATTTCTATGGTGACAGATCAGTCAGAGGGGCATGCAATAAAACATTTTTTAAGTGTATGGAGGGAATCTCTAGTGTCAGTATTGTGTCAATCATTGGTAAAAGTGTGGGTTTTTTTTTGTCTTATTAATGCTGACTGATGTCTCATAACATTAAATGTATCAATAGATATAGCTTTACTGGTCATGATGACGATGATCACCACCTGTTAAGGTCTCGGTGGATGATAGGCTGAGTCAGGTTGTGTAGATATTCCATCCCTCTGGCCACATCAGTGGCGATGATGAGTTTTGACTGCAAGTCAAACAGCCTGTATCATTTTACCCACAGGCGTGCACACACACACACACACACACACACACACACACACACACACACACACACACACACAAATCACTGTGATTGACATTCCCCAGCCTACAACTTAATGCTGCACTTCATTCTACCCTCAAACTTAAAACCAAGTCTTAACCCTCACACAGACATGTGAAGAACTGACCACAATTTCTATTGAACCTTTTGGCTTCAACAGTGATTCCTGAACGCTGGTACATATCTTCTGCGGTCTTCTGCTAACAAGTAAAATTACATTAAATATGAAGGTCACTTGTTAAAATGGTGACCAGTATACATGTCTTTCACAATCAGATTGATAGATGGCAGTCAACACACAAAATCAAATTTCTGCTTCAATTAGTTTAGAAAAATAGGAAATACATGTCCATGCACCACTTTCTAAAAGATATGTATAGTCCAGAGATGTACACAAAAAAATGGTGATCATCAGCGGTGGCATTTTTGACTTGACATGCAGAACGCAAGTTCAAGATGACAGCTGTTTTGGCCATTTTGGGCATAGGATGGTGACAAAAATTGAAAGCGTTGTGTAGTTACACAGTCCCAACATCCACAATAAAAATGGTAATTGATGATGCTATTTTTTGAGTTCGTGCACAGAATGCAATCATGGTCAGACAGATGGACGAGCAGATGGACATAGTGCTTGATGGCAGTTCCCCTCACACTAAGTGGGCTGGGGGTAAAAAACAACATCTGCAAAGTGCTGAAATTATTTTGGACTAACAGTGTGCAATTTTTATTTTCCTCTTTTCTCATTTTTTGTTCATTTTAGGGGTGGCCACAGCTGATCATCCTTAAAAGATTTAAACTCCATGTTTGATTTTACTCTTTAAAATGTATAACAATTTACAAATTTGTGATTTATGCTCAGCAGCCAATTAAAAAACTTTATTTTACAGCATTCAGGTACATGCTGATGGATTACACTTAAACTTCGTGGGGGTGGGGGTCCTTTTTTTCAAATTAGAGCAACAACATTTACATTTACAGCATTTAGCAGATGGTCTTATCTGGAGTGGCTTACGGAGGAGCTTTAAAGTCTCTATCAATTAAAATATTATTATACAGGGATCCCTCACTTTCCGCGGTTAATGGGGACCGAGACACCCCACTCCCCCCCCCCCCCGACTGACATATACGTACATGTATATATAATATCAATAAATACATATTAAACGCTATAAATGCTCTGCCTTTTCATTAAGTGCAAGCGACCGGTGGAAGCTCCGGCTACTATTAGCCTAGCGTCGGTTATATTTTATAATAGTAAATAATAATATTTAATAATATAATAATAATCTTTAATAAAAACATTTTCACGGCTTTGTTAAGCTATGTACTTGACAACATGATCACTTGTTTTGATAATTTCTCAATCAGTTCACTTCCAATATCCCATGATGCACTATGCGACCTCATTCATTGCGCGCTTTTTATATACGTGCCTTCATTTGCCTGTGCTCGCATGTAGATTTAGATCGTGACGGGTCGTACAAACCCGGGTAAAATATAGTCCAAACTGATGTGAGTCATACCCACAAGCATGGTGCCAAAGCGAAGTAGATCTAAAAAAACCAACATTAAATACATTGTGGAAGCGACTCAAGATGTTCTGAATGCTTTGCTTACACTGGGGATCCAGCAGACCTCTGAAATGGAACTTTGCGACTCTAAAACAGATTCTGAGTCAGAAGATATTTAAATTAATAAAATCATGAGAAACTGATATTACATAAACAGTTTTGACAGATTAAGGTAGCAGTTTGATTCACAAATGTTATATAAGGTAAGGTAAGTTACCTGTTAGGTAACTGCTAGATTTTTCAAATAAGAGGTTTTATGTACTTTCCTTTAAGAGATAAGTCTACTATTCTTGTAACAAATACTATTTTTGATAATATAAACTTTTAGTTCTATTTGCTTCTCGCTTGTCTGATTTTGTCATAAATATGGGCCCAGAATGCACCACAGAGCACATGAATTTTAAAAAAACCCTGACCCAGACCCTCCCCATACTTGCCACAAACAATTTCCACCTCAATTTATCAATATCCTCCTTCTACTCTAAAACTTAATGAATACCCTGAATGCTTATAACAACAATTAAAAATTCAAAAGTAAATAAAATAGAAATACTGTAATGCGGCGGGGAAAAGGTGGTGGTTTTGTTAAACCAGGTCAAGACATGTTCTGGGCAGATGTACACGTGCACACATACAGATGTGCACCTTACAGAAAAATGTAAGTAGTTTTGTTAGGGTGTTTAGGGGGGGTTTTTGTTGTTGTTTTTTTCCCTTGTAATTGGCCTTGTTTTGTGCCATTTTCCTTAACTTTTTCCCTATTTTTGCTTAATTTCCTTTTTTTTTAATTTTTTGATGAAAATTTTTGAAAAACTCACAAGGTACTGAATCTGCAGAAACTGAAGCACAAAGTAGTGAGGGATCACTGTACTGGTTTGTTAGAATTACATCAGTCAAAATTAGTGGGTAGGTGTTTTGTGTGTGTGTGTGTGTGTGTGAGAGAGAGAGAGAGAGAGAGAGAGAGAGAGAGAGAGAGAGAGAGAGAGAGAGAGAGAGAGAGAGAGACACTCAACTGTCCAGACATGAAGAGGATTTTACATTACATTTGAACACCTTGGAGCCAGAAGAGAAAAGAGATGAGATGCATTTTCATGGGCAGTGGTGGCTTGGTGGTAAAGGTGCTGGATCAACTGTTACTAAACTTGGGGGTTCAAGCCTCACTCTCCACAAGGATGTCAGTGTCCCCCAGTGAAGCTAAATGGGTTATCAAAGGCTGGTCATGTCTCTCAGTGTCTATGGTGTGAGGCATGAAAAAGAACCATAGTTGACTTTCGACAAGAGTTGGCTCCATAGATGTCAGCTTGTTTCTGCCCTGCAATGGACTGGTGAGCTAATCAGGGTGTACTCTACCCTTTTCCGGAGTCAGCTGGGATGGGTGCCAGCCTTCCTGCGACCCTAATTAATATTAAGCGGTTACAGAAAATGAATGAATGCATTTTTTGTTTGTCCCAAGGTAGAAGGAGGGACCAGTCTAGCAGGATGAGAAGATCTGATGGAATGCAATACAGTACTGGATATGATACTTGGATACTTTGAGGGAGGGAGGTGCAGTTCAATCAAGAAGCTACAGGAAATTAAAGAGAGCAGCTACCGGAAGCTAGTGAAGTAACAATTGTGTGGTGTGGAAGAATTTCGAAAGGCAAAAAACAAGTTGTGCAATTCAGTCTTTGCTGAATTAAGCTTTAGCCTATTAAGCTGCCGTCCATGATGAGATACTTTCCAGACATGTAGAGTATCTGGGCAGAAACATCAGTGTCTGAGAGAAGAAAAGAGAGAACAAGTTGAGCGTCATCTGTATTGTAGTGGTATGAGAACCCAAGTGAGGATATGACAATATCAAGAGATGTAGTTTAAAAAGATAACAGAAGTGGATCAAGAACTCAGCCCTGGAGAACACCAGTGAAAATTTGGTGTGGAAAAGATGTGGATCCCCTCCATGTAACCTCATATGAGTGACTTTCGAAATAGGAAGCAAACCATTGCCATAATGAACCACAAATTCCTAGACTCCTGAGGCTAGACAAGAGAGTTTCAAATGCTGCTGAAAGGTTGGGGAGGATCAGGACTGATGACATCTTGGCTGGTCTTGCAGCATGTGTTGTTGTTTGTTGTTGGTTGTCCTTCAAGGTCGAAGATGACGATGACTTCATATCAGATCAATGATCAGTGGCTGTGGGTCCTGAGATGCCTAGTAAGGCTGATCCGGGCCCCAAAATGCTCTCTCGCATACAGGACATGTGTGGGTGGGTGCTGCAATGGGAGTGGAGGCAGCTCGAGCTTTGCATTCTGCACGTTTCTGCTGTGCCTCTGCAGTTCGGTGCTTCTCTGCTGCAAGGGCACATGTGAAGAGCTCTCAAATGCTGACGTTGATGTTCATGTCCTTGAGAACCGCTGTAAGGCCATCTTTGAATCATTTCTTCTATTTCCCAACTAAACGCTTGTCTTCACAAAGTTCTCCATGTACAATAGCTGTTTTGGCAGTCGACTGTCCGTCATTCTGACAACATGGCCTGTGTTTTCTGGAGGAGGGTGTGGATGCTGGGAATGCTGGCTTGTTCCAGGACTTCTGTGTCAGAGATTTTGTCCTGCAACTTGATGTGGAGGAGTCTGCAGAGGCAGCTGAAGTGAAAGCATTTGAGCTGTTTGGTGTGTCTGATGAAGACAGTCCAGGTCGCATGCGGAGAGGAAGGTGGTGAGTACCACTGCACGGTATACCTTCAGCTTTGTGGGAAGGCTGAGTCCTGTCCACTCTCACACATTCTCACAAAGTCTTCCAAAGGCAGAGCTGGCCTTGGCAATCCTGCTGTTGACTTCTGCATCGATGTTCCCCTCTCTTAAAAGTGTGCTACTCAGATAGGTGAAGCTGTCAACAACCTAGAGTTTCTGTCCCTTCACCACGATGTGTGATTACTGGTAGGGCTATCCTGGAGTGGGCTTCAGGATACTGAAGTCTCTTCAGTTTTAGAATTACTTCAGTCGTTTTAGTGCTTAAGGTGAGACCAAAGTTGTCACAGGCTCCTTAGAAGCAGTTTCGTTCGTGCTGCATCTTCTGCTCAAGTGCTCATGTTGAGCCCGCATTCATTAGTGAACAAGAAGTCTCTGAGGACAGTCTCCTTCACCTTGGTAACAGCCTGCAGGTGCCTGAGGTTGAACAATCCGCTGTCAGTTCTGTACCTGATCCTGTGCCTTCATCCCATCCTGGCAATCATGGAAAGCGTCTGTCAGCATGGCTGAAAAGACCATGCCGAAAAGCATCGGGGAAAGAATGTAACTTACGTGTGCCTCGCTTCCCGTTCACTCCGTAACCGCGTGTGCCTCACTCCCGCTCGCGCTCCTCAACCATGTGCTTCACACACAACCTCCAGTCAAGTCTGCGCATGCTCAGGTATCCAATTCCGTTTCCAGATAATCATGGCAGACTTCCGTGTTTATAAACATATCCTTTCAGCACATGATATGTTATCAATCTGGTTTTTTCTTCTTTTTTTTGAGAGTTCTTTAAGTGAAACTTTTCCAGTATTTACATAACAAAAAAACAAAAAAAACTATGTACAACGTTGATCAGTTTACATCAATCTGCCTTCCTCCAAGGCTTTCAGGAGACTTTTAGAGAAGCCCCCTTTTTCGTCAAGCAGTCTGCAAGTAGACATCTACTGCTGGACCATTCGACTTGCAATTCACCCATCTCCAAAAGTTCTTTGATCACTGCTAGATCAACTCGTAGTCTCTTTTCTCTGACAGCTGTATTTGAGTTAATGGAATCAACTAATGACCTACAGTCAGTGATGCACAAAATGGGGGCATTTTGTTTCCTGTGAGTTCTCAGTACAATGACGACAAATGTGTGGCGGCATCGATGGCATCTGCCATTGCTAGTGTCTCCGCTGCCAGGGAACTTCTGACAACCCTCCTTACACTCTTTGAGGACCAACTGATTGGCAAGGTTCTCTTGTCCGGTGACACTCAGAATATCACATGTGCCCCTTGTGTTCCTTCATCCTCCAGATTCCCCATTGAGGAGTCACTCACTGTATCCACGAGTCTCGATGAATTCTCAGGCCCGATCTCTGAAAACTTCAGCTTCACATGTTGTGACTTGAGTTGTTTGATGACTTTGTTCACTTCATCTGTTTTCCACTTTCCCTCTCTTCAAGGCTCCTGAAAGTCAAAATGTTTCAAAAAGGATATCAGGCAGTGTCTGACTACCTATCCACAATAGCTGTCCCAGTTTTGCTTTCATTTTTTTCTTTACTTCTTCTGTGAGACGATCTTTTCTTTCCAGTAACCTGGATTGACTGACTTGGATAAAATCAATGTTTTCAGTGTAGTCCTTTTGATGTAGGTAGCTCTCATTCTCAACTTCTTGAAGTGTGATTCCCAAATACTTGAAAGCGGAATCATTTTCATTGCCAACCCTCAGAGTTTCTCTTATTTTTTGGATTATGGATTTTCTAAACCAGTCTGTTCCACCTCATGTGAAATCGTCTACATGGCATGCCAACACTCCAATCAGATTGTCCTGGTCTCTCCAGAAGAACACAGCGAGATCAAACTTTGACTTCTCTGCAACCTAGTTCTTTCATCACACATTGGACCCTATTGTACCATTGTAATGACGCATCAACTAACCCATATACACATTTTTGTAGTTTCCATAACTTGCCTGGTTTTTTTCATGTCATTGGGTGGTCTCGCTGAATCGCTTGACCATGCAAAAAAGCAGTCTTAATATCCATCAACTGCGGTGACCATTTTCTACCAGGCATAATGGAATAGACAGGGCAGTGGTGATCTCGTAGTATAGGGCGCTGGATCGCTGATCCAAAGGTTGAGGGGTCGAGCTCCACTCTCCACAAGATTGTCACTGACCCCCCCCAGTGCAGCTAACTGGGTTATCAAAGGCGGGCCATGTCTGTCGCTGTCTATGGTGTGAGGCATGTAAAAGAACCATTGCTGACTTTCGTAAAGAGTAGCTGCAAAGTCGTCAGCGTGTTTCTGTCCCTTGCTAAAAAGGTTGTGACAGGAAGGGCCCTCTGCCAAATCAAACATGCGAATCAGATGATTCGCTGTGACGACTCCCAAGTAAAAGGGAAAAAGCCGAAAGGAAGGCATAATGGAACAGACAATCATCAGTGATTCATTCGAAGATGTTGGGGCATCTTCCTGATCCCTGACGATGGCTCCTCAAACCCTCTGGCAACGAGTCTAGCCTTTCTCTTCATTCCATGTTCTGTCTCTTTCATGGTACAAGCCCACCTTGTCGATATACACTTCTGTCCTTCATCATCTACCTCCATGTACACAGCATTTTCTTTCCAGCTATCCATCTCTCTGTTTTGCCTTATCCCATAATGAATGCTGAACAACTAACACTGTTTCTTCATTGTCAGTCAAACCTTGTGTATTTGTTTCTCTGCTTACTTCCAAGTCATTTATCTTACGTGTATCAATTGATTGCTGAACTCCCTGATACTGGATTGGTTTTAAGAATTCTACATTAAACCAGTCTTTGTTACCGCCTGTTGCTTTTCCAGCTCTTCCAAGAAGATCTTTTTTCCAGTTTCAATGTTTGTGTATTCCACAATATCGTCCTTGTTTAACTTTGGAACAACTCCTTGCAGTGCATTGTTCTTCATTGCTAGTCCGTCTGGTTCCGGGTGCTCATCTTCAGAGTCACCAGCGTCAGTATCTGCAGCAATTACTTCCTCTTCTTCAGTGTCTCCTGTGTCTTCTTTCTGTTCATGAGCTGGCACACTTGTTTGTTGATCTGTCTCTGTTGTCATGCCACTATTCGCTCCTTGTTCACTGATCGAATCAGAATCAGATAGTCTTCTCATTCTGCTGTGATGAACGCAGATTATCAGTCCACCTTGTCTGAGAAAAACCACCACCCCATCCTGGCCAATAACAGTTGCTGGCCCCTTCCAAGTGTTTTATTCTGGGTGTTTAAAGTATACGCTCTCTCCTGTGTAAAATCTGTTGTCCTAATTTCTCCTTTCTGGTCTGTCTGCCTTGGTGTTATCCAGCAGAGTTTGCCCATTCCACTTGCCAAGGTTAAGTTGAGTTCACTTCACTTCATCTTTGTTGTTGTTCGACCACTTTTAAGGATCCCAACAAGCCATGGTTTGCTGGCCACGGTGAAGTGAAGCAGGCTATGTTTAGGGTGCTCCATTCTACATGCACCCATGACAGTGGAGACTCGAGGTGGCTATAACGCCTAACCCCATCACAGGTCCAAAAGGCCTGCCCACTGCCCTTAGGCTCGATTGTTCGACTTCATGAAGCCTCTCTGTGACAGCCAAGAATGCGGTCTCTGTGGAATGCGCTGCTTTGAAGCCAGCTTGATTAGGATTAAAGAGGTTATTCCACAAAAGATAGACAGACATTTGGTTATAAATAGTGGGTTCAAGAATTTTAGAAAGGTAAGAAAGGAGTGAGAAAGGTCTGTAGTTGCTGATATCTGATGGATCCAGAGAGTTTCTTTAAAATGGGTAGAACCCAGGGTCTTTTGAACACTTGCCACATGATCAAAAGCTATCAATTTATTGATGATAATGGACGTTAAGAGATCTTGAGAGATAGTCTGGAGTATTGTCAAGGAAATTGGATCCAGTGAGCACATGGTAGGATTGCATGATGAAATGACTGACTCGATGTCTTCAGCTGGGAGATTGGAAAACTGTGCAAGGAAAGGCGAAGTGGAATCGATGCTGTGTAGTGCAGGAGTTGGGGTGGGAGTCAATGTCTGACAGATTTGTTTAATCTTCCTATCAAGAAGTCATCAAGAACTTCAGTTGTCAAGTGGAATGTTGCAGATGGATTGAGTAAGAATAAAAAAATGTTGAGTTTGTGTGGGTCTTGTGCAGCAGTGTCCAACGTTTTCTTGTAAAAGGTTGTCTGAGCAGAAGTCACTTCAGATGAAAATGCAGATAGAGAGCATGGTAGTCAGCCAGATCTGATTCAAGTTGAGATGTCCTCCACTTTCTCTCAGCTGCTCTGATTTGTCTATGATTGCACCTCCTACAGCCAAGGAGCATGGCTAGAAATCTTCTTGGATTTTATCGATAAAGGGCAGAGGAGATTCATAGAAGCAGAGAGTAAGCAGAAAAAAGTGTCAGTAGCAGATTCAAGTGTCAGGGAAGAAAAGGAGACTGGGTTAGGAAGCTAAGACAATGCACAGGAAGCAACAGGTGAAGCAGAGAGTGTGGAGATTTTGTCGAGTGGGTAAAGAAAACTGAGAGCGTGTTCGATAGAATCAGTAAGTTGATAATAAAGGAAACCAAGTGGTAGTCAGAGATGTGTAGAGGAGTAGAAATAATGCCTGTTATTGGACATCGAAGACTGAAAATAAGATCCTCTAGATTATCTCCTTTGTGTGGGAGAGCAATTGTTAAAAGTTAAGAAAAGGAGTAAAGAAAAGGGAGAAGGCAAGAGGACAGGATCTTGTCAGAGGTGAGATTAAAGTCTCCCAGAAGAGTGTGTTCATTTCTTCAAAAAAGTGTCCTGGGAATCCAGGATGGCTGTAGATAACAATAATGAGGAGGATGATTGGAGATCAGACTTTTACTGCATGAAGCATAAGGGATGATATGGTTGGATGAGACAGAGTGAAAGCACCAACTATGAGACAGGAGCATGGTATGAGAACTTTGCACTATCTCTCCCAGTTACTCGTGGAGTATGAGAAACATGAGTTGGGGAAAGACCTGCTAGTGTGGAGTTATGTAAGAAAATCCAGATTATAAATCAGTTCAAAAAAGACAAGAGAGGCGCGAGAAGCAAAGGCAGAGATGAAATCAGCCTTTTTCACAGCAGACTGGCAGGTCCAGAGCAAACCTGTCACCCATTTTTGATACTGTGACAGGCAGGGGTGGGTAAAGTTGCTGAGAGGATATCAACAATGTATAATGTCAGGATAGATTAACAACATGCCACTGTGTGTTTGTATGTGTGCATGAACTTCCCATTCCTCACCGTTTTTGTTCATGCAGCAGAGAGAAAAGTGATCCTCCAGAGACATACTGTGTGACAATGGCAAACTGACTTGGATCATCGAGACAAGCCCCAATAAAAGGAATTACACACGGATGGTTTAAGCGACACAGGATGGAAACCTCACGACAAAACATATCCGTGTCTGATTTCGAGCAGTACGTGTTGGCCCGGTACCTGCAACATGCAAAACAAACAGTATAGAAGCAGCACTGTATGCCGTCGTGTGATGATGTCACTGTTAAATTTACTTGTTATAAATTCAATGTAGGCAATGAAGACAGAACCACACCGTTTAATGGCGACAATCTTGTTGCGACATTTTCCTCTATAAACTTTCCCAAAGGAGCCTAAAACAGAAAGGGTGTGAATATTTTGCAAACTACAGAACAGTGATGATTATTGTGATTATGTCAGATCTGTGATGATGTCATTGCCACAGTGACTACTTATTTATACTATTTATTTATTTGCTTGTTTATTTATTTAACACATTTGGAACACCTTTCATTCCCAAAGCTGCTTCTCTAATCATTAGGCCATGGCTGTCCCATACTTTTTTGACTTTTTAGTTGTAATGATGTGAGTACAGCAATAATGCCAATTGAATAATAATGTGGTGTAATGATGATGTGAGGACAGTGATGATGTCAGTGTTGTGACAATAACAATGTCAGTCCAGTGACGTGAGTACTGTGGCCATGCCAATGCAGTGATGATGTCAATAGAATGATGTCGTCTATGGAGTGATGGTGTCAGTGGAGTAACTCACCCGAGCCGATAATCTCATGAAACTCCAGTTCTGAGAGCTGTAAGTGGAAATGAGATGGGAGACTTGCTCTCAGGAGCAATACATCAGCTTTCTCTGCGCACACACACAAGGCAAAAACGAACAAAAAAAGTTTGATTGTATCAAACAATTTGCTGATTGTTCGCATCCACTGTGTGTGCATGTATGTGTTACCTTTTGTCATGTTTTTGATCTTCCCTAGTGGTGACGGAACAGAAACGTATGCTCCATCTGCAAAACAAAGTAACAGTAAACTGTGTGTGTGTGTGTGTGTGTGTGTGTGTGTGTGTGTGTGTGTGTGTGTGTGTGTGTGTGTGTGTGTGTGTGTGTCACACCCCCTCCTGGCTGAGAGTATTCATTGCAGGGAGAGTCTTCTAGAGGACGTTTGTAGTGTTTCAAAAGGGTGACAATTGCATCATGACCTAATCACAGAGACAATTGCATACTTATTATACACTAACTAGTGCCTTTAATGAAATGTGTTATTTTCCTTTTTGAAGTGCATTAAACCTTTCTCATAGGCCCACATCAAACAAGTCTGTTCATCCTTCTCTCCACTTGAGCGACTCGGGTCACATGCCACAAGATTTATGTCAGCTCCACTGTCCAGAAGGAACTGAACAAGTCGAATGTGTCCATGATAACATGCACTGTGGAGACCTATGACAATGCAAGAAACAAATACATGATCAATTCATGCCGGTTTGAAGTGTAAAACTATTTAATTATAATTCACTCGTAATTTTCAAGTTTCAAACTGGCATGAAATGTTGGGTCAAAAATTAATTGTCCACTCCTTTTTAGAAAAAAAATTCAAACAGATGTTTCCGCTGCACTATTCTTGAGACCAATATTTACTCTTTTATTTACATTAGTAACATATACACCTCCACTAGCAGCAAGGTGCACATCCACCTCACAGCAAGAAAGTCCTGGGTTCAATTCCCAGTTAGCGTTTCTGTGTGGAGTTTGCATGTTCTCCATGTTCTCAATTCTTGCATGCTTGCATAAGTATCTGGTTTCCCCCCACGGTCCAAAAACATGCCCATGAGGTTAACTGGCTGTTCCAAATTTCCCATAAATGTGAATGTGAGTATGAATGATGGAGTGAGTGTCACCATGGCGATGGCCTGGCGAGCTTTCCATGGCGTATCCCACCTTCACACAGAGTCGGCTGAGATGGGCACCAGCATCTCTACAATCCGAATTAGGATAAAGTGGTTCATAAAATGAATGAAGACACCTCCAGGAAAATTTAAACAAACGTTTAAACTTACATTTACATGAGCACATACACGAACATGCACACTGACACAAACATTTACAATAACATTAACCTATACACTAAAATATACACAAACACTAACATATATACGAACATAAACCTACATTAATATTGACATCTATACTAACCTATGCATACACCATCATGTACACCTACACTAACATATATACTAACCTGGACACTGACCTATCCAACCACACTAACATCGACACCAGGGGTCACCAACATGGTGCCCACGAGCACCAGGTCGCTTACAAGGACAACATGCGTCGACCGCGAGCCTGTTTAGGGGTCGGGAACCTGTGGCTCGCGAGCGAGATATGGCGATTTTGATGATTGTATCTGGCTCTCAGATTAATCAGGTGGACTTTATTAACAGAATAACTAAAAAATAATTTTGCTGTCCTTTGAATAAAATTACAGAAAAAGCAATCAAATAAAACAAAACATAAATAAATCTCATGCATTTCAATAAATACATCTATTTTGAATGCCACTTGTCGCTGTGGGGCGCAGCGGAGAGCCAATCCCTTCTGGACTCCAGTGTGTGTGTGGGCGGGTCCAAAAAGGACCAGAAAGTCGCAAAGATGAGTTAGGGTGATGTGAGAAGGGCATTGAAGAGGATAAAGAAAGTGGAAAGGCAGTTGGTTCTGATGACATCCCTGTGGAAGTATGGAAGTGTCCAGGAGGGGTAGCAGTAGATTTTTTGACAAGAATATTCAACAAGGTCTTCGAAAGTGAGCAGATGCCGGAGGAATGGTGGAGAAGTGTGCTTGTGCCCATTTTTAAGAACAAGGGAGATGTGCAGAGTTGTGGCAACTACAGAGGGATAAAGTTGATGAGCCATACAATGATGATATGGGAAAGAATAGTGAAAGTGAGACAAAAGGCAGGGGTCAAACAGTTTGGTTTCATGCAAAGACAGAGAATGACTGATGCAGTGTTTGCATTGAGGATGTTGATGGAGAAGTACAGAGAAGATCAGAGGAAGCTGCAATGTGCCTTTATACATCTGACGAAAGCATATGACATGGTGCCGAGAAAGGAACTGGGGTATTTCATGAGGAAGTCTGGAGTGGCAGGGAAGTTTGTCAGAGTGGTGCAGGACATGTATGAGAGATGTAAGACAGTGGTGAGGTATGCTGGCGGAGTGACAGAAGAGTTTCAGGTGGAGGTGGAACTGCATCAAGGATCAGCTCTCAGCCCCTTCATGTTTGCTATGGTGATGGACATGTTGACAGACAAGGGTAGACAATAATCTCCATGGACGATGATGTTTGCAGATGACATTGTTATCTGTCATGAGAGCAGAGAACAAGTGCAGGAAAATCTGGAGAGGTGGAGGTATTCCCTGGAAAGGAGAGGAATGAAGGTTAGCCTCAGTAAGACAGAATACTTGTGTGTGAACGACAAGGACCCAAGAGGAACAGTGAGGTTCCAGGGGGCAGAGATAAGGAAGATGGAGGATTTTCAGTCCTTGGGCTCAACAATCCAGATCAATGGAACTCTTGTACACTCGTAGAAAAGAGGCGAAGAAGCGTGTTCAGGCAGGTTGGAATGGTTGGAGAAAAGTGTCCGGTGTGATGTGTGATGGGAGGGTGTCGCCGAGAATTAAATGAAAAGTGTACAAGACAGTGATGAGGCCAGCGATGTTGTATGGTTCAGGAACAGTGGCACTGAGCAAAAGACAGGCGGAAAAGCTGGAGGTAGCAGAGATGAAAATGTTGAGGTTCTCGTTGGGTGTAACGAGGATGGTAGGATCAGGAATGAGTATATCAGATGGACAGCACATGTCAGAGTTTTGGAGATTGAGATTGTTTGGACATGTACCGAAGAGGGATAGTGAATTGGTAGGGTTTTCAGGGTAGGTATTGGTAGGAAGATGCTGAGGTGGGACCTACCAGGCAGAAGGCCGAGTGTAAGACCAAAGAGGAGATTTATGGATTTGGGAAAGGAGGACATGAAGATAGTTGTCATAAGAGAAGAAGATGCCGAGGACAGGGTGAGATGGAGGCAGATCATTTGCTTTGATGACCCCCTGAAGGGAACAGCCGAAAGGAAAAGAAGTAGAGGACCTACACTAACATGTACACCGACACGAAACGTACACCTACACTCACATATACACGAACATATTCACTAACATGTACACGTACACTAATATTTACACCAGGGGTCACCAACCTTTTTGAAACTGAGAGCTACTTCTTGGGTACCAATTAATGCGAAGGGATACCAAGTCGATACACACCTCTGAAATTACAAATTTGCTCAATTTACCTTTAATTAAAATTTATTATTCATAATTAATGATATTAGTCTATGTGAAGATATTGATTTGATTTAAAAATATATTCAAAAAAACTTAGATGCAGCTTAATGGAGAGTGGCGCTATAGAGCCGTGGGCCTGTCCTAAAAATAGCAGTGAACAGGTCCGCGGGCACCTTGTATTGTCCTTCTGGGCTACCTAGCGCCCACGGGCACCACGTTGGTGATCCCTGATTTACACCAACAGATAAACGAACATGTGCACATACACTAAAATGTACCCAGACATAAACATATACACGAACGACTACACTAACCTATACATATATTTACAATAACATATACTCCAACATGTACATTAACAAACTACACAAGCCTACACAAACAAATACACAAACATATGCACGAACATCGACACCTACAGTAACATGTACACAACATGTTTACTAACAGATACAGCTACACGAACATATGCACTAACATACGAACATGTACACAAATATGTACACTAACATGTACATTAACAAACACATCTACACTAACATACACTAGTAGTAGTGTATGGCTACAACGCCATCCGATGCGCATTCATCCAGTCTTTAAGATCATCCTCAGCACTACGGATTGTCTCATCGCCACCAACAAGGCTTGCCACTGGACAATGGAGTACAATGTGGTCTGTGGTTTCTGGGCCTCCTTGACAGCAACAACAGGCATCAGAGTCTTTCTGTTTCGGGCGGTGCATGTTTGCAGCAGTCCGTCCCTGTCCGGTCAGAAGGCGGTTGAAGGTGACCCATTGTTTCCGGTTGCAGCTCTCAAAACCTGGTAACGTTTCTGTAGGGTCAAGAATGATGTTTCCTTCCTTTGGAGTGTCCTGGTTCTACATTGTTTTCCATTCTTCATGAAGGTTGAAGTCTTCTTGAAGTCTTATGATGTTTGCAGATGACATTGTGATCTGTAGTGAGAGCAGAGACCAAGTGGAGGAAAATCTAGAGAGGTGGAGGTATGCCCTGGAAAGGAGGGGATTGAAGGTTAGTCTTAGTAAGACAGAATACATGTGTGTGAACGACAAGGACCCAAGAGGAACTTTGAGGTTACAGGGGGCAGAGATAAAGAAGGTGGAGGATTTTAAGTACTTAGGCTCAACAATCCAGAGCAATGGAGAGTGTGGAAAAGAGGTGAAGAAGCGCGTGCAGGCAGGTTGGAATGGATGGAGAAAAGTGTCCGGTGTGATGTGTGATAGGAGAGTATCGGCAAGAATGAAGGGAAAAGTGTACAAGACGGTGATGAGGCCAGCAATGTTGTATGGTTTAGAGACAGTGGCCCTGGGGAAAAGACAGGAGTCAGAGTTGGAGGTAGCAGAGATGAAAATGTTGAGGTTCTCTTTGGGAGTAACGAGGATGGATAGGATCAGAAATGAGTACATCAGAGGGACAGCACATGTTAGATGTTTTGGAGACAAAGTCAGAGAGGCTAGATTGAGATGGTTTGGACATGTACAGAGGAGGGATAGTGAGTATATTGGTCGTAGGATGCTGAGGTTGGAACCACCAGGCAAAAGGCCCAGAGGAAGACCAAAGAGAAGATTTATGGATGCAGTGAAGGTGGACATGAAGGTCGTTGGAGTAAGAGTAGAAGATGCAGAGGATAGGGAGAGATGGAGGCAGATCATTTGCTGTGGCGACCCCTGAAGGGAACAGCCGAAAGGAAAAGAAGAAGATGAAGGTTGAAGTCTTCAACATTTGATTTGTAGAATGGATTCCTGGATTTCATACTTGAGGCTTTTGGCACACTCTCCATGATGATTTTCAAAGGAATCTGTTTGGTGGTTTCCTCTTTCCTTTTATGCATTTTCTGTTTGCTTCTTGATTTCTTAGCAATGGTGGTGCAATGGCACTCATGGTTTGGAACCATTGTGATAGGGTTGACTTGAGATACCCAGCCACAATTCCTATTGTTTCTCTGAGTTTGACGTCAATTAGTTTTATGTGAGGGCTTTTCATCCACACTTGGGCACAGTATTCTCCTACACTATAGCAGAGGACCAGGGCAAATGTTCACAGGACTTGTTGTGAGGTCTCCTGGAAGAGTTTGCTGGTTTTCTCGTGAAGCAAGAGATTTTGCAATCTTGTTTGCACACCTCTCAAGATGTTTGCGATAGCTGAGAGTTCTGACAAATGTATTGATTGCAACATATTTTATTCATAGAAGATATCAAACTTTGGAAAGCCCTCTCCGCCGATTATTTAGTCAATTGACCTACTGTGCATGTTTTTGGACTGTGGGAGGAAACCAAAGTACCCAGAGGAAACCCCACGCAAACATGGGGAGAACATCCAAACTCCACACAGAAATGCCCAGACCTGGTCTTCTTGCTGTGAGGTGGACGCGCTAACCACGACGCCACCATGCTGCCCTGATGTCCTGTCCAATGTGACACCTAAATATTTTGGTTTACGGTTTGTGGGCAGTGTGAGTTCTTTTCTTGTTCTTCAGGTGGAATGATGCTGAAAACTGCTTGGTGGTATTCATTTTCAGGTACCATTTATCGAAGTCGTCCTTGAGTTTTGTGGTGTCACTGCTGAGTACCTTTTCGATTTATTTCCAGTCTTTAGATTGATGGGCCAAAACCCAGTCGTCTGCATCCCCAAGGTTGAAAGATTCACAGCTTGGCATGTCACTTATAGTGGTATGAAAAAGTATCTGAACCTTTTGGAATTTCTCACATTTCTGCATAAAGTCACCATCAAATGTGATCTGATCATTGTCAAAGTCATACAGATTAAAAAAACAGTGTCTGCTTTAACGAAAACCACCCATACATTTCTTTTTCAAAGTGGTGATTGATGTGTGTTGTCCTCGTTTGAATTCCTTCGCGATTTCTTCGGCCTCTTTCAGTGGGGTTGTCTTCGCCTGATTGAATTCTGGGTTCAGCTTTTTCATGATTTTCCAAGCATAGCGACTCGAGTGGGTAATGTCAAAGTTCTCCACTGTTTCTATCAGTGAGTGTAAGAGTTCGTCTGCCAAGCTTTCATCATTGGTCTCTTCAGATCCGTTTAGGAGTTCTTTGCTGCGCTCTGTCAAGCAAGGGATGTACTGTGTACAGCCTCTAGGTATGTGGTGTTTTTTGCAGATTTTAGTAGGAGTTTGTTAAATCTATTTATGTTTTCATACTTGGGTGGAATGCATGTCTTGTCATTTTCTTCGGAAGAGACTTTCCGATCTGCTTGTCGAATTCCACTGTGGCAAGGGCAAGGAATTGATCTTTGGGATTTGGATTCCAGTTTTTATGAGGATAGGGTGATGCTGGCTGTGTGGGAAGTCCTTCAAGACTTCTCTGGTACAGGGAGTGTGTTTCCTTTTGTGTCTTTTGTGACAAATACTGGATCTGGGGAGTATTCTTTATACCAGAGAGCTGATCAAAGAGCTTTCTTAGGGTTGTAAATAAGTAATAAATAATTTTGGCTTGCCCATTCAGAGACCTCAGTTCCAGGGTAGTAATTTTTGTTGTATCCCTAGTCAGTGTGGTTGCTATTAAAGTCTCCTACTATGATGGATGGATGGATGGTTCCTTTGGTGGGGCGCTCCACTCGATGTTTGGGAGCTTGTACATCTGTTGGTGATTTCAATATCCCCAAATTGGATGGAGTTTTTTTTGAGTGCCATTTGTTTCTGTAGAGCCTCCTCATCAGTTAATGTCTGCTACTCTGGCACACGTTATGATGTCATACTATTTGTGGTTCTGTCTACTGACTACATCATAGCCTTTGATGTTATATCTGGATGGTGGGGCATTGTCATCGAAGAGTGTTTCTTGTAGAAGGACAATGTCAATGTCATCTTTCACAAGGAGGTGGGTTTTAAGTCTTCACATTTGGCCATTGAGATTCCTTCAACATTCAGTGAGAACAAATGAATGCTGGTGCCTATTGTGAGGTTGGTTTGGGGATGAGAGTCTTGCAGACTTCTCGTGTAATTTGGACTTCCGACATCTGACACAGTCCTTTTTATCCTGGGCGATGACTGAGCCAGTATGATATCTTTGTCTCTTGTGAAGGATCATCACGTTGCCGCCGTGCAAGAGTTTGTGTGTTTCAATTAATCCAATGGTGTCACCAGGAAGATCAAATCATCCAGGGACAGCCGACGACGAGAAGCCAGACGAATGATGATCCAACCCAGTGTCCAGACAAGGCCCGCTTTCTCCTGACCCGCTTACCGATGAACAAATATATCAACACTCACACGTACACCTGCACTGACATGTACACTATCCTGTACACCAACATATACACCTACATTGACAAATACACTAGCATGCACCCACATGAACATATACATGAACATACACACTATCATGTACACCTACAGTAACATTTACACTAACATCTAGACCAACTGACATTTACACCTTCACTGCACTTACAGTAACATATACACCAAGCTATACACTAATATCTACACTAAAAGGTACACCTCCACTATCATATACACTAAAATTAACATGTACAGGTACACTAACATATACACTATCGTACACCCACACTATAATATAATTAACACTAACACTATAATACAATAAATACACTAAAATAACACTACACTATAATTTATACCTACACCAACATATACACTAACATGCACACTCACATGTACATGTACACCAGCATATACATTAACATATACACTAACATTTCCCCCTACACCAACATGTATATCTACACTAACATTTGCATTAACATATACACTTACACTAACGTGTACACCTACACTAACATACATCTGAACATTTTTATCGACAAAAATGTCTGAACGATATATGAAAAATTCGTGAATAAGAAGCATGATGTCTGTCTTCCTTTCGGCTTTTTCCCTTTTACTCGGGAGTCGCCACAGCGAATCATCTGATTCGCACGTTTGATTTGGCAGAGGTCGGATGCCCTTCCTATCACAACCCTTTTAGCAAGGGACAGAAACACGCTGACGACTTTGCAGCCTACTCTTTACGAAAGTCAGCAATAATGACTTTTCCATGCCTCTCACCATAGACAGTGAGAGACATGGCCCGCCTTTGATAATCCAGTTAGCTGCACTGGGGGGGACAGTGACAACCTTGTGGAGAGTGGGACTCGAACCCCCAACCTTTGGATCAGCGATCCAGCGCCCAAAACCACGAGACCACCACTGCCCCCAATAAGAAGCATGATCAAACCTCTAATTTTTTATATGTTCAATGTTTTGTAAGTATTCCTGCCAAATTTTAAGATTCTCACATGCTTCTTATACTTCTTATACTTTTTGCAGATTTTTCAAGGGTCAAGGATTCAGAAAAAATCCAGAAAACACAAATTCGTTCAGAAATTCAGAAAACAGGCATCAGAAATTCGGAAAAAAAAAAAAGGCCTGAAATGCGAACAAGAGGAATCCTCTTCCACCAAGACAATGCACCAGCCCACACCTCAGTGGCTGCCATGGCAACAATTCACGACTGTGGATTCGACCTTCTTTGCCAGGCCTGGCCCCATCCAACTTTCATCTTTTCCCCCAAATGAAAAAAGTATTGGCTGGTCGCCATTTTGCCAGTGAACAAGCTGTCGTAGCTGTCGTTAATGGCTTTCTTGAGTCCTAAAAAATGAGTCAATGGGATAAAAGCACCGTTCAGCGCCGTTGGAACAAGTGCTTAGAATTTTGAGGGGGACGATGTCGAAAAAGAAATGATCAAAAATCCCTTATCCTTTTTAGTTTTCCTGATTCTTAAAACTTTTCAGACACTAACGTACTTCTACACCAACACTAATATGTACACCTCCACCAACACCGCCAGTCACCCTTACAACTACACTAACATGGCAATAATGCAAATTTTATGTTTTCGCAAATTTTGTTGCTTGGTTTTGTGAGATTTCGCCCCCCCTCCCAATACCACATTCCCCCCACACACACACATTTTTGCTAACAGTCAATATTTACAGTTTTTAATTACAGTTTATAATATTTTATATTAACTTTGGCATGCTGGATATCAGATTCTGGACGACATCCTGACTTATCAAAGTCCTTTATTGCTTTATCAGTGCTTTAGGTTGCTCACAATTTGTGGGGTTCTTCTTGTTTCACTTGTCTTTTGAGGATGGACCACCGGTTCTCAATCAGATTAAGATCTGGGGAGTTTCCTGGCCATGGATCCAAAACATCAATGTTATGACCTTTGAGCCACTTCGTGATCACTTTTGCCTTATGACATGGTGCTCAATGATGCTGAAAAATTTACAAATTTTCACCAAAGTTCTCCTGGATCGTAGAGGGAGTTGCTCTTGGAGGGTGTTTTGATACCATACATGGCAGTGTTTTTGGGCAGGATTGTGACTGAGCCCACTCCATTGGTGAGAAGCAACCCCAAACATAGATGGTCTCAGGATGTTTCCCTGTTGGTACAAAACTGAACCCATGGTAACTTTCACCTTTTCTTCTAGGAAAGCCGCTTTTCGAGATATCCCAAATATACAAATGGGGTTTCATCAGAGAAAATAACTTTGCTACTGCTTGCCACTTGCCATACTTCCTGCAGAATTTCATTCTGTCCATGATGGTTTTCTTGAAGAGAACTGGCTTCTTTCCTGCCCTTCTTGATACCTGGCTTTTGTTAAAAAGTCTTCGCCTCAATGTGCATACAGATGCAGTCAAACCTGCCTGCTGCAAATCATGAGCAAGCTCTGCAGTGGTGGCCACACAATTCCATAGCTGACACCGAAAGATGAGATGGTCCCACCACATGCTCTGGAACGTCATGAAGCCTTCCTTGCTGCAGATGAACCTGTCTCCTTAAAGTTTTTAATGATTCAGTAAATGGTTCTTTCAGGTACAATATTCTTGCTTGCAATGTCATTGCATGTAAGGCCATTTGGATTCAATGCAAGAATTGCTTCAAGGGCTTCTTTGGAGGTCATCATTGCAAACACAAGAAGATAATAATTTCAAACATGTCTCTCAGGCAGTGGTGGCCTGGTGGTAAAGAGGCTGGATAACTGATCTCCAAGCTCTCTCGTTGTCACTGTCCGCCCGGAGCAGCTCACTCGGTTATCAAGGGCCAGCCATGTCTTTTACTGTCTGTGGTGTGAGGAATGTAAAAGAACCATTGCTAACTTTTGTAAAGAGGAGGCTGCAAAGCCGTCAGGGTGTTTCTGCCCTGTGATGGCCTGGTGAGCTAACCAGGGTGGACACTGCCTTTGCCTGGAGTTAACTCGGTTGGCCGCAAGCCCCTCTGTGACCCTCATTAGGATTAAGCAGTTCCAGAAAAAGAACAGATGAATAGAACATGTCTCTGACGTTTGTAGCAATGAGTCTACTCCTAAAACGAAAACAAAATGGTAGTGTGACTTCAACTGGCCCTCCTTGAATCACCACCTGATTGTTATGGATGGGTTTGAGTGATCGAAGATCCTTGGAATATAAAATAAAGTGTGGTTCAGGAGACCTTCATTCCCCTCCTTTCCAGGGCATACCTCCACTTCTCTAGATTTTCTTGCACTTGTTCTCTGCTCTCACTACAGATCACAATGTCATCTGCAAACATCATAGTCCATGGAGATTCTTGTCTCACCTCGTCTGTCAGCCTGTCCATCACCATAGCAAAAAAGAAGGGGCTGAGAGCTGACCCTTGATGCAGTCCCACCTCCACCTTGAACTCTTGTGTCACACCGACAGCACACCTCACCACTGTCTTACATCTCTTATACATGTCCTGCACCACTCTAACATACTTCTCTGCCACTCCAGACAATACCACAGTTCCTCTCTCGGCACCCTGTCATATGCTTTCTCCAAATCCACAAAGGCACAATGTAGCTCCCTCTGACCTCCTCTGTACTTCTCTATTCACATCCTCAAGGCAAACACTGCATCTGTTGTGCTCTTTCTTGGCATGAAACCAAACTGTTGTTTACAAATGCTGACCTCTGCCCTTAGTCTAGCTTCCACTATATCCCTCTGTCGGTTCCACAACTCTGCAACTTGTTCTTAAAAATGGGCACCATCCCACTTCTACTCCATTCCTCTGGCATCCTCTCATACACCCACAATTCACACCAAAACCAACAAAAACACTTACACTGACAACTCCACTGTTAACATACACTTAAAGTACACTAAAACAAAGACAAACTTACATTTGTATCAGCATTTACATCTACACGAACATTTATATCTACTCTGACGTTTATATTTACACTAATATTTAGATTGACTCCAACATTTACATTTACAAATCATGCAGAGACATTGGCAAGAAAGGAGGGTCAATTAAAAGAGAGAGATAATGGAAAAAGAAGTTAGAAGTGTAAATATTACTATAGATATACCTGTGTGTCCATCCCGACCCTGGTGATTGACACTGACTGCATTCTGGCTCATCAGGAACTTGACCATGTCTAAGTCTTTACCATACGTACAGGCACTGCGGAGAAAGAGCATTGATCAGAAATGACCCATCAGCTCGAGCCTTTCTCCAGCAGAATTTAGGTTTTATACTTGCCTGTGAAATGAAGTCTCACTGAAGATGTTCTCTTTGGACAGGCTTTCTGTTCCTGTGAGCTGCACCAACTCCTTGACCACCTCAAACTTTCCATTATAACATGCACTGTTGATCAAGAAAAGATCTGCTCAACTACACCAGAAATTCTTCATCACACACAACTTAAACATTCCTGTTGTTTTATTATTGACCTCTGCTCTTGCTTTGTTTATAGAGGAACTGGATAGCTTGCAACAATCCCCTTGCCACCTCATTCTCATTCTCCTACAGCAATCACAAATAAATCCCTGGGGGACACAATCATTGGCCTCTGACAACTTGTCACCTGAACAGGGTGGACGGAATTGAATATCAACATGAGTGTCGGAGCTTTTCTGCAGTTGGCATCAGCCCCTGCAGGGCAGCCCAGACTTCAAAAGCCTTGTTCGCAATGGCTGAGTGGTGTGGCGTGAGTGGGAGGAATTGTCTTCCTAATTTTAACCAAGCAGTGTTTTGTTCCTAAAATTCTGTGGAAGTTATTGACTGTGCATGATTCCAAGGAGGTTCATAAGCGTTCTTGATCCCATGCTAAAGTCTAAAGTTTGAACCTGTGCTGGAGAAGGCTCTCAGACAGACCTGGCAATCCCAAATATGTAGTGAAGGTAAACTGGTGAAAACCTCATGAATTAGATCTTTAACTCATCCATCCAGGATTGTTGTTCTCATATCCCTGGGGTGAAGCGGGTGAGACAGTCTTGAACAGTTCATGTTCAAGACCTGGTGGAAACCTGAAAGCTCACTGGTGGACACCAGTGGTGAAGGAAGCAATTAGGAAGAAGAAGAAGAAGAAGTAGAAGAAGACGGTCTTTCACATTTGGTTGACAGGTCGTGAGAAGCCTGAACCTTTAGCAGTTGCAGAAGCAAAAAATCTGGGCATGGGAACTCTTTTTGGACGCCACTGGTTTGAAATAACATATTCGGGTTATGATAATTTAAAAGAAATAATATTCGATCAGTGATGTAGACCTTGATCTTAATGATCATGGCAACAAAGTTCTTTTGTTTCATCTCCTTGTATTCAAGTTGTCTCCATTTTATATCCAAACAATGCTCCAAGCTTGGTGATGAATCGTGGGACATTGTGTAAACCAAAGTTAGCTGTCAGACTTACAGATGAAGCGGTGTGTCCCCGTAGATGTTGATTGAATGAGGCTGGATGTTAAAGTTCCCCTGCAACAGGAAATGAACAACTTCATGGTGGCCAAATCGTGCACAGAAATGCATTGGCGCATGATCCTCATTATCTTGAGCATTTACTGCAGACACAGAAAAAAAATACAGTTGACCTAAAGGTATTGTTTTTCTAAAAGACTTCAAACATGAGAAATGGTTGTGACTTTTAATGAAATCTGCTTCCTGTAATTTAACTTCCCAAGAAGCGGTGAGAGACACATTTAATCTTAATTCGATGACACACTCGACCCTAATGGCTCATAGGCCAATGCTTATCCCCGGTTTCCTCCTGGATGGGAGACTTCGCAGTATATTTTTACATGTACCCATTTATACTGCTCGGTGAACAGATGCACACTTGTGCTTGAGACCTTGCCCGGGGCTCTTTGCACAGTTAGGGTCTCAGTGGGATTCGAACTCACAACCTCCCGATCATGAACGCCACACCCTCACAACTCCGCCACAGCGTAGTCTTAATTATCAACTTAATTATCAAATTATCATTTTTCACATTTAATGTGATTATTCGCTGTACATCCCTCAACATAAAGAACTCACAAATCTGTAGTGTGTATCCCCTGTTATAATCAGACTGGTGGTTGTGTTCAGAATAAAACAATCACATTCAGCCTCATGTTCAATTGTAGTCAGTGCACATCAACCATTACGAACAATGACTCGAATTAACCCTTTTGGATTAAAAGTTCAGAAGTTCAAGTTGAATATCCACCCTGTGATGGCATGCTAAGCTATTCACGGTTTTATTTTATTCACAAGCATTAGCTGTGATAGGCACAGTCTGTTCATGACCCGAATAGGCTTAGTAGTGAAGGCCTCTTTCGGTCGAAATCGAAATGCTGGAATGGCAGTCCTTGCCACACGAGGAGCAGATGTCAAAAGATGCACCGGAGTCAATTGTTTTCTCTTTTTGCCTGGCTTTTTTTTTTTTGATGGCTTCATTGGTGATTTTCTCTTCATCTTCTTCGGTTGCTTTAGGAGGAGGCAGCGCCAGTTGCTGCGATCATTATAGACAGCAATCTTGGTTTTGGTCGCCATCTTGTGGTTCTCCCAGACATGAGTGGCTAATTTCCCCAGCGTTGTTGTAGCCTTGCCAATAGGTTTGTTCAACTCGGCGTCAAGGGACAGATTGTCTGTGATGGTGGATCACAGGTAGCGGAACCAATTCCAGTTGGTAGTTGTTAATGGTGATGACAGGTCCACATGAAAAGATCTAATCAGCCTGTACAAATTCGGGGGTGAATCGGATCTTCAGGAGGATGTTGAAAAGCCCATCCTGGCGAACCTGGTCAAATACCTTGGTTCGATCAATGAAGGCAATGTCGAAGGGTTTCTGTTGTTCCCTGCATTTCTCTTGAGTTGGCGAATGGAGAAAATCATGACCACTGTTGAGCGTTCTCCACCCAAACTGCATTGGGATTGAGGATAAAAACACGTTCAGCCAGTTGCTCATGCAGCCATGAGGCGGGGGGCACGAACCAGTTGTCTCGCCCCCTTATGCCAGTATAAAATCCAGATTAATGCAGAGGGTTGCGACGGGAAGGGCTGAGGTTGGAACTGCCAGGCAGAAGACCCAGAGGAGGAGCAAAGATTTCTGGATGTGGTGAAGAGCAAAGCGATTTATGGATGTGGTGAAGGCGGACATGAAGGTCGTTTGAGTCAGAGTAGAGATGCAGAGGGGAGGGAGAGATGGAGGCAGATCATTTGCTGTGGCGACCCCTGAAGGAAACCGCCGAATGGAAAAGAAGAAGAAGACGTTCAGTCAGTTCCTGGAGTCATACAAGCAAGACACGATCATACACGTCTCCCGAAATGCTGAAGAGAGAGATGCCTCTATAGTTGTTACAGTCACTCCGATCCACTTTGTTCGAAAGAGGGTTACGATTTTGGAATCTTTCATGTCTTGAGGAATGCTTGCCTTCAAGCCAGCACGAGCAAAGGTTGTGTCGTGGTTGCAGGAGGGCAGACTTCCAACGCTTGATGAACTCAGGAGGGATACCTTTATGGTCAAGGGGCTTTGCGGCAGGCCAAGGTGTTGATAGTTTGCTGAGTTCTTCCAGTGTTGGTTCAGCGTCTAAGTCCTCCATGATCGGTAGAGGTTCGATGGCATCCAATGCCGAGTCAATAACACTGTTCTCTCTGGAGGAAAGCTCTGAGCAGTGCTCTACCAATTGCTTTATTTGTTTCCCTTTGTCGGTGATCACATCCCCACTGATGAATGTGAGGGGTGATGTTTTGCTTTGAATTGGTCCGAGACCGTTCATGAATCTTCTTTTGTTACGTATATGCTTCTTATTCTTATATGCTTCTTCTTATCCTGTGTTCGCTGCAGTCTGGAGGTCACGACTGAGCTCTCGCCAATACTCGTTGACACTTTTCCTTGATGTCTGTTGGACCTTGCTGCGAGCTGCTCTTAAGAGTCTTATCGCTTGGAGAACGTTCATCTTCAGCAAGAGCCGTCCGATTTGCTTCTGTGACGACGGTCATTTCTGTGGACTTTGCATTGAACCAGTCAGAGTTCCGAGAGGACTTTCCGAAGATGGCGAGTGCTGATGTATGAACGCACTCTCGCAGGTGGATCCAGGTGCCTGATGCTGTACTTTGAGGAATTTTTGTCAATCTTTGCTTCTTGTTTCATGTTGATACGAGGCTTCCTGAGGCTTGGCCCGGTGAAGTGTCTTTGGTGTCAGGCGGATCTTGGAGCTTACAAGCGAGTGGTCGGTGTCAATGTCTGCACTGTGACAGGTGCAGGTAAGAAGCATGTGCTTTTGAGGCTTGTGTGCCTGACGATCATCATGTCAAGTGGGTGCCAGAGTTTTGAGCGTCGATGATGCACCCGGTGTTGAAGTTTCGTCTGTAAGGTGTTTGCTCACATACACGCCGTGAGAAGAGCAAAACTCTTGTCGACGCTGTCCGTTGTTATTGACCTTGCCTGACTCCAAAAAAACCAAGGCAGGAGGGCCAGGACTCTCGGTTGGCACCCACCCTGGCATTAAAATCACCCAATGGGCTTAGTTAATCGTTGTTGGGGATGTTCTTGATGACGACATTTAAGTTGAAGTAGAATTTGTTTTTAGCCTCAGGTGTTGATATCAGAGTCGGAGCATCGGCATTGATGAGGGAGAATGGAGGGTCCGAGATGTCGAGGTGAAGAGTCAGCAGTCGTTCACATCTCTTATCACCTGATTCAACCATCTTTAACAAGGCGTTCCTGACTGCTAAGCTCACCCCATGTTCTTCAATGCTCAGTGCTCTTTCTTGTCAAAGTGTAATCCTTTTCTTCTCGCCTTCCAGAGTCTGCTCGACAAGTCTCCTGTAAGACCTATCTTCAATTGCAGAAAGCTCATTGTTGAAAACGGCGATCTTTTTTGCATTACGAATGTTCTGGAGATCATCAAGTCCAGTGGTCATGGTGTGGACGTTCCAAGTTCCAAATTTAAGAGCTCGTCTCTTGCTTTTGCTCGTTCTTCTTCTTTTGCTTGGTGCAGGTTGCGGTCTGCTTGTCAGTTGTTACCGAATCCCCACGCACTCAATGAGGAAGACAGACCGTGGCGGGACAGAACCTGATTGACTGGAAGCTGCCCAGCTTCGGCAAGCGGTAACTGGAAAGTGAGATCTGACGACACCTCCCATCGTTAAATGTGACCAATGGTGCCACGCTCGATGCCAATAAATCATTGTGGCTTATTAACGAACTGCCGTTTTACGTGTTGGTTCGAAGCTTTGAGGCGAATTTGGAGTGTCCTCTCCAGGGCACAGTCCAGGGCAGGGGAATATGGAGAACTAACTCTTGCCCAGTTCGCAGTTTCATGGCGATGACTGGTCTGGACGAAACGGCAGGCCCGGTATGGTCCGGGGTCATTGATTTTGCAGGAGTTGCCAAAACGAGATTGACAACAACAACGAACTGCCTATTGTGCTCCAGCTCCACAGTTTTCCGCAAGGTTAACTCCTGAATGAAGCCTTTTCTTTCAAGAAATAATCGCCGCAAGGCAGCAGAGGTTTTTGACAGTTTTCCTTCGCTGCATGTGGCAGGGAGAACAGGAAAACATGATACCTGTGACAGGAGTTACCTGACCTGACCATCCGAATAAGTTCAGCAAATTCGTGAAAGATGAAAACATCAAACCCCTTTGTTGAAAAAAGTCTCATTGTTGAAAAATATCAGTGAGCGGAAAGGTACAGAAGAATTTCTAAGGCATGGTACACAATGAAAACAGTCATTCCCTCACACTCATTAGCCTCTTCATGTTCAGTTGCACATAAGGCCAAAATATTTCTCTTCCCTTGGGTCCTGTCTCTCACGACCACTCGCTTCCTCCCAATCTTTCCTTCCCGTCTCGTGCCTCTCCTGCTGTATTCATTGTCTCCATATTGTCTTTCGTCTGCCGATCTTTCTTCTTCCATCAGGGGTCCATGCAAGAGCAGTTGTGCAGTGGGATTGTCATGGCATCCGAAGGACTTGCCCGAGAAATCTCTCTCTCCCAAACTCATCCACTCATCCTCTCATCTCGTCTCTTGATTTCTCTATTGACATTATACTGATTCAGGTCAGGGACGATCCCTGCTACTGGGAACATGTAACCCATGTAACTCCCTGTCGCATGGGACGGGTCGATGAGACCCGTGGGCCCAGTGAGGCAACTTATCCAGGAGATGGAAAACTTTGACACTAAGCCTCGACGGCCTTGTGAATCACTCGGGAGGAAGGCTTCGGGAGTAAACTCTGAGGAAAAATATGGAGATGGAGTCCCTATGGCAGTCCGCTTCTGACATCCGAAACGTTCCGGCTTCACCTGCGACACTGTTGGTGCCAAATTGTACAAGCTTCTGTTGTTTCTTTGGACCCATTAACTAAACCGTCCTTCTACCATTAATGATGAGGCTATCAATCATCTCCCACAAGTTCAATGAGCCAATGGAGATCCAGTAAGCAATCTGTTTGTTGTAAGGCACCTGGCCCAGACTCAATTCCGAAATGCCATTCAGAAAACAGCCTTTGCAACCTTTGGGAAGAAGACCTCAAAGGACAATGACTGGTTTGATTCCAAGTCCACTGAGATGTCCCACGTGATTGAAGCAAAACGTGCTGCTCGGGCTGAATACAAGCGCTCCAAGTGAGAAATCCCTGCAAGCGCTCAGAACTGCCAGAAGCAAAGTACAACAGACTGCAAGACGTTGTGCCAATGAATACTGGCAACAGCTCAGTGCCTCCATCCAGACTGCAGCTGCCACAGGCAACATTAGAGAAATGTAATGTACGAGGGCATCAAGGCAGCTCTGGAGCCCACACACAACAAGACAGCCCCACTTAAGTCCACCAGTGGGGAGGTGATCACAGACAAGGGCAAGCAGATGGTTGAGCATTACTCAGAGCTATATTCAAGAGAGAACACAGTTGCCGCTGCAGCCCTCGATGCCATCGAATCTCTCCCCATCATGGAGGAGCGAGATGCTAAACCAACTTTTGCCGAGCTCTGCAAAGCAATTGACAGCCTAGCCTGCGGAAAAGCACCTGGGGAATGCCACCCGACTTAATAAAGTGCTGTAAAGACACCTTACTCCAGCCTCTTCATGACGTCCTATGCCAATGTTGGAGAGTGAGAGCTGTGCCACAAGACATGAGAGATGCTAAGATTGTCACCCTCTACAAGAACAAGGATGAAAGGAGTGATTGCAACAATTACAGAGGTATCTCTCTCTTCCAAAGATTGCCCTCCTAAACTTCACAGCCTCAACAGATCCTTTCACGATGGCATGAAGGCAACAATCGAGTATGAAGGCAGTATGTCCAACTCATTCGACATCAAGAGTGGAGTGAAGCAGGGATGCGTTCTTGGTCCAACTCTCTTTGGAATATTTTTGCCATGCTTCTAAAGCACGCTTTTGGAAATGCAACTGAAGGTGTACATCTACGAACAAGATCTGATGGTCGACGGTGGTTGAAAAAACCTCGATGATTGAAAACCTGATGGTTGAAAAAACCTCGCTTCCACTGAAAGCGAAAACAAAAGTGAAGGAGAAAATTGTTAGAGATATGCTTTTTGATAAAGAGGTTGCTGAGACTTCACACACTGAGCATGAACTTCAATGCCTCATGGACAGGTTCTCCCAGGCCTGACGATCAGCCTGAAAAAGACCAACGTGGTGTGTCAGGATGTGGAAACTGAACCTCTCATTCACATCGACGATTATCAACTCGAAGTCGTGCACCAGTTTATATTCCTGGGATCCACCATCAGTGACAATCTGTCGCTCAATGCCGAAATCAACAAGAGCATCGGCAAGGCTGCTGTCACACTGGGACGCCTCACCTGTCTGGGAGAACTCAAAGCAGACAATTCCAACAAAAATGGTAGTGTACAATGCCTAAAACATCAGCACTCTCCTCTATGGCAGCGAAACATGGATAACATCCTCCCGACAGGAGCGCAAACCAACGACTCGCTTCGTCGAATTCTTGGCATTTATTGTACTGACAAAATTTCCAACGCCAAAGTTCTTGAGCGTACAGGACTTCCCACCGTGTTCACACGATTGAGACAACGCAGACTCCGATGGCTTGGTCATATGCGGAGGATGGAAGAAGGACGTATTCCAAGGGACGTCCTCTCCGGTGAGCCAGCCTCAGGCAAGAAAAGTGTTTGCCGGCCTCACCTGCGATACAAAGATTGTCTTGCAAGCGTGACATGAAAGCCCTCGAACATGACACCAAGAACGTGGAAGAGGGAGCAGCTGACCGCAGAAAATTGCGCACTGCTCTCCTGAAAATACTCAATATTGGAGAAGAAAAGAAAAAGAGGAAAAAGAGAGCCAAGCAGAAGAAGGCTTACACGCCTGCCATACAATCAACCTCCATCTGCTCCAGATGCACTCCTGATTGCCACTCCCGCATTGGTCTTGTGCTGGCAGAGTCGGAAGTGCCAATAAAATTTGACTCTCAAACGCGTGAAATTCATAGGTCGGCGACGACTGACGGAGGCCTACTACTACTTATATTACATATGTCCAAAGGATGCCCAAACAAAAAACAGAAAAAACACACACAAATAAATAAATATTGTCCAAAGAGCACCAAAAGATTGCAGTCAGATACGATTAATATGATTAAGCTTTTACTTTCATTACAAAACAAAACAGTCATATAAGTGGGGGGAAAAGTCATTCATTCATTTTCAAAGCCACCTATTCCCAATTAGTGTCGCAGAGTAACTGGGGCCCATCTCAGCCAACTCTTGGCGAATGCAGAGTCCACCCTGAATGGCCTTACTCCCAAAATCTGAGATTGAGTAAATGAAGTTGCTGCTTGAAATCTTGCACTGTGACGTCACTGAATGTGGGTGTGAAATGGAAGTGAGAATTTCATGATGAGACAATAGGAGATTTTGTTGTACCAATCTCAGGTTTGGTGTAAAAACAATGTTGCAGATCCCCGTCCCCAGAAGTACAGCATGAAAAAGGCATCATCGCTTTTGGGGCTGGTTTCTTCAGTTGAAACTGGGAGATTAGTTAAAATGGAGGAAATTATGAACAGTTCCAAATACCAGTCAATTTTGGTCCAAAAGCAAATTGTGTGACACACGAGTCAAGACTTGGATATAAATAATACAATGTTTATCTCATGACTGGGAGAAAAATTCACAATCATTTTTAATGATCATTATTAGTCCTGATCACACTCGGTGCAGAAAGTAGTAATTGGTGGCTCTTACCATCCACTTTACCTCCATCCTCCACCAGCAGCCGGATGATGCCTAGAAAACCTTTCGCAGCGGCAAGGTGAAGTGGGCGATCTCCGACCTCTCCACTTATGTTCACATCTGCTCCAAATTTCAACAACAATTTACACACCTGTTCCAAATGACAACAATCGAACATTAATGCTGTAATCATATTATAAGCAAAAAAAGTGGACACATGATGAGAAAAATATTACAATATAGCAAATAGAAATCCACCAAACTACTGAAGAAGAAAGAGACTAATTTATTCACTAAGAATCAGCATCAGAAAAGTACAACTGAGAGATTTCTCATTAAACATAAGTAATCAGTAACCAAATGATCAGTGATCAAGCCTTTAACCACCAAATTAAAATAAAAATTCAAATGCGTCTGTCTGTGCGGAGGATCCTGTGAGTGTGTGCACCTGTTCATGGCCATAGTAAGCTGCAATGTGCAGTGGTGTGAAGAACACAGCATCCTGAACATTAACATATGCACCGTGCTGCAGGAGAATATCTGCTGCCTTCAAAACACACACACATACACACACACGCACACACGCACACACACACACAAAAATGAAGCAATCACGAAAGATTGATCCAGTTGTGGGTTTTACGGGGGGTTGGGTAGTGAAATATGTAGTGTTTTACTGGCATCAGATCAAATTTTTAAATTCAATTAGTTGAAAAGTTGTCATTGCTTTATTTTCCTACAGATGGCACATCTCGCTTTCTTTTTCACTTCTCGTCTTTTTCTTTTCCTCTCAGCTTTTTTTTCAGGGGTCGCCACAGCGAATCATCTGATTCCCACATTTGATTTGGCATACGTTTTTAATTCAGATGCCCTTTCGGACACAACCCTTTAGCAAGGGACACGCTGACAGATTTGCAGCCTCCTCTATATGAAAGTCAGCAATGGTTCTTTTACATGCCTCTCACCATCGACGGTGAGAGACATGGAAGGCCTTTGATAAGCCAGTTTGCTGCACTGAGGGACAGTGACCACCTTGTGGAGAGTGGGACTCGAACCCCCAACTCTCGGATAGTGATCCAGCGCCCGAGACCACTTCCCTTCCTCTTCACTTCTATCGAATTGATCTTCACTGGATTCAAATCAGTGGTACAACATCACACAAGTTGAATGTTGCCAAAATTCCTTATTTCCCAAATTCTGATTTGAAACCCCACCCCATTATTCTCTGAGATCTACGCTAAGATAAAAATATTAAAATATATTAGCTAAAAATATTTTAAAAAGTACAATAGATCACCGAGCCATTCAATATTAAGTGCATCGTCAACTTGAATCTTGCAGTAGCACCTCTATGTGCAGTGAATGAGGCTGATTAATCAGACATGTTTGGGGTGAACTTTACTGCAGGATCTATTCAGGCACAGTAATTACCTGATGATAAGGAATAAAACAAGCTAGGAAAGGAACAATTGTTTTTAATAGGGGCTCTAGCATACAATATTAATCAAAAGTCCGGACACACCCATTCGTTCCAACTAAAATATGAGGTAGGTCCAAACATTTTATTGATAGTAAACATTAATAAAAATAAAGCAACTGTTCTCTCCCAGTAATTTGAAGTGTTGTATTCAGTACTTAAAATAATAAATATATCACATAAGACGGAGAGCAGCAGAAACAGGATCCTTTGTGGAGCATTTTGCTCTATCTGCAAACTGGAGAGGGTAAAGGTTTACAGGAAGGTGATTTCTAATAGATTGCAAAACAAATTGTTTTCACTTCATAACGATGTGTGTAAGATCCACACAACGGAAGCTTTTCAAGCAGTGCTTTTGAATAGTGTCTATTATTAGCCCTCATTCCACACCACTCGCACCTGTGTAGTGGTGGTCGAGTGTATGCTCTGCTGCTGTCCATGCTGGGAAAAAACGGTCCTTTTACATGAAGCACATCACAGTCGGCAATACTGAGGTGAGCAGAGAAAGGTGGCATTGATGAGGCACATGCATGCAGGGCAGAAGTCGCAGTTCAATGGAGGAGCTTACATTTAATTACTCTTGTTCAGCTCAGTTATTAAGCTGTTGAAGTTTTCAAGATTGGTGTGACTTACCATTTCTTTTGCACGGTTTATATTCTCTCACACACACACCCACACACACACAAATTTTTTAGTTTAATTATCTAGAAGTTTCAGACATTTCTGATTCCACCCACCTCATGATGACCCACGAGAGTGGCGATATGCAGAGCGGTTAGAGCTCCATACCCAACCTGCTGAACATCTGCACCACCATGCAACAAAGCTGTAACCAACTCAGCACTGTCCTGAGTGAGAGAGAGAGAGAGAGAGAGAGAGCGAGAGAGTGTGTGTGTGTGTGTGTGTGTGTGTGTGTGTGTGTGTGTGTGTGTGTGTGTGTGTGTGTACTGTGTAAGCAGCAAGATGAAGAGCAGTAAATCCATTGCGACTTAGTCTCGAAGCGCGAAGTCCTTTCAGCATCAGAGTGCGGATATGGATTTTTTTTCCTATAACAGTAAGAAAAGTAGAGAAAGAGGAATGCAAGATAAAAAAAAAAATCGCGAGTGTGATCAGAGAGGCATCCATAATAAAAATAAAGAAGTGATGACAGAGTGAAGAGATGACTCATGAGAGATAAAAATAAAGAGTTGAGTAACTTGAGGGCAGAATGAAAGATTAGCGATTGATTAAAAATACAGAGATCTCATACAGTGGTACATCTGGAATACTTTATACTGGAATATACTTTATAACTTTATATCCGGAATACTTAATACTTTGTACTGGAATGCTTTATAGGTTGAACAAATCGGAGTTCCACCAAAAAAATCCAGGATTTTTTTTTGTCTCAGATATTGACCATAATCCGTAAGTCGAGCGCTAAAAAAGCACAAGAAAAAACAAACCCGGGAGGGAGGGGAAATGCACAATTTCCGGAAGTCCGGAAGTCATTGACACAGAGTAATGTATCACCCTGACAATGGTGGTATCACGGAAGACGTGTTGGATCAGGAGACCCGCTGTTTCCATTGCCGAGGGGAGTTTGTTGGGTCAACGAAATGGACTGCCTTGGAGAACTGTCAGGATGACAGTGTTGCCCTCAGACGGGGTAACCCGAAAATGAAATCCACCGCTCTGTGCAACCATGGGCGATATCGAACGGGTAAGGGTTGGAAGAGACCCGTGGGCGCATGATGGGAGAACTTGTTCCGGGCACAGGTGACACAAGCTCCCACAAACTCCCTGGTGTCAGCTGCCATCGTTGGCCACTAGAAGCGGAAACGGAGCAGGAAGAGAGTTCGGTGGCCTCCTATTGTGGCAGGTTAACTTTGAGGTTTGGGCCCTCTGGCGTGCTGAGCAGAACGTCATTCCCAACCGAGATGGTGCCTTGTCCAACTGAGTACGATGGCCTCAGACTTGGAGGTACTGATCTTGGCGCTCCACAAGATTGTTCAAAAGCCTTCTCCAAATCCACAAAACGCATGTGGACAGATTGGACAAACTCCCATGCCCCTTCCAAAATCCGGTGATGCGGATCGAGTTGGTCAAGAGTTCTACGGCAAGGACGAAAACCACATTGTTCCTCATGCATCAAAGGTCAACTATTGGTCGGATCCTCCTCTCAAGTGCCCCTGCATTGACTTTCCCTGGTCGGCTGAAGAGTGTGATGCCTTGATAATCGAAACACCGTCCCCCTTCTTAAAAATCGGGACCACCACCCCGGTTTGCCAATCCAGAGGTACAACCCTTGATAACCACACGATGTTACAGAGATGTGTCAACCAAGACAGTCCGACAGCATCCCCAGCCTTGAGAGATTTTGGGTAGGTCTCATCCAACCCCGGAGCTCGATCACCAAGGAGCTTTTTGATAACCTCAGCAACCTCCACTCCAGTGATGGGCAGACCACCGCCCAAACCCTCCGGGTTTTCCTCCTCCAAGCAGGGCATGTTGGTTGGATTGAGGAGGTCCTCAAAGTTTTCCCTCCACCTCTCGATGATATCCCCAGTCGAGGTAAGAAACTCCCCACCTCCACTGTAAACAGTGTTTTTGGAGAACTGCTTCCACCTCCTGAGGCTTCGGATGGTGGTCCAGAACCTTTTTGAGGCCAACTGATGATTATCTCTCCAGGCCCTCACCAAACTCCTCCCACGCCTGAAATTTTGCATCTGCGACAGCCTCCGCTCCGTGTGTCCTGCCTGTACCTGTCCACTGCCTTGGGAATCCCACAGACGAAGAAAACCGAAGAGGGGTCCTTCTTGTTCTGGACGGCCCCCTTCACCACAGGGGTCCATTACTGGGTTCGAGGGTGACCACGACAAGCACCAACGATCTTCCGGCCACAGCTATGGGCTGCCTCCTCAGCAATGGAGGCATGACACCATGCAGATTCCATGTCACTCGCCTCCTCCGGGATGTGGTTGTCGCTCTGCGAGAGGTGTGACTTAACGGCGTGTCATTCAGGGGACTCCGCTAAATGTTCCCAGCAGACCCTGATTACACACTCTGGTCTGCCAGGCAGTCCTGGAAAGCCGCCTCCCCACCACTGAAGTAGGTGATCAGCTCTTCTCTTCACCCGAGTGGACAGAGTGTACGGCCGCAAGTCCGGTGACATGACTCCAAAGTCAATCATCAAACTGCGACCTTAGGTGTCCTGGTGCCAAGTGCACTTATTTGCACACTTATGGTGTTGTGAACATGGTGTTTGTTATAGACAAATTGTGACCTACCTACCGATCACACCCTTCCAGGTCACATTATCGTTGCCGACACGGGCATTGAAGTCTCCCAAGACAACGAGTGAGTCTCCCGAGGGAGCGTTCTCCAACACACTCCCTCCAGACTCCAAGAAGGGTGAGTACTTTTATTTGCGCCAGCACAAATAACAGTCAGGACCCGTCCCCCCATCTGAAGATGGAGGGAAGCGACCTTTTCGTCAACCGGGCAGAATCCCAACATTTGGGCCCAAAGAAGGGGGCAACAAAAATGCCCGCACTGGCTCGCTGCAACTCCCCATGAGCAACACCAGGATGGAATAAGGTCCAGCCTCTCTCGAGATGGTTGGTTCCAGAATCCAAGCTAAGTGTTGAGGTGAGCCCGACTATACTGTATACGATACCGACTATACTGTAGCTCGTCTGTATCTATCCACCTCATGCACCAGATCAGGCTCCTGACCTGCCTCAGACTTGGAGGTTGGGGTGGTCCACTTCCAATGGTCTTCTACAGGTCAGAAATTACTCCAATGCGCCGTCTTCTCCTGTCGCTTGTCCCTGGCGGTATAAAACTACCATGTTGGGACCCATGAGCTGCTGGCATTGGTCTTGGTGCTCCAGGAGTGGCGGCACCGGCTGGATGGGGCAGCCCACCCCTTCGGGTGGTGGACACCTGTGGTGAAGGAGGCCGTGCAGATCAAGAAGGAGGCCTGTCGGGTTAGCCTTTGGGACTCCCGAAGCAGCAAACAGGTGTCGGCAGGCAAAACGTGCTGCAGCCGAGGCTGTCGCAGATGCAAAATCTCGGGCGTGGGAGGAGGTCAAGGAGGGCCTGGAGAGAGATCGCTTGACCTCAAAAAGGTTCTGGACCGCCATCTGACGCCTCAGGAGGTGGACGCAGTTCTCCACAAACACTATTGACAGTGGACATTGAGAGCTGCTTAACTCGAATGAGATGTCGTCGAGAGGTTTACGGAATACTTTGAGGACCTAAATCCCACCAACATGCCCTCCATGGAAGAGGGAGACCCGGGGGGGGGGGGGGGGTTTGTGAGGGTCTGCCCATCATTTGAGTGGAGGTCATTGAGGTTGTCAAAAAGCCTCGGTGGTCGATCTTCAGGGTTGGAAGAGATCCGCCTGGAATATCTCAGGGTTCTGGATGCTGTCGGACTGTCTTAGTTAACACGTCTCTGCAAGATCGCGTGGTTATCGGGGGCTGTACCTCTGGATTGACAAACGGGTGGTGATCCCAATTTTTAAGAAGGGGGACCGGAGGGTGTGTTCCAATTATTGGGGAATTTACACTCCTCAGCCTGCCTGGGAAAGTCTATGCAGGGGTACTGGAGAGGAGGATCCGACCGATAGTCGAACCTCGGATTCAGGAGGAACAATGTGGTTTTCGTCCTGGCCGCAGCACTCTTGACCAACTCTATACGCTCCACAGGATTCTGGAGGGGGCATGGGAGTTTGCCCAATCTGTCCACATATGCTTTGTGGATTTGGAGAAGGCTTTCGACCGTGTCTTTCGAACGATTTTGTGGGGCGTGCTTCGAGAGTACAGCGTTCCGGACCCGTTGCTACGAGCTATTCGGTCGCTGTCTCACCGGAGCCAGAGTTTGGTCCGTATTGGCAACAACAGGTCGAATTCATTTCTGGTGGGAATTGGAGTCCGCGAAGGCTTTACTTTGTCACCGATTCTGTTCATTATTTTTATGGACAGAATTTTTAGGCGCAGTCGAGACGTTCAAGGGTTCTAGTTTGGTGGCCGTCGGATCTCGTCTCAGCTTTTTGCGGATGATGCTTTCCTTTTGGCTTCATCAAGTCGGGAACTCCGGCTCTCATTGGAGCGATTCGCAGACGAGTGCGAAGCAGCCGGGATGAGGATCAGTACCTCCAAGTCCGAGGCCATGGTTCTCAGTCGGACAATGGTGGAATGCACCCTCTGGGTCGGGAATGAGGTCCTGCCCCAAGTGGAGGAGTTTAAGTATCCTGGAGATGGAGTGAGAGATCGACAGACGGATCGCTGCAGCCTCTGCTGGAAAGTGGTGCCTGTCCCGATCCGTCGTGGTGAAGAAGGAGCTGAGCCGCAAGGCGAAGCTCTCAATTTACCAGTCGATCTCCGTTCCAACCCTCACCGATGGTCACGATCTTTTGGGTAGTGACCGAAAGAACAAGATCACAGACACAAGCGGCTGAAATGAGCTTCCTTCGCCAGGTGGCGGGGTTCTCGAGATGAGGTGAGAAGCTCTCCCATCTTTGGAGAGCTCGGAGGAGATCCGCTTCTCCTCCATAATTGAGAGGAAGATGATGATGATGATAATATTTAGGTTTTCTTGAACTGAAATGGATGACGGTGACAAACATGCAAAAAATGTCAGAAATTGAAAAAGTTTGCACAGCACTGTGTGTACACATAAGACATGTATATACATAAGACAATGACAATGACAATGAGGGTGACAAGAATTGTAAAAGAGTGTTATAAGACTGGTGAACTTCACAAAAGAGAGTGATGAATATCATGAGGCAATTGAGTGATGAAAGAGTTATGAGCAATCAGAGAGTGACAATGAAGTCATGAGAGTTTCATCATCATCATTATCTTCCGCTCAGTTCAGGGTCGGGTCGCAAGGGCAGCAACCTAAGCAGGGAGGCGTCCGGAGGGCATCTGTTCGATGCCCGAGCCACCTTGACTGGCCCCTCTCAATGCGGAGAAGCAGCGGATCGATTCCGAGCTCTCCCCGGATGGCGGAGCTTCTCACCTGATCTCTAAGCCGACCCATCCAGAGGTACAGCCCCTGATGACCACGCGATGTTGTAGAGACGTGTCAACCAAGACAGTCCTACAACATCCAGAACCTTGAAATATTCCGGGCGGATCTCGTTCAACCCCGGAGCTGGATCACCGAGGAGTTTTCTGACAACTTCAGTGACCTCCACTCCAGTGATGGGCGGACCCGAACCCGAACCCCCATGGTCTTCCTCCTCCACGGAGGGCCTGTTGGTGGGATTGAGGAGGTCCTCAATGTATTCCCTCCACCTCTCGACAACATCCCCAGTCAAGGTAAGCAGCTCCCCACCTCCCCTGTAAACAGTATTTATGAAGAATTGCTTCCCCCTCCAGAGGCATCGGATGGTGGCCCAGAAACTTTTTGAGGCCAACCGAACCAGGCCCTCACCGAACTCGTCCCACGCCCGAGATTTTGCATCTGCGACAGCCTCGGCTGCAGCACGTTTGGCCTGCCGGTACCCGTTTGCTGCCTCAGCAGTCCCACAGGCTAACAAAACCCAATCGGCCTCCTTTTTCAGCTGGACGGCCCCCTTCACCGCAGGTGTCCACCACCAGGTTCGGGGATTACCGCCACGACAAGCACCGACGACCACATGGCCATATGGCCATATGGCCACAGCTTTGGGCTGCCGCCTCAGGAATGGAGGAACGAAACATGGCCCATTCAGATTCCATGTCCCCCGCCTCCTCCGGAAAGTGGTTGTAGCTCTGTCTTTGGTGTTCAATTGCTTCAAAAAAGTGTGGAGCACCACGATTTATAATCACACTTGCGGCATGATTTATGGAAAATAGGAGGCAGGTCATATCCAGGAGATGAAACTTGTCGGAATTAGGGAAGTTCATCAAGATCCCCTACACAGGGGCAATGGTGGTCTCGTGGTGTCGGGTGTTGGATCGCTGATCCTCAGGTTGTGGGTTGGAGTCCCACTTTCCTCATGGTTGTCACTGACCCACGAGTGCAGTGAACTGGGTCACTGTCTTTGGGAAGAGGCATGTAAAAGAACCTTTGCGAACTTTCGGAAAGAGTCGGCTGCAACGCCGTCAGCGTGTTTCTATCCCTTGCTGAAAGTGTTGTGTAAGGAAGGGCATCCGACGTAAAAACCCATGGCAAATCAAATATGCGAATGAGATGATTCGGTTTGGCGATCCCTGAAAAAGGGAAAAAGCCGAAAAGAAAACTCTCATCAAGAGCTTCAGTGCTGTTCCGCTTTTAAGGTCTTTTAAGCTCGACGGCGCGTCCCACATTCTTTCATGATTGGCATTAAATTGTAATACACAATAATTTGGGGGAAATTTTTACAGCTTCCCCTCCCCCGAATCTCTATCCTATTTTGGTGGAGGGGTTTCCCTGTCCTAATGATCCAAGTTATGTTGTTGGGGGCATTATTCCCCTGACAGTTAATCCAAGGCAAACATTCCGAAGTGAAGGTCCAGACAAAGAGCAGATCAGAAGACCTCAATTCCAAATAGTATTTCAGGGCACAGTTTCTTTGCCCATGGGTGGTATGGTGGTGTACTTGTTAACACATCCTCACAGAAAGAAAGTCGTGGGTTCGGTCTTCCGCTTGGGTTTTTTCTGTGTGGAGTTTGCATGGTTTTGTGAGTGTCCTCTGGTTCCCACTCACAGTCATAAAACACGCAGAGTCGGTAAATTTGCTATTCTTCCTTCGGTGTGAGTGTGAATGGTCATGTGAGTTTTGGCCCTGTGTTGGCATGACAAGCTGACCAGGGTGTACCCTGCAGTCACCCAGAGTCGGTTGAGAAGGGCGCCAGCTTTCCCACAACTCGAAGGAGGATTAAGAGATTCAGAAGATGAATGAATGAATGAGTTTCCTTGCCCAAATGCAGGTCTACCTGGGTTCCCTGAAGCCATGCCTGGTGGAGGAGCTCAAAGGCGAGTTCCTGGTGGTTGTGCATCTGCCAATTAACTTCAGCTGGGCTCAACCCAAAGAGGAGACACAGGTCGACCCTGACATGGACACACCACCTCTGGGAGGGGCTATAGGGGTTTGATGCGGTGTTAGCCAGGTGGCAGCTGAAGCTCGGGTTGTGCTTGAACCTGTTCTTGTCGATTAACTCCAGCTTCTGGGACATAGAATGTCACTTCTCTGGCAGGGAAGGAGAGTAGCCATTGCACAAAGTTGAGAGTTACTACTGACGAGACATTGTGAGAATCACTTTGACACAGCTTTGGCTCTGGAACCATCCATTTTGAGAAGGGTTGAACTTGTTTCATTCTGGTGTTGCTCATGGCAAGAGGCGGTGAGCCAGTCTGTCAGTCTCGGTGGCCATGTGTTGGGGTTTTTCCCCGGTTGAAGAAAGAGTAGCACCTTGGTTATCCTGGGAGACTTTAATGTCCATGTGAACAATGACAACGTGACCTAGAAGGGAGTGATTGGTTGGTACGGCTTCTCCGATATGAAACTGAATTGTGTGTCATTGTTGGACTTTTGTATTGATCAATGTTTGTCCATTACAAACACCATATTTGAACATAAAGTTGGCCATTAATGCATTTGGCACCACGACACACTGGGCTGCAATTCGATATTCAATTTTGTACTCGTGTCATGAGACTTCCGACCACTTGTTCTGGACACTCAGGTGAAGAGAGGAGTTGAGCTGTCAACCGAGCACAACCTTTTGGTGAGCTAACTCTGATGACAGGGGAGGTTTCTCTCCAGACCTGGGAGACCCAAGCATGTAGTTTGGGTCTCCTGGGAACATTTGATAGAGTGTTCTCTCCTTCAACTCACATCTCCGGTCGGATCACAACCACGTCCCAACAGAGGCAGGTGACATGGAATCCGAATGGGCCATGTTTTGTGCCTCCATTGCTGAGGAGGCAGTCCACAAAAGTATAATCAGTGCCTGTCATGATGGCAACTCTCAAATCAGGTGGTGGAAGCCCTTTTGCCCCCATGCGAGTTCCGAGGCGGAGGATGATTACCAATCGGATAAACGTGCTGCAGCCTGGGCCGTCACCATATCAGGGTGTGGGAGGAGTTCAGCGAGGGTCTAAAAATATCAGTCAGCCTCGACAAGACTCTGGACCACCAGCCGATGCCAAACACTGTTTACAGTGGAAATGGGGTGCTGCTCACCTCGATTGGGGAGATTATTGGAAGGTGAAAAGACCTCCTCAATCCCACCAACATGAACTCTGTGGAAGAGGAAGAGCCTGGAATTTTAAAGGGGGTCTGCCAATGATTGCTGAGGTCGTTAAAAGCTCCTCAGTGGCCGAGCATCAGGGGTGAATGAGATCTGCCCCAAATCTCTCAAGCTAATCGATGTAGTAGGACTGCCTTTATTGACATGTCTCTGCAACATTGTGTGGCTATCAATGGACATCTCTTTTTTGGATTTTTCCCCATTTTGTCCATATCCAATTTCAACCTATCAAGTATTACCTTCCCTATTACATGACCATCACCAACCAGGAAGAGGCAACAGCGTGTGAAGCAAGTCACACACATCTTTTCGAACTGTTGCACATGCATATTTCGGGACAGTCTAAACTACTCGGAGCAAACGGGCTGTCCGCTCCATCATACAAATGAGCTCACAAATGCTCATGATTGGCTGGCAATTGCTGTGAGTGACAGGGAAATGAGGGCATATCCTTCCCTCTCGTGAGAGCTGGGCCAATTAGCTCCTCGCAGGGGCCATTTCTTTGGCTTGACAAACTGGAGCGGTCGAACCCTTTTTAAAAAGGGAGACCAAAGAGTGTGTTACAATTTCCGTGGAATCACACTCCTCAGCCGACCCTGAAATGTCTCTGCAAGAGTATTGGAAAGGAGGTATATCTTGTATATCTTGAGGAATATCTTGTCAATATGGTATGCTCCAGGCTGTTCAGGGCCAGAGCTTGGTGCACATTGGTAACAACATGAAGGATTAAGCAAGATATTGACAGGCGGACCTGTGCAATCTCGGAGACGAACTGCTTCTTCTCAGTATTAAACCAATTGAGGTGGCTTGAGCATCTGATAAAAATGCCTCCCAAACATCTTGATATGTCCCACTGGGAAGAGATCTGGGTTTGATGAAGAGCACTCTGGAGGGACAACATCTCTCAACTGGTCTGGGAAAACCTTGCATCCTCTCAGAAGAGCTGGAGGAAGTGGCTGGGAAAAGGGTCGTCTGGAGTACGTTGCAGTAGCAAACTTGAAGATGAAACATTGTTCGAAAACAAGCATGAATCCATCAAGTTATCGTGATAGTGATAAGGTAGTGATGAGAAAGTGATGAGGGAGTGATGAGAGAATGATAAGACCGTGATGATAGCTTTTAGATTATCATGAGCGTGTGTTGAGAGTGATGAGAAGTTTTAGTACGACTGCTGCTGTGATTATAGAAAGCATTTATTATCAAATATTTATTTATGGCGTAGTGTGGAGCCAGGAGCATAGTGGTGAGGGTGCTGTACTCATGACAGGGAGGTTGTGTGTTCAAACCCCTGTTCGATCCCCACTGTGCGAGGACCCCTGGGCAAGGTCCTAACCACAAGTCTGACTCTGTCCCCTCAGCAGTTTAAATGGGTTTTACTGGTGTAAAAAATATATCAGGACGGTAACCTGATATGGACTAGCGTCAAATCCAAGAGGAGTTGAACTCTTGGTCGCTTTATGCTGCTGATACTGGGATGAACACAGGCCTGATGAGCCACTGGGATCGGGTGTAAAAAGCCCAAACAGACTTTACCTTACTATTTATTCATGGATTTTAAAAGAAATGAGCAAAAACCTTTCTTCATATTGTTTTTTTAAGTGGTTTGAAGATAAACACACAGAAGCTCATGCTCGGTGAAACAACACGACTGTCCTGAGGTCCTCTCGGTGTGTTTGTCTGTAAAGGTGTAAAAGTGTGTGCGTGCGTGCGTGTGTGTGTGTGTGTGTGTGTGTGTGTGTGTGTGTGTGTGTGTGTTTGTGTGTCTTTCTGTCTGTGTGTCTGTGAATGCAAGCATGCGAGTGTGTGAGATTGGTACCTGCGCAGATGCAGCACAGGTGGAGCAGTGACAGACCGCCTGCTGAGCGATAGTTCAGATTCACTTTGGTAAAAGCTTCATCTGAACTGACAAACAAAACACAAATGCAATGCAAAACCTTGAAATTTCAAATTGATAAAATTCCCAGAAAGGTTGAAACTAATTTAAGTGTCAAATTTAATCAGTCGAAACTTCTATACCCGTTTCTCACCTGAACACATTTTTAAGTTCAGAATACTCTTCATCTTTAATCCTCAGATCATCATCCAGTTTTTGCATAATTACAGAGTATGACTCACTCACTTTCTTCTTCCACTCATCTGTCACAACACACACACAATTACATACTCAATACTGTGACATACTGAATGTGGTGACATACATTGTTACACAAAAACGTATCGCAAATTCACATGAATGAAAAGTCTTAAATCAGTAAAAACTGTTATAAACCGATCATAGTCATGTTAATACACATTACCTGTACATGTCTGCGAAGGTCTGGACTTATAATTCCCCATTAGGATGCTGTAATAAACACTACTTTTACTGAACACTGTAATGTTGTTGTTAAAAACAACACTCAGTAATAAACATTACAACATTCCTTTGATTACCAGAACTTCTCTCTGAACACAATGCAGATCAGAAGAGAAAGGAGACACTTCACTGCTAAAAATAAATAGCAGCAATGGGAGGGAGGAATGTGTGACAGCTGATCACGTACAAACCTTTCTTTACATGTGTCTCCTGTAAAAATACTGGAACAGCAGGAGCAGTTTTTACTGTCACATTGAATACATTGAATGGGTTTGAGATTAGAACACAAATAAAGAAAACAGAATTTCAGCTTTAATTTTCTGATATTTACACTACAATTCAAGTCTGGTGTCACCATAGGCAGCGTTACACTGAAATTGGTGTAAACATTTAACTTTGATTAAAATAGACCATTTCAAGCTCAAAACACTATCTGGGTAATCGTATATCCACAGAGCATTGCCTGGTCGATTGTGAGAACAAACAAAGAAATCAATAAATCTTTGAACACATAATCAACTCATGATGCGAATGCCTCGGACGGTGAGATGGAGCCACCTGAGGACATGAGTCAGTCCGTTCACCAAACTCCGAGACGCTCTGAGAAGTGACAGCGAGCGGTGTGGAATTTAGCAAAGGCAATATCCGATGCTGTGATAGGCTCTGGTCATATCCCAATACGGTGAGGTCATGTAGCTTACAGCAGGCTCTGGCCAAATCTGCAAGATTTTCGTGCCGTGATCCAAAAAAATGAAATGAGGGTAACCTTGGACTGGCAGGGCAGGATGCTATCCATCCATATCAGGAAGGTGCTGCTCTCATTTCTATCCAGAGCCAAATCCAGAGGGCAGAAAAACAGGCTCATCCAAGCGTCTGCTCGCTGTACAGAGTCGTCACTCAAGGTCAAGTTCAATGCTATAGAGACTGCGTCTGTTTTCCAAACCAAACAAAAACCTTGGAGACTCACTTGTTGTCCTGGGAGACTTCAATACCCATATGGGCAACAAAAGTATGACCTGGTGTGATTGGTATGTATGGCCTCCCCAGTCTGAACCCGAATGGTGTTTCGTTGGTGGACCTCTGTGCACGTTCCAGTTTGTCTATTACGATCCACCATGTTCGACCATAAATGCATTTGGCAACAGGACACCCGAGGTCACAGTTCGATGATTGACTTTGTGGTCATGTCATCGGACTTGCGGCCGCATGTGTTCTGGACATTCGGGTGAAGAGAGGAGCTGAGCTGTCTGCCAATAACAACCTGGTTCACGCCTGCTCTGATGGTGGGGGAGGCCGCCTTCCAGACCTGGGAGGCCCAAGCGTGGAGTTAAGGTCTCCCGGACATGTTTGGTGGAGTCTCCTGTCAGAGAGACCTAAACTCCCACCTCTGGCGCAAAGGAGGCGACTGACATGGAATCCAAAAGGGCCTTGTTTTTGAATATCCATTGTTGAGGTGGTATAGCTGTGACCGGAAGGTTATTTGTGCTTGTCGTGGCAGGAACCCCCGAATCCGGTGCTGGACACGGTGTGAAGGGTTTCAGCTGACCAAGGAGGCCTGTCGAGTCTCATTTGCCTGCAAGACTCCCGAGGACAGCAGACAGGTCCTGGCAGGCCAAACGCACTGTCGCTGAAGCTGTCGCAGATATAAAATCTCGGGTGTGGGAGCAGTTTGGTGAGGGCCTGGAAATCGATTACCAGTTGGCCTCAAAAAATGTCTGGACCACCATCCACCTCCTAATGAGGGGCAGCAGTTCAACACAACTACTTTTTCCAGTTCAAATAGGGAGCTGCTTACCTCAACTGAGAGATGGAAGGAATACTTTGAGAACCTCCTCAATCCCACGAACATGCCCTACATGGAGAAGGAAGACCTTGGGGGTTTTGGCGGGGGTCTGAAACTGAGGTCACTGAGGTTGTCAAAAGGCTCCTCAGTGGTTGGGCTCTGGGGATGGATGAGATCTGCTTTGAATATCTCAGATGCTGGAGGGCTGTCTTCGTTGGCACGTCTCTGCAAGCAATGATTATTATTGAAAACATCAGGTGTTTAGTGTAATGCACTTTAACAGAAACATGGATTAAACCCAATGAATATGTAGTGTCAAATGAAGCTCCTCCTCCCGGATCCAGTTTCCTCGCCACCAACCAGCAAGAGGAGGAGCATTGCTGTTATTGAAACTGATAATCTCAAATTTATACAAAAATGCAGACATAAATTTTACCCATTTGAAATTATGACCCATTATGCCTGTTCTTATGCTGTCAAAATATTTATTGACTCCGGCGCTGACACTAACTTCATTTATTATGGGATGGTTGAGCTCCACAACCTTCCCGTATATGAATTCGATACCCCCAAGGAGGTAGTGGCTCTTGATGGCGACAAATAGCTCGTGTCACGCACAAGACGAAGCCAGTTCAGCCTCTGTCCGGGAACCACCAGGAGTGTTTGGAGCTGTTTGTCCTCTCCGCCAGTGGAGTGGCCGCGCTGCAGACCCACAGTCCCCACTTCGACTTGCACACCCTCACCATACGCAGTTGGAGTGACTACAGTCTCCAACACTGCTCACTGGCGGCCGTACCCTCCCAAGCTTCATAAACCCCGGTCGACCTTGGCTGACGTGCTGAGAAAATACCATGATCTGAAAGAGGTCGTCAGCAATACCTGGGCATCAACCATACGACTGCACCATCAACCGACTGCCAGGTTCCATGCTCCCTTCTCAGCGATTGTACAATCTCTCAAAGCAGGAGAAAGACATCATGGAGGTATATGGAAACGAGTCGCTGACCACAGGTCTCATTCGGCCCTCATTATCCCCGGTAGGCATTGGGTTCTTCTTCGTAGAAAAGAAAAACAAAACCCTGAGACCTTATATTGATTATATGAGCCTGAACCACATCACTACAAAGAACAAGTACCCTCTCCCTCTATTCGATTCGGCCTGCACCCCTCTCCATGATGCAACCATCTTTTCTAAGCTGGACCTGAGAAACGCCTCCCACGTGGTCCAGATTCGGAATTGGGACTAGTGGAAGAAGGCCTTCAACATGCCCCTGGGTCACTTCGGATATCTGGTCATGCCATTCGGTCTAACCACAGAGGAGTTGAAACAGGCTTTGAGTGGTCAGGAAGTGCTTCCAGATGACTGGACAACCACAGCCAATGTGATCAGGGAGACCCGTAGGAGAGTACTTGGTGTGTCATCTAGAAGGACGGTAGATAAGGAGACTTGGTGGTGGAATGAGGAAGTGCAGGAGTGTGTACAAAAGAAGAGGTTAGCCAAGAAGAAGTGGGACATTGAGAGGACCGAAGAGAGTAAACAGGAGTACAGGGGGACACAGAGTAAGGCAAAGGTAGTGGTGTCAAAGGCCAAACAGAGGGCGTATGATGAATTGTATGATAGGTTGGACAGTAAGGAGGGAGAAAATGATTTTCCAGGTTCGCCCAGCAGAGAAATAGAGAGGGGAAAGACGTGCAGCAAGTTCGAGTGATAAAGGATAGAGAGGGAAATGTATTGACGAATGATAAAGGTGTGTGGGGAAGATGGAAAGAGTACTTTGAAGAGCTGATGAATGAGGAAAATGAGAGAGAAAGAAAGAGTAGAAGGGGTGACCGTTGAGGACCAGGAAGTAACAAAGGTCAGGGATAAGTGAGGAGGGCATTGAAGCGGATGAATAGTGAAAAGGCAGTTGGCCCTGATGACATAACTGTGGAGGTATGGAAGTGTCCAGGGGAGGGAGCAGTAGATTTTCTGACAAGAATATTCAACAAGGTCTTAGAAAGTGAGCAGATGCCGGAGGAATGGAGGAGAAGTGTGCCTGTGGCCATTTTTAAGAACAAGGGAGATGTGCAGAGTTGTGGCAACTACAGAGGGATAAAGTTGATGAGCCATATAGTAATGGGAAAGAATTGTGGAAGCTGGACTGAGGGCAGAGGTCAGCATTTGTGAACAACAGTTTGGTTTCATGCCAAGAAAGAGCACCACAGATGCAGTGTTTGCTTTGAGGATGTTAATAGAGAAGTACAGAGAAGGTCAGAAGGAGCTTTTGTGGATCTAGAGAAAGCATATGATAGGGTGCCGAGAGAAGAACTGTGGTATGAGGAAATCTGGAGTGGCAGAGAAGTATGTTCGAGTGGTGCAGGACATGTATGAGAGATGTAAAACAGTGGTGAGGTGTGCTGTCGGTGTGACAGAAGAGTTCAAGGTGGAGGTGGGACTGCATCAAGGGTCAGCTGTCTTTCTTGTTTGCTATGGTGATGGACAGGCTGACAGACGAGGTGAGACAAGAATCTCCATGGACGATGATGTTTGCAGATGACATCGTGATCTGTAGTGAGAGCAGAGAACAAGTGCAGGAAAATTTCGAGAGGTGGAGGTATTCCCTGGAAAGGAATGAAGGGAATGAATGTTAGTCTCAGTAAGACAGAATACATGTGTGTGAACGACAAGGACCCAAGGTTGAGGTTAACGTTGAGGTGACAGGGGGCAGAGATAAAGAAGGTGGAGGATTTTAAGTACTCCGGCTCAACAATCCAGAGCAATGCAGAGTGTGGAAAAGAGGTGAAGAAAAGCAGGCAGGTTTGAATGGATTGAGAAAAGTGTCCGGTGTGATATGTGATCAGAGAGTATCGGCAAGAATGAAGGGAAAAGTGTACAAGACGGTGATGAGGCCAGCGATGTTGTATGGTTTAAAGAGATGTGGCCCTGGGGAAAAGACAGGAGTCAGAGTTGGAGGTAGCAGAGATGAAAATGTTGAGGTTCTCTTTTGGAGTAACGAGGATGGATAGGATCAGAAATGAGTACATCAGAGGGACAGCACATGTTAGATGTTTTGGAGACAAAGTCAGAGAGGCTAGATTGGGATGGGTTGGACATGTACAGAGGGATAGTGAGTATATTGGTAGTAGGATGCTGAGGTTGGAACTACCAGGCAGAAGGCCCAGAGGAAGACCAAGGAGAAGATTTATGGATGTGGTGAAGGCGGACATGAAGGTCGTTTGAGTCAGAGTAGAAGATGCAGAGGATAGGGAGAGATGGAGGCAGATCATTTGCTGTGGCGACTCCTGAAGGGAACAGCCGAAAGAAAGAGAAGAAGAAGAAGATTCGGTCTAACCAACGCCCAGGCAGTTTTGCAAGACCTGGGTAACGATGTGCTCAGAGACATGCTAAACTGCTCTGTATTCATGTACCGAGACGACAGCCGGATTTTCTCGAAAGACATCCTGATTTTCCGGTCCGTTTTTCCCCTCCTTGAATCGCCACCTTATCGTGGTGGAGGGGTTTGCGTGACCTAATGATCCTAGGAGCTATGTTGTCGGGGGCAAATGCCCCTGGTAGTGTCACCCAAGGCAAACAGGTCCGGGGAGAAGGTCCAGACAAAGTGCGATTCAAAACAAACCCCTAAGACATGAGACAACAAAAAAAGCAGTTTCCCTTGCCCGGACGCGGGTCACCGGGGTTTCCTCCTGGAGCCAGGCCCAGGGGAGGGGCTCGAAGGCGAGCGCCTGGTGGTCGGCTTATGCCCATGGAGCCTGGCCGGGCCCAGCCCGAAAAGGAGACATGGGTCCGCCCTCCTATGGACCCACCACCCGTGGGAGGAGTTTTAGGGGTCGAGTGCAGTGTGAGTTGGGTGGCAGCCAAAGGCATGGGTTCTGTCGGACTGATCCTCAGCTACTTACTCTGACCTTCGGGACATGGAATGTCACCTCTCTGGCGGGAAAGGAGCCTGATTTGGTGCATGAGGTGGAGAGATACCGACTAGATATAGTCGGGCTCACCTCAACGCATAGCTTGGGCTCTGGAACCATCCATCTCGAAAGAGGCTGGACCTTCTTCTATTCTGTAGTTGCTCATGGGGAGAGGCGGCGAGCCGGTGTGGGTATTCTTGTTGCCCCCGTCTCGGTGCCCAAATGTTGGGGTTATCCCCGGTTGACGAAAGGGTAGCTTCCCTCCGTCTTCGGGTGGGGGGGCAGGTCCTGACTGTTATTTGTGCTTATGCACCAAATGACAGTTCAGAGTACCCACCCTTTTTGGAGTCTTTGGGGGGGGGGGGGTGTTGGAGAACGCTCCCACGGGAGACTCGTTGTCTTGGGAGACTTCAACGCCCATGTGGGCAATGATAGTGTGACCTGGAAGGGTGTGATCGGTCGGTACGGCCTCTCCAGTCTGAATCCGAATGGTGTGTCGTTGTTGGACTTCTGTGCTCATCATAGTTTGTCTATCACGAACACCATGTTCGAACATAAGGGTGTCCATAAGTGCACTTGGCACCAGGACACCCTAGGTCGCAGTTCGATGATTGACTTTGTAGTCGTGTCATCGGACTTGCGACCATATGTTCTGGACACTCGGGTGAAGAGAGGAGCTGAGCTGTCTACCGATCACTACCTGGTGGTGAGTCGGCTTCGGTGGTGTGGGAGGTTGCCTTCCAGACCTGGCAGGCCCAAGCGTGTAATCAGGGTCTGCTGGGAACGTTTGGCGGAGCCCCCTGTCCAAGAGGCCTTTAACTCCCACCCCCGGCAGAGCTACAACCACGTTTCGGAGGAGGCGGGGGACATGGAATCCGAATGGGCCATGTTTCGTGCCTCCATTGCTGAGGTGGCAGCCCATAGCTGTGGCCGTAAGGTCGTCGGTGCTTGTCGTGGCGGCAATCCCCGAACCCGGTGGTGGACACCTGCGGTGAAGGGGGCAGTCCAGCTGAAGAAGGAGGCCTATCGGGTTTTATTAGCCTGTGGGACTCCTGAGGCAGCAAACGGGTACCGGCAGGCCAAACGTGCTGCAGCCGAGGCTGTCGCAGATGCAAAATCTCGGGCGTGGGAGGAGTTCGGTGAGGGCCTGGAGAGTGATTATCGGTTGGCCTCAAAAAGGTTCTGGGCCACCATCCGACGCCTCAGCAGGGGGAAGCAGTTCTTCACAAACACTGTTTACGGTGGAGGTGGGGAGCTGCTTACCTTGACTGGGGATGTTGTTGAGAGGTGGAGGGAATACTTTGAGGACCTTCTCAATCCCACCAACATGCCCTCCGTGGAAGAGGAAGACCCTGGGGGTTCGGGTTCGGGTCCGCCCATCACTGGAGTGGAGGTCACTGAGGTTGTCAAAAAGCTCCTCGGTGGTCGAGCTCCGGGGTTGGACGAGATCCGCCCGGAATATCTCAGGGCTCTGGATGTTGTAGGACTGTCTTGGTTGACACGTCTCTGCAACATCGCGTGGTCATCGGGGGCTGTACCTCTGGATTGGCAAACTGGGGTGGTGGTCCCAATTTTTAAGAAGGGGGACCGGAGGGTGTGTTCCAATTATCGGGGAATTACACTCCTCAGCCTACCTGGGAAAGTCTATGCAGGGGTACTAGAGAGGAGGATCCGACCGATAGTCGAACCTCGGATTCAGGAGGAACAATGTGGTTTTCGTCCTGGCCGCAGCACTCTTGACCAACTCTATACGCTCCACAGGATTCTGGAGGGGGCATGGGAGTTTGCCCAATCTGTCCACATGTGCTTTGTGGATTTGGAGAAGGCTTTCGACCGTGTCCCTCGAAAGATCTTGTGGGGCGTGCTCCGAGAATAGGGCGTTCCGGATCCGTTGCTACAAGCTATTCGGTCGCTGTATCACCGGAGCCAGAGTTTGGTCCGTATTGGTCACAGCAGGTCGGATTCGTTTCCAGTGGGAGTTGGAGTCCGCCAAGGCTGTCCTTTGTCACCGATTTTGTTCATAATTTTTATGGACAGAATTTCTAGGCGCAGTCGAGGCGATGAGGGGTTCTGGTTTGGTGGCCATCGGATATCGTCTCTGCTTTTTGCGGATGATGTTGTCCTTTTGGCTTCATCAAGTCGGGCCCTCCAGCTCTCATTGGAGCGATTCGCAGCTGAGTGCGAAGCAGCCGGGATGAAGATCAGTATCTCCAAGTCCTAGGCCATGGTTCTCAGTCAGACAATGGTAGAATGCACCCTCCGGGTCGGGAATGAGGTCCTGCCCCAAGTAGAGGAGGTTAAGGAACTTGGGGTCTTGTTTACGAGTGAGGGAAGGATGGAGCGAGAGATCGACAGACGGATCGCTGCAGCCTCTGCTGTTAAGCGGTGCCTGTACCGGTCCGTTGTGGTGAAAAAGGAGCTGAGCCGCAAGGCAAAGCTCTCAATTTACCAGTCGATCTACGTTCCAACCCTCACCTATGGTCACGAGCTTTGGGTAATGACCGAAAGAACAAGATCACAGATACAAGCGGCTGAAATGAGCTTTCTTCGCCGGGTGGCGGGGTTCTCCCTTAGAGATAGGGTGAGAAGCTCCGCCATCCGGGGAGAGCTCGGAGTAGATCCGCTGCTCCTCCGCATTGAGAGGGGCCAGTTGAGGTGGCTCGGGCATTTGGTCAGAATGCCCCCCGGACGCCTCCCTGGTGTGGTGTTTCGGGCATGTCCAACCGGGAAGAGACCCCGGGGTCGACCTAGAACACGCTGGAGGGACTATGTCTCTCGGCTTGTCTGGGACCGCCTCGGTGTCCCCCGGGAGAATTGGAGGAAGTAGCTCGGGAGAGGGATGTCTGGACCTTTTTGCTAAGGTTGCTGCCCCCGCGACCAGACTCTGGACTAAGCGGAAGAAGAAGATGATGATGATGATGATGATGACATCCTGATTTTCTCAAAAGCATCTCCGTGAGCTGCTGGCAATGGTCTTGGTGCTCCAGGAGTGGTGGCACTGGCTGCATTGGGCAGCCATAAAAACTTGTCTTACCTCCATACGGCCAAGAGGTTGAACTCCCGTCAGACATGATGATCACTCTAACTCGGAAGATTCAACTTCACGCAAACATACCGACTTGGCTCCCGTAATACGAAACCAGATGCTCTCTCCAGGCAGTTCTTCTTGGGGGAAGGACACCACCATGGAGACCATCCTATCTGCCTCTTGTTTACATGGAGCCACTCAATGGGAGGTCAACCGGCGAGTTGGGACACCCATCAGAAGGAACTGGAGCCCATTGGGTGCCCCCAAAGTCGACTCTCCATTCCCCCCCCGCTGGCCAGAACCCCTGTGCTCCGGTGGGCTCACTCATCCAAATTAGTCTTCCACCCTGTGGAGCCCACCGAATTCTCTTCCTACTCCAACAACGCCAACCAACAATCGCAGCCGACACCATGGAGTTTGTCAGAGCTTGTGCCACCTGTGCCCAGGGACAGTCCTCCCATCATGCATCCAACGGCCTCCTCCAACCCTTCCCCGTTCCTCATCATCCCTGATCACACATTGCGGTGGACTTTGTTACGGGGTTACCTCCATCTAAGGGCAACACAGTCATCCTGACGATAGTGGACCGGTTCTCCAAGGTGGTTCGCTTCGTCGCCCTACCCAAACACTCCTCAGCGAAGGAAACAGCTGGTCTCCTGGTCCAACATGTTTTTCGCCTCCATGGCATTCCCCAGGACGTCGTTTTGGACTGGGGCCCCCCAGTTTGCATTGAGAGTTTGGAAGGCGTTCTGCAACACCCTGGGAGTCTCCTGTCGCTTGATCTCTGGCAACCATCCTCAGTCTAACGGGCAGGCAGAGTGAACTAATCAAAGCCTCGGATCCTCTCTGAACTATGTCGCCTCCTGTCTCCCAGCCTCCTGGGCCACACACTTCCCATGGATCGAATATGCACACAACTCCCTGGTCTGCACCGCCACTGGGATGTCCCCTTTTATGGTGATCGATTTTATGAATTTTATCAATTTTATGGTGATCCAGCCTCCCCTGTTTCCCAGCCAGGAGGTTAAAGTGGCAGTTCCATCCATCCAGGTGCAGTTTCGCAGAGCATGCCGGGTCTGGCGAGAAGCACGTGCCACCCTGGAACGGACAGTAGCCTGAAACCGGAGAATCGCAGATCGTCCTTGGACCCTGGCACCTCCCTATACGGTCGGGCAACAAGTTTTGCTCTCCTCCCGGGACCTGCCCCTGCAAGTCGACTCAAAAAAATTGTCTCTCAGGAACATCGGGCCCTATAGACAAAATCATAAACCCCAGCACCATCCGACTCAAGCTCCCATCCTCAGTCAAGGTACACCCAGTATTCCATGTATCCCTGATCAAGCCCAGTCCCCTCCACCCCCTACCGACCCCCCCACCCTTTCCTCCCTGGTTGATTGATGGACACCCCACGTACACAGTAAATTGCATCCTCGATGTACGCAGATAGGGTCGAGGTTTCCAGTCCCTGGAACTGGGAGGGGTATGGCCCCGAAGAACACTCCTGGATTCCTCAATCCCAAATCCTGGACCCGGACTTGTTAACAGTTTTATCTTCAGTTCCTGGACAAGCCTGGTCGGGCACCAAGTGGTGCCCCTTCGGGGGGGGGAGTACTGTAATGGTCTGTGCTGGCTGATGGCGTTAACTCTCTCTCTCTCCATTTATTGCAGGCACTGGCAAGGGGCATGGCTGTTACCTGCAGGCGAGGTTCAGAAAGCACACCTGTATCCACTCAGCAATCAGCGAGCGAGAAATAGGAGCGGCACGCTCCCCTCCAGTGTCAGAAGATTGTCCTTCCTTGTGAGTCTGTTTTTCTCTGTGATCTCTCTTCTGACTCCTGGTATCCTGCCTTCTGCTTGACCAGTTTCCGTTAAAATATTATTTTTCCAGTGATTATGTGCCATAATAAACTTGTTGAAGCTTCGTACATGGTCTACTGCATCCTCGGGTCTGACTCATATGCTCCAGCCGTAACATCGCTGGCCTCAACACTATCTTGCATACTTTTCCTTTCATTCTTGCCGATACCTTCCTATCACACATCACACTAGACACTTCTCCAACCATTCCAACCTGCCTGCACATGTTTCTTCACCTCTTTTCAACACGCTCTATTGTTCTCGATTGTTCAGCCTAAGTACTTAAAATCCTCCACCTTCTTTATCTCTGCTCCCTGCAACCTCACTGTTCCTCTCGGGTCCTTGTCGTTCACACACATATATTCTGTCTTACTGAGGGTAACCTTTGTTCCTCTCCTTTCCTTTCCTTTTCATGCACTTGTTCTCTGCTCTCACTACAGATCACAATGTCACCTGCAAACATCACAGTCCACGGAGAATCTTGTTTAACTTCGTCTGTCTATCACCATAGCAAACAAGAAGGGGTTGATAGCTGACCGTTGATGCAGTCCCACCTCCACCTTGAACTCTTCTGTCACACTGACAGCACACCTCACTACTGTCTTACATCTCTCATACATGTCCTGCACCACTCTAACATACTTCTCTGCCACTCCAGACTTTGTCGGATCGCTGATCCTAAGGTTGAGGGTTTGAACCCCCACAAAGTTGTCACTGTCCAGTGCAGCTAACTGGGTTATCAAAGGCTGGCCAGGTCTCTGTCTATAGTGAGAGGCATTTAAAAGAACCATTGCTGACTTTCGTAAAGAGTCGGCTGCAAAGCTGTCAGCGTGCTTCTGTCCCTCAGGAAGGGCATCCGATGTAAAAACCTATTCCAAATCAAATGTGCGAATCACATCACTGTGGCAACCCCTGAAAAAAAAGGGGAAAAGTCAAAAGGAATATATATATATATGTATATATATATATATATATATATATATATATATATATATATATAATTTCTTCCTTTCGGCTTTTTCCCTTTCTCGGGAATCGCCACAGCAAATCATCTGATTCGCACATTGATTTGGCATAGGTTTTTACGTCGGATGCCCTTCCTGTTTAACTGTTTAACAAGGGATATATATATATATATATATATATATATATATATATATATATATATAAAATCAGATATTGCTTTTTACTGTTCAAGTTGACAGGATGTTTCAGAGAACTATATAATGAAGCTGTGTATACAATATGAGGACCTGTCAGATGTCTGTTTCTCAAATGAGAGACTGGTGGACTTGTCCTCTTACTCAGTTGAGCACTGGGGTCTCAGACTTCTTTTTTCTTACTTGGTTAGAATCAGTTTGTTTTGTTCTGTGAAGGCAGTAGTACATACCATGATTTCAATTTACCCAAAGAAGGATCACTTTATTTCTTCTTTAATCAGACTGGGACAGTGGTGGCCCGATGGTCGGGTGCTGAATTACTGATGCCATCATTGCGCATTCAAGGTCAATACTGCCCTCCCAAGCCAGACCGCAGTATCTGCAAAATCATGAAACTGAGAAAATTGAGCCCACTAGGTGGAGCTGATTGCACTTAGTCAGAAAAACATAAAAGGCCAATTTGGCTAAAATTGCAGATACTGCGGTCTGGCTTGGGAGGGCAGAATAGGTTTCCTATGCAGCAAACTGGGTTATCAAAGGCCAGCCTGTTTCTCAGTCTGTGGTGAGGTTCATGTAAAATAACTATTGCTGACTTTCTTCAAGAGTAGCTGCACAGCCGTCAGCATGTTTCTACCCTACGTCCTTGTGAGTCTTCCAGGGTGTACTTTGCCCTCACCCAGATTCGGCTAAGATAGGCACCAGCCTCCCCACAACACTAGTTAGGATTAAGCAGTTCAGAAAATAAATTATTGACTGAATAATCAGAACAACAGTTTTTTCATCTGTGCCATCATTACAAAAGTGTTTTATAATTATCTCACCCATTCCCAACACTTGCAGTGACTGACCTTTTGCTCTTCCTTTGTCGGGGTCACCAAATTACTGTTTGGAAGCAGCAGGTTTCAATCACCTGCACTCATCTTGGGACTTTAAAAGACAAATTTTTGCGACCACAATGCAAAGCAATAGTTTATACTACACTCTGTGTGAATACCTACTGGTTGATTTTTGCTCGTTTTTATTATTTTACCAGATATCAGACCATAACTTGTTTGTTTACTTGCCTCTGCTTATTCCTTTAATGAACTGTTTGATCAAAGTTTTGACCTCTGCCTGTTTTAATGTTTTTTTTCTGCGGATTACCTGTTCACTTTAAGTAAATGTGCATTTAAAATTATACGGCCCTTGCATTTCTGTCTGACTTCTAAAATAATAATTATTTATGATTTAACATGATAAACTTGGATTAGTGAACATGGTAAAATGTAACCTATGTACAAGTATATGATGTGTCTCTGTAGATATTCCATTAAAAATACAGTTGTTTTCACCAATAATCACTTGGTGTTATGACGGTCTTTTTCATCCATATTTATTTTCATAAAAATAAGTGGTTTCTTTCAAAAACAAGGAAATTAGTGCCATCTAAATTCGTTGCACATATGCATTGCGGAAGAATCAATAACAAGTCGGATCCTTTAATGCATCAGTAATGGACTATAAAAATATGCGCCAAGCATGACTCAGCAGTCCATTTATGGCTCGTTGGTTTATAAGTATCCTTCTGCACACTGCTGAGTTTTCTATTGTATATAGCTATCTCATGTTTGTCTAGTTCTTTGATAGACTGCACTTGAATTTGATTTGTTGTGTTGTGATCATGAATTCCTGGTTTATGAATAAAAGGAAGTTTCTGTTATGTCACCACGATGTGCCATAACCGATGAGAGAAGGAATAGAAACATTACACAGTAACAGAGCTAAACACTGTCCCAACCTTTGGGAAACGTGTTGCAGGAATCAAATTTATTAAAAAGAAAAATTACGAAAAATGAAAAACATTTTGTTGTTCTAGTTCAGTGAAATACACTTTGTAATGTGTACAAGGGATCTGTAAGAACTCTCTCAGAAGAAGCTCTCATGTAGCGTCCAGCATGTCCTCAGTCCAGACCAAGGGTTGATGGAGAGGGTCAGTGTGAGCCACGGCAGAGCGTAAACGTTTGTCATAAAAGGAACAGTCCAGGATCCATTGTCGGCAGTAGTTAATGAGGCTCAGGAAAGCCAGGAGCGCTTGTTTAGTGGCAGGCTTATGAGTGTCCACTATGATCTTGACGCGATCCTGAGTAAGGCGTTTTATCCCGTGAGAGAGTTCGTAGCCCAGATATATCCCAGTGGGGAGACAGAACTGTAACTTGGGCTTGGAGACCTTGAAACCCTTTTTTTCCCAGTAAGAGGAGCAGTTGAACGGTTGCATCGAGACACAGTTCATAAGTTAGGCCGGACACCAAGAGGTCATCGGCATAGGAGTGAATGCAGGAACCGACGGGAACGTCGAGACCAGAGTGCATCCCTAACTGCAGCCGAGAAAACGGCAGGAGAGTCAATAAATCCTTGAGGTAATCTAGTCCATGTGTACTGTCGCTGCTGGTGTGTGAAAGCGAAGAGGGGTTGTGTGCTGGGCTCAACCGGAATACTAACAAACGCCGAGCACAGGTCAATTACGGAGAAATGGGTGTGATTGCAAGAAATGGAAGCCATAATAGAGGGCACGTCCGGAACGACCGGCGAAACTGGGATGATGAGCTCGTTAATTTTTCTGAGATCCTGTGTCAGATGCCAGGAACCGTCCAGCTTGGGAACCGGGTTCACAGGAGTGTTATAAGGGCTTGTGCACGGCACGATGACACCCTGTTCCAGGAGAGAAGCCAAAATGGTGTCGATACCCCACATTTTTTGAGGCGATAAGGGGTATTGTCGGATGTACACGGGCGAAATGTGCTTCACGGTAGCTTCATATGTCCACACAACCCACGTCATTCTTATGTTCTACCCAAAGATTGGTGGGCAATGTGTCGAGTACAGGGGGCGAGGTGGAACTCGCCACGCACGCCGAATTAACGTTAAAGGGCAAGGGCTGCGCTTGCAATGATAACAGAGAAACGGAGGAGGTGTCGCACGTTTGGATGGTCATGATCGAACCTTGGAAAGAGACTTGGAACCCCAGAACACTCATGAGGTCGCGGCCTAGCAAATTAAAAGGGCATATATATTTGCAATTCAGCAATCCAGGATATTTGCAATTTATCCAGCAATTAAGGATATTTGCAATTTATCCAGCGTAGGGTCATCAGGAAAACATAAAAGGGGCGGCGTATATGGGGAGGAGAAGGGGATCCCATCTATACCCACAGAGCTGGTAGACCTGGAGGAGACAGCACCCTGATAGTCCCTGCCTAAAGAAGATTGGGTTGCACCGCTATCGATAACAAAAAGATATTCTACCCCTTCTAGAACAATAGGAAGGAGGGGCAGGTTCTCATTGCAGGGCGAGTTAAACACTAGGTGCATTAAGCTACAGGTCACGGGGTCCCTACTCCGCGGGCATCCCTATTCGTGTTCCCGCGGGTATGGCTGTGTGGGCGATGCGCCTGCGGAATCTGAGTGGGGGGGAGACGGGTTGTCTCCCTGGTGGGTCCGAGAGGCAGAATTACATTCGTCTCTCTGTTTCTTTCTACACTCTTTTTTCCAGTGCCCTTCCTTACCACAATAATGACATTTTCCGGTCTTTCTATACGAATCCCTTCTCCTATTCTTATCACGAGGACCCTGGGGGGCCACCGCCAGCAGAACCTTATTCTTCACATTCAATAGTCCATCTGATTCTAACATACGAACCCTTTCTCCGGCAGTTCTAATGATGAGACGTTGACGATCTGTGAAATGCGGTTTAAGTGCGATCTGGACCTCTGGGAGACAATTACTTAAAAAACTGGACACGAACATAGAATTTGCCTCTTCGGTACGAAGATCAAATCCTCCTACATGACGCCAAGTTTCAGTAAAGCGATTCCAAAATACCGAAGTTAGTTCGCCCTGCTTCTGTTTACAATTAGTTACGTGTGAAAGATCGCAAGCTCCCTCCCGTCGGGAAACTAAATAAGCCGTAAGATGCGCACGCAGGTTTTTTAACGCGTCGGGATTATCCCTCCAATAGAGCGAGGAACGATAACGAGTCTGACGACACCCATCTTCCCCCCTGTCCTCTTCTATTTTTTTTTCTTTTCCTTACTCACTAATTTAGGTTTGGGGACACTCTGAGTCACCTTCTTGGGCTCGAAGAGCGTCTTAAATTGTAACCAATACGAGCGCATCTCATACCATTTTACATAAACCTCCTTCATGTATTCATAATCCCAGGAGGGGTTGCCCAATCCATCATAAATCATGCGATGCGCGGATGTCAGAAATCCTGCATCAAAAGTCCCATTTCGAGGGAAGTTTGGTACTTGGTCGAGTCCCTCCGTCCATCCGGCTAAATTACTAAGCCATGGTTCAGTATAATAAGCAAGACCACATCTATTCATCCATTCATTGGGGGTTTCCCCGGGATTAGGCTTTGGGTAGGAATTTCCCATTGTTTACCCTCTAAGAAAAACAAAAAATACGTTGGCATACAGGAATACACGTGCACCCTTTTTGTATAGCGCTCTTCCCAGTTATAGCAACTGAGGATAAACCGTCCCTTATGAAAAGGGGATAACCGTCCCTTCTAAAGAAGGGGATAACCGTCCCTTATAAAAAGGGGATAACATAACATAACATAACATAACATGAGTGGTGAGAACAGGCCATTCAGCCCAACTAAGCTCACCATTGTCCTATTCTAAAGTGACTCTAACCTTAAAGACGCACCATGACTAGATGGTATCCAGCACTAGATCAAGTCTGCTTTTGAAGACTTGTAAGGTTTCTGCTTCGACAACGTGGTTAGGCAATCTATTCCACACTGAAATTACCCTCTGCGAGAAAAAATATTTCCTAATATTTGTGCTAAATTTACCCTTGAATAACTTCCATTTATGACCCCTAGTTCTACTTACAGAACTTGGCCTAAGTAATCGGGCATAGTTGACTTTATTAATCCCCTTAAGATACTTAAAGACCTCAATCAGATCACCTCTAATTCTCCTTTTGAAGACTGAAAAGGTTTAGGATCCTCAGCCTCTCCTCATAGGATTCCTTTTTTATACCCGGAATTAGCTTTGTTGCTCTTCTCTGAACTTTTTCGAGAGTCTCGATGTCTTTTTTCAAGTATGGTCCCCAGAACTGTACACAATACTCTAAATGTGGTCTAACCAATGTGTTATACAAGAGAAGGACAACATCTTTAGATCTATACTCAATACTCCTGGCTATGTAACCCACCATCCTATTTGCCTTTTTTACTGCTAACGCACAGTGGCTAGTACCAGTGAGGGACTGGTCAACCATCACACCCAGATCCTTTTCCTGAGAGGAACATTCTAGTTTTAAACCTCCCATGAAATACTCCTGTCTAATGTTTTTATTCCCTACATGTAGAACTTTACATTTAGCGACATTGAATTTCATTTGCCATGTATCTGCCCAAACCGTCCCTTATGAAAAGGGGATAACAGACGCTCAGATACTGCTAACCAGGTAGTCAAACAAATCTTGTCTTACCTGATCAGGAGTATCACGTCGGGGTCACCAAATTGTAAGAACTCTCTCAGAAGCTCTCATGTAAACCTGCACGATCTGGATTCCTGTATCTCAACGTCTGGGAGTACTCCGGGAACAGAGGACAACAAACCACACGAGTGAAATCAATCTGGTTTATTCATCTGCTGCTCAGTGTGTGTCACTGGGCATAAAGCTTTTATACAGTGGAGGTGTGTGTGTGAAAAAGTGGGTACAGAGTCACATGTTTCTTTGTTCACAGCCTAAAAGTTGTACCAAAATCAAAGTGCATGATAAGAAACCATCCATCACATTCCTTTGCCTTAGGGGTGACATTTACTACTCTGTGAACTTTGACCTCAGGAAGAATGCTGCCTCGTAAAGCATCACAACAGCAATAAAAGTTCACGGTTAAAGCACAGGAATGCTGCTAATTATACAATTGTTAAAGATAAGTCAGAATGTGACCTTACAGGATCCCTCGCTACTTCACACTTCAAATAATGCGGCTTCAGTGCATCGCAGTTTTTAAAAAATAAATATATAAATATTCATCAAATTAAAAAATAAGGAAATTAAGTAAGAATAGGTGGAAAAGTTAAGGAAAATGTCACAAAAACAAGGCCAATTACGCAAAAAAGCGCCATCCCTAAACCAACACAGAACAAAAAACAACCCAAAATCGCCCATCAAAACTGAATACATTGTTGCATCTGTGTGTGCACGCACATCTGCGCAGCCACGCCCCCTCTGCCGGAGCCTAGTATTAAGTGTACCTCAGGATAATGTTTAACCATATTTCATACTTATATTTATTATCTATCTTTCTGTATATTTTATTACATTTCTATTTCTACTTGTTCTTCAATTCCACTTCACTTTCGACCTTGGACAACTTTGTTGGTATCTCTGGATGTTTGCAAAACAAATGTTGGTAAGTTAGAGAGCGTCTGTATTTATATTTTATTTACATCTTAATTAAACATTGAAAAAAATAACGTTATTATATGCATTTATAGCATTGGATATGTATTGATTGATATTATACACACATGTACTTATACGTCAGTCGGGGGTGGGAGGGTGATCCTACTTCACGGATTTCGATGGTCGCGTGGGGATTTCGGTCCCAATTAACTGCGGAAAATGAGGGATTCCTGTATTTTCATTAAAGGATGTAGTGTAAACTGATAATTATACAATAATTCAAAATAGAAAATAAGAATTTTTAAATAAACAATTCTAGAATCATAGAGAAACAGAATCAGTGCAGATTTACAGATCATTAGAACCAGAAGGAAAAATTAAACCCACAGTTCACAAACGATTTCATACATCATATACATCTTTCCACATTAAAACACTATTATTACAAATTTCTTCTTGAAGAAAACAAAAAACCCACACCATGGAGTGACAATGTTCTAATTTGTGTATGTGCAACAGGGCATACAGAAGTAATTTGCATATGAATGAATGGTGGGTTATATCATTTGTTATAAACAACCAGATTAATGCTTCATAAAATGGTTGACTTGTTTTTGAAAATGCAGAGGTGTGGTCAGTTATTTCTCCCATAAATGGCTGTTCTTAATGTGATTCATTTCACGTTCCCGTAGAATTTCCACATATAGATCGTTTCTAAATTTCATCATGGTCTCAAGATCCTTGTGGTGGAGGGCATCCTGCAGCGAGAACAGTGTGTATTGCTGTAAGCTCACAGCTCCATCTCCACCAGCTGCTCGAACCATTTGCAGTGTGGTGGAAAACGAGGTTTTCATGTCCTCACACAATGGAAACATGCAGCAGGTCCACAAGTTACACGTGCACCCGTCTCCTGAGAACCTAATGTCCCTCACATTCAGTCCCCAGCGGCTCAAAAACACTCCAACAGAATTACCAAACAGTTTCAGCAGGTTCACATCTGTCAGGCCCGGCACCGTCTTCTTCAGATCATCCTGAATGCCAAATGCCACAGTGACAAACTGTGTCCTGCCATCCGTACACACAGCAAATGAGTGCATGAAGGTGTTGGAGGGGATGTAAAGACTCCTGTCCACCCAGCAACCACTGATGATGGAGTGCTCACCCAACTTGACTTCCTCCTCCAGTCTGGAGAACTCCACCACACTGCTCTCACATACTTGCACACTTAGGTGTATGACGCTGTGTATGACACATACATTTTCATTTTTACACACATCCAGAGAACAGGAGCTGAAGGTGATGGTCTGTAGGCCAAGTTCTTCTCGTAGACACTCATCTATGGTGAGGTGGAACAGATACTCTTCCATGGTGCCCAGGTGGTAAAACTTTGATTCATTGAGGACAATAACATTCAGCAGTGTTCCTCTGAGATACTGAAAGATCTTCTTTCTGACATGCACTAGATCTTTCTCCTTCCCTGTGGCATTCTCTAAGTTGTATGTGAACTCGGCTGTGGCGCCAGTTCCTGAACTCTGCAGAAAGTCACCGTAGGCATCAATCTCACACCTCAGAGGTACAATTGCTTGGAAGAGGTCCAGCAGTGTCTCCACTGTGCTATAGCTGATGTAGTATGTACTGTCCGTATAGACCATTTCATCACCATGTTTCCTGAACACTGCGCCACTCTGATGCATCAGTTCCACACTGGGCTTGTGCAAAAACCGGAGGCAGGTTCTATAGTCCACGTCTTGGACAGACAGATCTACACCATGCTCAAGAACAAACACACCATGTGACTGGCCAATGGTCAAAGGGGAGGGATGTGCAAGGGCAGTGAAGCCAGGTTTATTAAACTCCACACTTTGGGCAGCACTGTAAAGCTCGATGTCATCAGCACATGTGACCAACACACCAGGATTCATGTGAGAAGGAAAGTCTACATACATGAGCAACTTCAGATGCAACATCTGATACACATGATCTCCCAGTGGAAGAGTCATGAATATCTTCCCCAGAGCGCTGGCATGGGGTAAACGCTGACTCCATCCTCCTGTGCATGCACACACACACACACACACACACACACACACACACAGCTATATATACACACATGCATACAATACAGTGATCCCTCGCTACTTCGTGCTTCAGTTTCTGCGGCTTCAGTGCATCGTGAGTTTTTCAAATATATTCATATAAAAATTAAAAAATAAGGAAATTAAGGAAAAATAGTGTAAAAGCACACACACACATTTATGTGTGTGTCTGTATGACTGACATATACATACATGTGTGTGTATATAATATCAATAAATACATAAACTCTATAAATTCTTATAATAATAATTAAACATTCAAAAATAGTGCATAAGATTTACATAAAATATAAATACACATACAGACACATGCACACTTCATACATACATACGTACACACACACACACACACACACACACACACACACACACATATATATATATATTTTTTTTTTTTTTCAGTTTCAATTTATTGTAAATAAAATAAATAAATAAAAATGTAAATAGTTTTGTTTGGGTTGTGTTTTTGTTAGTTTGGGTTTTTTTTTGACTGTGCGTCACATTATTTCTTGCAATGGTCACCATCCTGCACCAAAACAGGTCCTGTACAAGACACTGCTAAAACAACATCGTGTGCTTACCAAGGACTGAACACGTGGAATTGGTTTTTATCAGGAAAACAGAAAAGCATTTTTAGATTTATTATTAATTCAATATTATATCACTACACCACCAATACTAACCATCTAGAACATTGCTAAACCCAGAGTTAACCGAAGAGACAGCCATATGTGAAAGTGAAACATCATGGTTTAAGGTCAGATTTCTGACCACAGGGTTGACACCAGTCTGTTTTCTGACCATTTGATCAACAAGTTGCCCTCTAAATTGTTGTTGAACCTTTGCTTTACTAGTGTAGCAAAAATGGATTACAAGTGTCTTAGGCCTACAAGTGCTGTTTTGACTGCTATATACAGTATAACCTTGAAACTACATGCTCACATGCTATACACACTGATCCTGGTGACAGCTAATAAACATCTAAAAAGACTAAATAAATCAGCCTGCAGAATATTTTAAAGTTTTCAATTTAACATAAATCTGATATTTCTACTAAGTTTAAAGTACAAGTTCACCAGCATGGATCAGAAGAATCCTAAATCTGGATAACGACTCTGCATACTCATCACTCAGGAGCTGTAGAACATGTAGTGTCGAGCCACCATTTCCTAAAAAAACACACTCTCTCTCTCTCTCTCTCACACACACACACAGAGATAGAGAGAGAGAGAGAGTTGTTATTGTAATAATCCAGGATAAATCATGATTTCACATGATTTCCTGCTCCTGTACCCACCAATTTTGACGCCAAGAGGATCTGCAAACACACGATAAATGCAAAGAGGAAGCTCGTGCCGACGGATCTTCTCCTTTATCTGAACTTCATAACAATGTTTCTGCTCTTCATCGATTGCAGTGATCACCACCAGATCCCAAAAGACAACATTCTTCACCTCAGCATCTGGAGCACAGAGAAGAAACGTGTTTAATCAGAACTACAACGACACATTCTATGTCTTTAAATACACAACCACAGACAAACACACACTGCCTTTTCATTAAGTGCCGGCTGCCGGCATAAGCACCGGCTACTATTATCCTAGCGCCGGTTATATCTTATAATAGTCAATAATATTTCTTCTTCTTTTTTTTTGGCTTTTTTCCGTTCTCGAGAGTCGCCACAGCACATCATCTGATTCGCACATTTGATTTGGCATGGGGTTTTTACGTCGGATGCCCATCCTGGACAGCTCGCCAGGCCATCGCAGGGCGGATCGCATCGCGTGGCCCCACCCCGAAGCTCCTCGGTTTTCAGCATTTCAGAAGAGATAAAAGGGCTATTTCATGACACTGAAAGAGCTCTAGAAAGTTTAATTTCTAATCCCCATATGCATACTGTACCTCAACTTGTATGTTTATCATGTGGGATTCCAACACTAATAAAAGTGTTACAGTCACAAATCAAATAGTCACTCTTATAGATATGTCCTGCCTCACAACACTATTATCAACAGTCATTGTCTTTAAACACAATCTGGAAACAAACTATACACATGACATGCTATACTAGTCCTTCTCAAAACATTAGCATATTGTGATAAACTTCATTATTTTCTGTAATGTACTGATAAAAATTAAACTTTCATATATTTTAGATTGATTGCACACCAACTGAAATATTTCAGGTCTTTTATTGTTTTAATACTGATGATTTTGGCATACAGCTCATGAAAACCCAAAATTCCTATCTCAAAAAAATTGCATATTTCACCCGACCAATAAAAAAAGTGTTTTTAATACAAAAAAAAGTCAACCTTCAAATGATTATGTTCAGTTATGCACTCAATACTTTGTCGGAAATCCTTTTGCAGAAATGACTGCTTCAATGCAGCGTGGCATGGAGGGCGTCAGCCTGTGGCACTGCTGAGGTGTTATGGAGGCCCAGGATGCTTCGATAGCGGCCTTAAGCTCATCCACAGTGTTGGGTCTGGTGTCTCTCAACTTTCTCTTCACAATATCCCACAGATATTCTATGGGGTTCAGGTCAGGAGAGTTGGCAGGCCAATTGAGCACAGTAATACCATGGTCAGTAAACCATTTACCAGTGGTTTTGGCACTGTGAACAGGTGCCAGGTCGTGCTGAAAAATGAAATCTTCATTTCCATAAAGCTTTTCAGCAGACGGAAGCATGAAGTGCTCCAAAATCTCCTGAGAGCTAGCTGCATTGACCCTGCCCTTGATAAAAACACGGTGGACCAAACACCAGCAGCTCACATGGCACCCCAGACCATCACTGACTGTGGGTACTTGACACTGGACTTCAGGCATTTTGGCATTTCCTTCTCCCCAGTCTTCTTCCAGACTCTGGCACCTTGATTTCCGAATGACATGCAACATTTGCTTTCAGCCGAAAAAAGCACTTTGGACCACCGAGCAACAGTCCAGTGCTGCTTCTCTGTAGCCCAGGTCAGGCGCTTCTGCCGCTGTTTCTGGTTCAAAAGTGGCTTGACCTGAGGAATGCAGCACCTGTAGCCCAGTCCACTGCTTCCACAGGTCCCCCAAGGTCTGGAATCGGCCCTTCTCCACAATCATCCTCAGGGTCCAGTGACCTCTTCTGGTTGTGCAGCGTTTTCTGCCACACTTTTTCTTACTGAGGCTAACCTTCATTCCCCTCCTTTCCAGGGCATATCTCCACCTCTCTAGGTTTTCCTGCACTTGTTCCCTGCTCTCACTGCAGATCACAATGTCATCTGCAAACATCATAGTCCATGGAGATTCTTGCCTAACCTCGTCTGTCAGCCTGTCCATCACCATAGCAAACAAGAACGGGCTGAGAGCTGACCCTTGATGTAATCCCACCTCCACCTTGAACTCTTCCGTCACATCGACAGCACACCTCACCACTGTCTTACATCTCTCATACATGTCCTGCACCACTCTAACATACTTCTCTGCCACTCCAGACTTCCTCATACAATACCACAGTTCTTCTCTCGGCACCCTGTCATATGCTTTCTCCAGATCCACCATGGCACAATGCAGCTCCCTCGGACCTTCTCTGTACTTCTCTATTAACATCCTCAAGGCAAACATTGCATCTGTGGTGCTCTTTCTTGGCATGAAACCAAACTGTTGTTCACAAATGCTGACCTCTGCCCTTCGTCTTGCTTCCACTATTCTTTCCCATAACTTCATCGTATGGCTCATCAACTTTATTCCTCTGTAGTTGCCACAACTCTGTACATCTCCCTTGTTCTTAAAAATTGGCACCAGCACACTCCTCCTCCATTCCTCTGGCATCCTCTCACTCTCTAAGAACTTGTTGAATGTTTTTGTCAGAAAATCTACTGCTACCTCTCCTAGACACTTCCATACCTCCACTGGTATGTCATCAGGGCCAACTGCCTTTCCATTCTTCATCCTCTTCAATGCCCTCCTCACTTCACCCTTACTAATCTTTGCTACTTCCTGGTCCTCAACAGTCACCTCTTCTACTCTTGGAAAGGCAGTTGGTCCTGATGATATACCTGTGGAGGTATGGAAGTGTCTAGGAGAGGTAGCAGTAGATTTTCTGACAAGAACATTCAACAAGGTACTAGAGAGTGAACAGATGCCGGAGGAGTGGAGAAGTGTGCTGGTGCCCATTTTTAAGAACAAGGGAGACGTGCAGAGTTGCAGCAACTACAGAGGGATAAAGTTGATGAGCCATACGATGAAGTTATGGGAAAGAATAGTGGAAGCTAGACTAAGGGCAGAGGTCAGCATTTGTGAACAACAGTTTGGTTTCATGCCAAGAAAGAGCACCACAGATGCAATGTTTGCTTTGAGGATGTTAATAGAGAAGTACAGAGAAGGTCAGAGGGAGCTACATTGTGGCTTTGTGGATCTGGAAAAAGCATACATGTGTGTGAATGAGAAGGACCCAGGAGGAACGGTGATGTTACAGGGAGCAGAGATAACGAAGGTGGAGGATTTTAAGTACTTAGGCTCAACTATCCAAAGCAATGGAGAGTGTGGAAAAGAGGTGAAGAAGCATGTGCAGGCAGGCTGGAATGGTTGGAGAAAAGTGTGATGTGCGATAGGAGAGTGTCAGCAAGAATGAAGGGAAAAGTGTACAAAACGGTGGTGAGGCCAGCGATGTTGTATGGCTTAGAAACAGTGGCGCTGAGGAAAAGGCAGGAGGCAGAGCTGGAGGTAGTGGAGATGAAAATGTTGAGGTTCTCTCTGGGAGTAATAAGGATGGATAGGATCAGAAATGAGTACATCAGAGGGACAGCCCACGTAAGATGTTTTGGAGACAAAGTCAGAGAGGCTAGATTGAGATGGTTTGGACATGTACAGAGGAGGGATAGTGAGTATATTGGCAGTAGGATGCTGAGGTTGGAACTACCAGGCAGAAGGCCTCGAGGAAGACCAAAGAAGAGATTTATGGATGTGGTGAAGGAAGACATGAAGGTCGTTGGAGTCAGAAAAGAAGATGCGGAGGACAGGGTGAGGTGGAGGCGGATGATTTGCTGTGGCGACCCCTGAAGGGAGCAGCCGGAAGTAAAAGAAGAAGAAGAAGAAGTGAGTGTAAGACTCAGTGAGTCTGAATGTGTGTTTGGGAGTGAGAGTGTGTGTGTGTGTCTGCGTATGTGTGCGAGTCTGTGTATGTATGCGCGTGAATGTGTCTGAATGAGAGTAAGTGAATGTGTGTTTGTGTGAGAAAGGGAGAGAGAGAGAGAGAGACCATGTGAGTGAGTGAGTGAGTGTGATAGTGTAAATGTGTGTTTGAGAGAGTGAGTGAGTGTGTATGCATGAGTGTGTGCGAGAGAGACAGAGAGAGGGTGCGTGAGAATGTGCGTGTGTATTTGCATAAGTGTGTGTGCGCGAGTAAGTGAATGTGTGTTTCTGAGTGAGAGTGTGTGTGCATATGCGTTTGTGTGCATGTGAGAGTGAGTGTGTGCATGAATGTGGTTGAGTGAGTGAGAGTAACTGAATGTGTGTGTGTGTATGAGAGAGAGAGAATTTGAGTGAGTGAGTGAGTGTAAATGCGTGTTTGTGAGTGAGAGTGCGTATATGTTTGCGTATGCATGTGAGAGAGAGAATGTGAGAGTGTGTGTGTGTGTGTGTGTGAGTCAGAGTGAGTATGAATGAGTGTGTCTGCGTATGTGTGAGATTGTGCGTGTATGTGAGCGAGTCTGTGCATGTGTGTGTTTGAGTGAAAGTGAATGTGTGTGTTTATGAGAGAAAGGGCGAGACAGAGAGCGCATGTGAGCGAGTGTGTGAGAGTGAGTATAAATTTGCGTGTGAGTGAGAGAGTGTATGTGTTTGTGTGAGTGTGTGTGCGAGTATGTGTGTGTGTGTGTGTGTGTGTGTGTGTGTGTGTGTGTGTGTGTGTGAGAATGGGTGCGAGTGTGCGTATGTATTTGCGCGAGTGTGTGCGTGTGAGCGCGAGTATGTGAATGTGTGTTTCTGAGTAAGGGTGTTCGTGTGTGCGTGTGTGTGTGAGTATATGTATGTGAATGTGTTTGAGTGAGTGAGGTAGCTGAATGTGTGTGTGTGAGAGAGAGAGAGAGAGAGAGAGAGAGAGAGAGAGTTTGTGAGTGAGTGAGTAAAAGTGAGTGTAAATGTGTTTTGAGAGTGAATGAGTGTGTGCGCGTGATTGTGAGCGTATGAATGCGAGTGTGTGTGAGAGAGTGTGAGTGTGCATTTGCATTTGCGTGTGAGTGTGTGAAAGAGAGAGAATGTGAGCGAGTGTGTGTGTGAGTAAGAGTGAGCGAGTATAAATGTATATTTGTGAGTGAGAGTGAATGAGTGTGTACGTGTTTGTGCGTGAGTGAATTTCTGTGTGTGAGTGTGCACGTGTGAGTATGTGAGTGTGTGAGGACGAATATGAGTGAGTGTGTGTATGTGAGATTTTGAGTGTGTGTGTGTGTGAGAGAGAGAGAGAAAGAATGTCCATGTGAGTGAATGTGTGCGGGAATGTGTTTGAGAGTCACTGAACGTGTGTGTGTGTGTGAAAGACAGAGTATGTGAGTGAGTGAGTGAGAGTGAGTGTGAGACTGTGTGCGTATGAGTGTGAGAGTTTGTATGTGAGACAGAATGTGCGAGTAAGAGTGAGTGTGAATGTGTCTGAGTGAGTGTGCATATGCGTTTGTGTGTGTGAGAGAATTTGAGTGAGTGTGTGCATGTGAGATTGTGAGCGAGAGAGAGAGAGAGAGAGAATGTGAGAGAGAGTGTGCGAGTAAGAGTAAGTGAGTATGAATGTGTGTATCTGCGTATGTGTTTGTGTGTGAGATTGTGTGTGTATGTGAGTGAGTCTAGGCATGTGTGAGTGTTTGAGTGAGAGAAAGGGTGTGAGAGAGCATGCGAGTGAGTGAGTGTGTGAGAGTGAATGTGTGAGTAAGAGTGAATGTAAATGTGTGTGTGAGTGAGAGTGAGTGAGTGTGTGTGCGAGTGAGTGTGTGCGCGCATGTATTTGCGTGAGTGTGTGCGTGTTTGCGTGTGTGTGTGAGAGAGAGAGAGAGAGAGAGAGAGAATGTGAGTGAGTAAAAGTGAGTGTTAATGTGTGTTTGTGAGTGAGTGAATGGGTGTGTGCATGAGTGTGAGAGAGTGAGTGAGAATGTGTGTGAGTGAGTACTATTTGCATTTACGTGTGTGTGTGTATGCGCGCGTAAGTGTGACAGAGAGTGAGTGAGTGAGTGTGTGAGAGTAAGAGTGAGCAAGTGTAAACGTGTGTTTGGGAGTGAGGGTGAGTGTGCCTGTGTTTGCGTGTGCATGTGAGATTGTTTGTGTCTGTGAGAGTGAGTGAGTGAGAGTACAAGTAGACCCTCGACATTCGCAGGTGTGAGAGAGAGAGAGACAGAGAGAGAGAGAGAGAAAGAGAGAGAGAGAGAGAGAGAGAGAGAGAGAGTGTACAGTAGGCCCCATTATTCACGGGGGTTTGGTTCCGGCCCCTCCCGCAAATCAAGATAATATAGAAAGTAAAACCCTATGCAGACCTGTCAAGTTGTACGGTTTTGGCGTAATTTGTACAAGTGAGCACTGATTTTTAAATGTGTACGCCGTACGTCCGAAATCTGTACGTTTTTCGATCATTTCGTCTTTTTTTTTTAACTCCGTTTTTTGTGTCACCGTTTCGGTAAAGAGACGATACGCCGAATTGGTCTGTAGCCGTTTTCTCGCGAGAATCGCGCGTTGCGTTTATCGTCTGCTATCGTCTGCTCTTTCCGACCACGTGACCGCACTTTCACTTCCGCCATCATTCCCAGTTAGTTTTCGTGACTCGCAGTGGATACAAACGTGATAACAAGATGGATGGAACAGCTAAAAAGAAAAGGAAAACTAATGCCCACGGACGCCATCTACCAGAATGGCAGCCCGGAAGACCTTGAGAGAAGATGACACCATTCCCCCTGCAACAACAACAAAATTCTTAGAGCTGTTAGAGGCTTTTATGAAGCTGTTGTCAAAAAGATGATTGATAAATTTCCTTTTGAAGACAGCATTTTGAAAGACTTGGTAGTGCTGGAACCCAAAAAACAGTGTGACTATACCCATGTTGTGTCACTGAACAGGTCTCTTTCAGTGTATGTGGATGAAGAGCAACTCAAAGAGGAATGGGATGATTACCAGTTCTTGGTGATGGACATGACTACAGAAATGGACTCTGGGGACTGTGACAAATACTGGGCCAATATTTTGAAACAAGTCACTCCTCTTGGACACATCAGGTTCCCACAGATGAAGGTATTGTTTTCAAGTCTCCTTTGTCTACCACACAGCAATGCAGACTGTGAACGTGCATTTTCACATGTCCGAAAGATCAACACGGAGTACAGGAAATCTCTTGGAGTGGACACACTTACAAATTACCTTCAAGTCAAACTTAATTGCGAGCTCAAGTGCCATGAAGTGAAGCCATCAAAAGAAATGATTGAAAGTGCCAAAAGTGCTACATATAGTTATAATAAAGATCACTGTTAAATTTTCTTAATCATGCAGCTGAAGATATTACTCTTTTATTTGATTGCACCAGGTTATATGTTACAACATTACCAATAAATTCATATTATATTAAAAATAGAGTTTAATTTTTGTTTCATATTGCACGCGATAATAAGACGCGTAAGATTAGTTGCTATTTTGTAAGGGCATAAGTAGCCATTTGTAAGATCGCCAACGGCCTAGGGTTGACAGGTATGCCTATGTATCATATTACATGCGCATGATCAACCGGAAATAAAATCATATGTATCTATTACATGCGCTAAAATGCTTCTTAAACACATTCTGTAGACAGTCATTAATATAATATTAATGTAGTCAAATGTGGGAATGATGAAGAAAAACTTAATTTTATACTGTAATATTTATTGCTAAAATATCAACATTATACAGCATACATGGATCCCTCACTTTCAGCTGTTAATTGAGACCGAGATACCCCCATGATCACTGAAATCCGCGAAGTAGGATCAACCACCCCTGACTGACGTATACGTACGTGTATGTGTATATAATATGAATAAATACATAGTCAACACTATAAATGCTTATAATAACAATTACAAGTTAAAAAATAATGCTGAAGATGTAAATAAAATATGAATACACACAAAGACACACACACACGCAGATGCACAATAACAAATAATAATTGATAACCCAGAAAACTGCACTGGGGGGACAGTGACAACCCTGTGGGGACTATATAATATATTCACTATCCCTCCTCTGTACATGTCCAAACCATCTCAATTTTGCCTCTCTGACTTTGTCTCCAAAACGTCTTACATGGGTTGTCCCTCTGATGTACTCATTTCTGATCCTATTCATCCTCGTTATTCCCAGAGAGAAACTCAACATTTTCATCTCTGCTACCTCCAGCTCTGCCTCCTGTCTGTTCCTCAGCGGCACTGTTTCTAAACCATACGACATCTCTGGCCTCATCACCATCTTGTACACTTTTTCTTTAATTCTTGCTGATACTCTCCGATCACACATCAGACCGGACACTTTTCTCCATCCATTCCAACCTGCCTGCACACGCTTCTTCACCTCTTTTCCACACTCTCCGTTGCTCGGGATTGTTGAGCCCAAGTACTTAAAATCCTCCACCTTCCTTATCTCTGCTCCCTGTAACCTCACCGTTCCTCTTGGTTCCTTCTCATTCACACACATGTATTCTGACTTACTGAGGCTAACCTTCATTCCTCTCCTTTCCAGGGCATACCTCCACCTCTCTAGATTTTCCTCCACTTGTTCTCTGCTCTCACTACAGATCACAATGTCATCTGCAAACATCATAGTCCATGGAGATTCTTGTCTAACCTCGTCTGTCAGCCTGTCCATCACCATCGCAAACAAGAAGGGGCTCAGAGCTGACCACTGATGCAGTCCCATCTCCACCTTGGATTCTTCGGTCACGCCGATAGCAGACCTCACCACTGTCTTACATCTCTCATACATGTCCTGCACCACTCTAACATACTTCTCTGCCACTCCAGACTTCCTCATGCAAAACCACAGTTCTTCTCTCAGCACCCTGTCATATGCTTTCTCCAGATCCACAAAGACACAATGGTATACTTCCATAGGTATATTATCAGGACCAACTGCCTTTCCACTCTTCATCCTCTTCAGTGCCTTCCTCATTTCACCATTACTAATTTTTGCTACTTCCTGCTTCTCAATCATTTTCTCCCTCCTTACTGTCCAACCGAGCATACAAGTCATCATACGCCCTCTGTTTGGCCTCTTGTATGCTAGGTTGGACAGTAAAGAGGGAGAAAATTATTTTTACAAGTTGGCACAGCAGAGAAATAGAGATGGGAAGGACGTCCAGCCAGTTAAGAGTGATTAAAGACAGAGTGGGAAACGTGTTGACTGATGACAGAAGTGTGCTGGGAAGATGGAAAGAGTACTTTGAAGAGCTGATGAATGAGGAAAATGAGAGAAAAAAAAGAGTAGAACAGGTGACTGTTGAGGACCAGGAAGTAGCAAAGATTAGTAAGGGTGAAGTGAGAAGGGCATTGAAGAGGATGAAGAATGGAAAGGCAGTTGGTCCTGATGACATACCGGTGGAGGTATGGAAGTGTCTAAGCAAGGTAGCAGTAGATTTTCTGACAAGAACATTCAACATAGGTTTTAAACATCGATCCATGATGCTACGCTACTCAAAGCTTGATTAGCGTCTTTATAATCAGCAGCTTGTGGTTGTTATTGCTCCGTGCCTAGTCTGCATCATCAGCAGGTATCTCAGGGTCTTTATTGCCTTCTTTGTGGCGGTAAGGGTAAGACCTATCTTGTGCAGGAAGTTTCTTGTAGATGTTGCAACAAAACCCCTGCATCCAACCTCTATTGGCATCAGACTTGCTTTTCACCCTTTCATGCAAGCTTCATCTACCAAGTCCTGGTATTTTGCGGCTTTCAGTTCGTGTGAGATGTCAAGTCTATCCTCCCAGGGAACTGTAAGCTCGATTATGTGGATGGCTTTCGTTTCTCGAGATAATAGCAGCATATCTGGGTGCACCTGAGTAACTGCTATATCTTCTGGAAATTTCAACTTCCTCTGCACATCCACAAGAAGCTGCCAGTCGGAGGCTGGAGACAGGAGCCTGTTGCGGGCTTGCTCGGCTTGGTCTTCATCTCTCCTTCTTTCAGGAATTGGATGGGTTTTCCTGTATCCTGAATATTTTGATAGTTGACTTCCAGTCTGCGCTGGTCCACCACTATGGCAATCTCTCTTAAGACAGTGTCATGCCTCCATCGGTACCTCCCCTCTCCCAGAGCCTTAGGACATGCTGAGAGGATGTGATTCAGGGAGCAGTTGTTTCCTTTACACAGAGAGCATGAGGCGTCCTCCTCTTTTCCCCAAATCCGCAAGTTCGAATGTGTAGGAAGCAGGTCTGACACAGCACGTTGTAGGAAGCTAAGCTGACCTTGATCAGTGTTCCACAGTTCCTTCCATGTGAATGGGCGCTGGATGGCTGATTCCCATTTGGTCCAGCTGCCTTGGCTTCCTACCCCCACTGCTCTGACAAACCTGGTGTATTCCGCTTCTTTTCTAGTTTGTTGCACAACCATATCTCTTCTTGTCCGGTCATCTGCTGTGCTCCATCGCTTACCCTCGTAGTTGCCTAGGCCTAATCTTCCTTTGCAAACTGTTGCCACCAGCTCTTGATGACGCAGGTCCTCCTCTGCCACTTGGACTGCTTTGCGAGGATTCCATTTTCTACCAGCCTTCACAGTTTCCCCTGCTTGCTGCACTACTGTGTCCTTAGACAAACGTAGGGTAGAAATGGCCCTAACTTTTGCAGTCTGAAATTCTTCAATCACAGATGACAGAGGCAAACTTAGCTTAGCTGACCTGCTGTAAAGATTTACAGTGCTGTAGCTTGGTGGAACTCCCAGCCACTTACGCAGAAATCTGCTGCACAGTCGTTCCATTGACTCCACTGTAGAGAAGGCCATGTCGTAGAGCAGGAATGGCCACTGCAGTCTAGGGATAATACCGTACTGGAAGCACCATGCTTTGAAGCGGCCTTGAAGATAACTTCCATCTATTGTTTGAAGCCACTTCTTGAGCGCTTTTTGGACATCTCTGCTGTTTTCTATGTCTCCCAATGACTGGTCAAAGCATTTCCCCAGGCATTTAATGCTCTCATCCTGGATTGTGGGAATCTTTTCATCTTGGATAATGAAAACATGTGAACCAAGCTGGCCTTTGATAATAGTGAGGCTCCTTGACTTGGGTGGCTTGATTTTCATTCTAGCCCAGTCCACCATCTTTTCAGAAGTGTGCTTGTGCCCATTTTTAAAGAACAAGGGAAATGTGCAGAGTTGTGGCAACTACAGAGAGATAAACTTGATGAGCCATACGATGAAGTTATGGGAAAGAATAGTGGAAGCTAGACTAAGAAACAGACGTCAGCATTTGTGAACAACAGTTTGGTTTCATGACAAGAAAGAGCACCACAGATGAAGTGTTTGCTTTGAGGATGTTAACAGAAGTACAGAGAAGGTCAGAAGGAGCTGCATTGTGCCTTTGTGGATCTGGAGAAAGCATATGACAGGGTGCTGAGAGAGGAACTGTGGTATTGCATGAGGAAGTCTGGAGTGGCAGAGAAGTATGTTAGAGTGGTGCAGGACATGTATAAGAGATGTAAGCCAGTGGTGAAGTGTGCTGTCGGTGTGACAGAAGAGTTCAAGATGGAGATTAAACTATATCAAGGGTCAGCTCTGAGCCCCTTCTTGTTTGTGATGGTGATGGACAGACTGACAGACGAGGTTAGGCAAGAATCTCCATGGACTATGATGTTTGCAGATGACATTGTGATCTGTAGTGAGAGCAGAGAACAAGTGCAGGAAAATCTAGAGAGGTGGAGGTATGCCCTGGAAAGGAGAGGAATGAAGGTTAGCCTCAGTAAGCCAGAATACATGTGTGTGAATGAGAAGGAACCAAGAGGAACGGTGAGGTTACAGGGAGCAGAGATAAGGAAGGTGGAGGATTTTAAGTACTTGGGCTCAACAATCCCGAGCAACGGAGAGTGTGGAAAAGAGGTGAAGAAGCGTGTGCAGGCAGGTTGGAATGGATGGAGAAAAGTGTCCGGTGTGATGTGTGATAGGAAGGTCTCAGCAAGAATGAAAGGAAAAGTGTACAAGACGGTGTTGAGGCCAGTGATGTTGTATGGTTTAGAAACAGTGGCCCTGGGGAAAAGACAGGAGGCAGAGCTGGAGGTAGCAGAGATGAAAATGTTGAGGTTCTCTTTGGGAGTAACGAGGATGGATAGGATCAGGAATGAGTACATCAGAGGGACAGCACATGTAAGACGTTTTGGAGACAAAGTCAGAGAGGCTAGATTGAGATGGTTTGGACATGTACAGAGGAGGGATAGTGAGTATATTGGTAGCAAGATGCTGAGGTTGGAGAGGCAGAAGGTCTAGAGGAAGACCAAAGAGAAGATTTATGGATGTGGTGAAGGAGGACATGAAGGCAGGTGGAGTAAGAGTAGAAGATACAGAGGATAGTGTGAGATGGAGGTGGATGGTTTGCTGTGTCGACCCCTGAAGGGAAAAGCCGAAAGGGAAAATGAGAAGAAAAGAAGAGTGAGTGTGTGTGTGTGTGAGAGAGAGAGAGAGAGAGAGAGAGAGAGAGAGAGAGAGAGAATGAATGTGTTTGTATGAGAGAGGGAGGGTATGTGTGAGTGAATGTTTTTGAGAGTGAGTGAGCATTTGTAAGAGTGAGAGACAAAGAGTGAGTGTGTGTGTGTGTGAAAGAGAGCGAGAGAGAGAGAGCGATCATGCTTACCCTTTATTCTGTTGAATTTTTCCAGTTTGTCTCTGGTGGATTTTATTAGCTGTATGTTTTTTGCATTTTTTGTTTGTTTTTCCATTATGAATTAGTACGATTACGTCAAGCGATTAGTGAAGAACCGCAAACCGTCCACAAATCTGATATGTTTATTTCATAAAATATGTATCTTGATTGTTTTTCCTTGGCTCGCTACTTAAAATTCGTACAATCTAAATTTTATTGTATTTAATTGTTTAAATAAGTCACACAGCTTCCGCGTTGAATCACTGTTGGTCTGACAAATTTGACTCACATTCAGCAAGTCCTCTTCTTCTTTGGCGATTTCCGACGGCTGGCATCCTTGGTTTTACAATGCTGCCCCCATGTGGTTTCATTCGACGACTACGGAGAACAGATGTAGTAGTCGAATGAAACCACATGGCGGCAGCATTGTAAAACCTAGGATGCCAGCCGTCGGTTTTCTTTATTCGACTAGTGACGCTCAGGATTTTGGAACGTTTGATAGTTAATACTACCTGTTCTTTTGCTGTTTTCGTTTGTTTGTGGGGTTTTTTTTGCTAATTTATCAGCTTTTAACTTTATAAATATCCCCGTGTGTGCTTGAACCCATATAAATATTACCTCCTCCCCCTGACAAAGTATTATCGTCATCATCCGCTTCTTCCGAGGTCGGATCACTGGGGCAGCAACCTAAGCAAAGAGGTTCAGACATCCCTCTCCCCAGCCACTTCCTCCAGCTCTTCCGGAGGGACACAGAGGCATTCCCAGACAAGCCGAGAGACATAGTCCCTCCAGCGTGTTCTAGGTTGACCCCAAGGTCTCTTCTCGGGTTGGACAAGCTCAAAACACCACACGAGAGACGTTAGAGAGGCATTCTTACCAGATGCCCGAGCCACCTCAACTAGCCACTCTCAATGCAGAGGAGCAGCAAATCTACTCTAAGCTCTCCCCGGATGGCAGAGCTTCTCACCTTATCTCTAAGGAAGAGCCTCACCACCCGGTGAAGGAAGCTCATTTCAGTCGCTTGTATCCACAATCTTGTTCTTTTGGTCACGACCCAAAGTTTATGACCATAGGTGAGGGTTGGAACATAGATCAACTGGTAAATTGAGAACTTTACCTTGCGGCTCAGATCCCTCTTCACCACGACAGACTCCACTACTGACTACACTACAGGCTCCATTTAACAGCAGAGGCTGCAGCGATCCATCTGTCTATCTCCCGCTCTATCCTTCCCTCACTTGTGAACAAGACCCCAAGATACTTAAATTCTACTTGGGGCAGGACCTCATTCCTGACCTGGAGGGTGCATTCCACCCTTGTCCGACTGAGAACCATGGCCTCAGATTTGGAGGTGCTGATTTTCATCCCGGCTGTTTCGTACTCGACTGGGAATTTCTCCAATGAGAGCTGGAGGTCCCGACTTGATGAAGCCAAAAGGACATCATCCGCAAAAAGCAGAGACAAGATCCAATGGCCACCACACCAGAACTGCTCAATGCCTTTGCTGTGCCTAGAAATTCTGTCCATAAAAATTATGAACAAAATCGGTGACAAAGGACAGCCCTGGCAGACTCCAACCCTCACCGGAGACGAATTCGCCCTGTTGTTACGAATACGAACCAAACTCTGGCTCTGGTGATACATCGATCGAATTGCCCGTAGCAACGGATCCGAAAAGCTGTACTCCTGGAGCTTGCCCCACAAAATAACCCGAGGGACCTAAAGCCTTCTTCAAATCCACAAAACACATGTGGACAGGTTGGACAAACTCCCAAGCCCCTTCCAAGATCATGTGGAGCGTATAGAGTTGGTCAAGAGTGCGGCCAGGACGAAAACCATATTGCTACTCCTGAATCTGAGATTCGACTGTCAGTCGGATCCTCCTTTCCAGTACCCCGACATAGACTTTCCCGGGGAGGCTGAGGAGTGCGATTCCTCAATAATTGGAACACACCCTCCAGTCCTTCTTTTTAAAAAGTGGGACTACCACTCCGGTTTGCCAATCCAGAGGTACTGCCCCTGATGACCACGCCATGTTGCAGAGACGTGTCAACCAAGACAGTCCTACAGCATCCGGAGCCCTGAGATATTCATGACGGATCTCATCCAACCCCGGAGCCCGACCACCGAGGAGCTTTTTGACTACCTCAGTGACCTCTACTCCAGTGAAGGACCCCGGGCACCCCGCCCAAACCACGGCGGTGGGTTTGAGGAGGTGCTGAAAGTATTCCCTCCAGTTCCCGACAACATCCCCCTTCGATGTGAGCAAAACTGCTTCCCCCTCCTGAGACGACTAAGTATTGTATTTGTTATTAATATTTCACATGTTGCTTCATATGTTCGCTGTGCCTCTGATGTCTGCAGTTATTAAACTCCGGTACTGGATATGCTGTATTATTTATTTGTTTCATATTCAGGATTACTAGGTCTAACTTGGCTTGTTGCCAGTGCTGTATTGGTAAAAAAAAAATAATAAGTGGGTGTACTATGAGGCTGCTTTGGTATCTTAACGAGACAGCGAAGCCTTTCTAGGAGGTGCGTAGCAGCGCCTTCTGCCCAAGGTGCGCATAGTGCTGGGGAAGGGTGTGGGAGAGGGGTCCCCGTCCCATAGGGAATTTTTTTTTTTTTTTAATTTCAATGCTGTAGATGCCATTTGGTGACCATTTGCAGCATGTAACATGAAATATTATAAAAATTTATCCTACTGTAGTAGTTGTACATGTACTGTACTACATGTAGTTGTTGCCATGTGTCTGAGAGCAACAGTTTTATATACTGAGACCAATCTAAAAATCTAAAATGTAAAGAAACAAGATAATTTGAAATACTAAAGGCTTTTAATTACATTATACACAATGAATCAAGATATAATATTGTAAAATAACAGAAGTGCAGCTTTACAACACCACATCATGCATATACGGTCCATGCCAACCTTTAACTTTTCAAGCCTGCACTTAACTGGCTGTACAAATTCCTGCTGATGTTCTCATAAACCTGAAACATACACAATGTGATATTAGTAAAAATAGCATTAAATAAAGTCGTACACCTACAAGATGTACATGTAGCACTATTATACTGAATCAAGTATTGCTTAATGTTTCTATAATTAAAATTATGTACATTTGTATTTAAGAAATTTAATATTGTAATAACATATTGACATTCAGAAAATACAAAACTACTAAGTCATTAAAATAAAAATTCTAAGCATCAGAAAAAAATCTACTTATGATGTATGTTTTAAACTTTGGCACAAACATGAATACTGAAATAGAACTCCATATTGAGCAAAATAAGCTATTTAAATATATTAAATACACATAAACATTAGAATAGTGTGAGTGCATCTAGTGCTTTTATTAGCATATTGTGAAGCCTTAATCATTAATACATGCATATTAAATTTTTAAGGTGGAATTAAAAGTGGAGCATCATCCGCGCATGCGCAGAACTGTATCATACACAACTAGTCCTCATCAGACCTGTGACCCTATGAGCAGTATATCTATTTATATAGAACAATATTAAGGCCATCATAGCGATGCCCATTGGCCTGATGGGCATATATGCCGCACGTATAACACTTCCAATGACACTCACGGCTCAGGAAAGAAACTTTAAAAGTTTACAATAATAACATGCAATATTGTTTATCATATAAATCACATTAATATGATCATTATGCTGGAGAGAAGTGGAATGTAATTTACTGGAATCTGGACTGATTTGGACCTGAGGCTAAGTCCACAAGTTGTGTAACGTCATTTTTTTCAGAGTTGACACATATTATTGCCGTGTTTCGCAAAAAAAAAAAAAACATATCTGGTTAATGTGCCTTGTTGGAGATCAGGTTCATGGGATGACTTCCCTCTTTTGCTCATTGTTTTAATTAATGTTTCATGGAAAAGGTCAGTAAATTTCTGCGCAGTTAGTAACATGAATCCTGGTTTTGTTTTTACCTGGAATTTCCATGTCCGTAGTGGTTAGCACGTCCGCCTCACAGCAAGAAGGCCCGGGTTCGATTCCCGGCCTGGGCGTTTCTGTGTGGAGTTTGCATGTTCTCCCCGTGCTTGTGCGGGTTTCCTCCGGGTGCTCTGGTTTCCCCATAATCCAAAGACGTGCACTGTAGGTTAATTGGCCGTTCTAAATTGACCGTAGTTTCTCTCCTGCAGCGGCACTGGAACCCAGTCGTATCGGCACTTGCCTTTCCATTGGATCCTTCCGGTGGCGCCGAGACAGGGGGGGACTTGCTGCTTGGGTAACAGCCTGTCCCTCATTACTCCCTACCCAGGCTCTGTGCACTGGGGAGTATCACCAGTCGGGATACTGGCCAGAGCGCAGCCATAGTCCTTCGGGACTGACGGAGGCCTACGCTCTATATATATATATATATATATATATATATATATATATATATATATATATATATATATATATATACATACACACATATACAGACGCTCCCTCACTTTTACGAACATCCGGAGATACAACATCCGGTCCAAGGTCAAGAGTGAAAGTGAAATGAAATTGAAGAACAAATAGAAATAGAAATTGAATAAAATCTATAGTAAGATATATCATAAATATAAGTATGAAATATGATTAAACATTATCCTGAGGTACACTTAATACTAGGCTCCGGCAGAGGGGCGTGGCCGATGTGCTTTACACAGGAGGTCCGGGAAGAGAAGCAGAATCGATTTCTGAACACCTGCCAAAAGTTTCAAAGAAGAAACAAATTGACTTCAGTATTATAATGAACTGGATAAGAGTGAAACTCTGTCAATCGAAACAAAACTGAAGAGGTTGTAAGTATGTATGTAAGCTAAGCTAAAGCACTAAAGCTAAACTAAATAGCTAACAGCACTGTGAACACCTTTAACAATGAGGTCATGAGCCACTTCCGTAAGGTTTTGAAAAGAAGGCAGAAACAAGCCACGTTAGAAATGTTTTTCAAGACAAGAAAGTCATCCATGCAAAGCGGTAGAAAGAGGAAAAAACACCTTTGGCTGATTTACCTGAAGCTGTCATTGAAAGGGAAACCTCCGCTTCTCTCCCTCTCCAACATTTACATATGCCAACTGCTCACCACCACAAAGGTTAAAATTCTTATCTTTATTGTTCTTATGTTTTAACTTTTCTGTGGTTTTCATTTTAGTGTGTTATGGTCTCTCAGAAAAGAGTTGTGCATTGAAATGCGCGTTGGAGAGGGGCGTGGCTCTAACACACTCATCTATGAAAATGCTTTATTGTGCTTATTGTTCACAGGTTTTAGTGATTTAGTGCTCCAGTTATTGTTTCTAGTGCACTAATGCCCGTGCACTCGTGCCTTCCCTGTGAACAATAAAGCACAGCTGTTTTCATAGATGAAATGGGGAAATCGTATTCACTGAGAGATTCGGAGAAACACAGAAATCAAACTAAAGCTTGAACTGCTTGCGCACAGAGATGAGTGCTCAAGATGGACAGTCTTCTAGCACTGGGAAGAGTGCTGCTAGTCTGGAAAGCCTGTGATTAAATGGAAATGACTAAATGTGTGTGTGTTTAGCACTCCATCCCGCATGTTTGAGCCTCTCCAACACACATTTCAATGTGCAACTCTTTTCTGAGAGAACATAACACTAAAATAAAAACCACAGAAAAGTTAAAAAAGTCTCTCACAACACAAACCATGAGATAGTGTACTGTATTCAATTATCTTTTTCACTTAATTTGAGGACTTATGGTATGAGTTACTGTACCGTTAACTTCTGTTCAAAAGACAACGGAACGGATTAAGACCGTTTACATTATTTGTAATGGGAAAAGCGGATTGGAAATTCAAACAAATTGGAATCTGAGCAGCCATCTGAAACGGATTAAGTTTGAGTACCGAGGCTCCACAGTCTGTATAAGTCAATAAAGTCAACTAACCCTTCCGATAATCAATTGCAGCGAAGATGTCATGTGGGCAGGCAGAAGGTGGTGCATAATGGGGGGGGGGGCGTATGACCCTGGGAAACATGCTTTTTGCCATACTGTCCACGGATTAAATGTAATTACGCATCCACTCCTGTAGTTGTCAGTGGCGCTCTCATTGTTGTGCTATGGTGTAGGGAAAAAGCATCGAGCAAACGAAATGAAGTGCAGTAAACACTATTTATACGTGCACGCGGGGTGCTGAGGGGGTGTGAATGTTTTTTTTTTTTCCAAGAGGGGGTGTCACAGAAAATAATTGAGAAGCACTGCACAAGGTGTTCTCGGAGCGCACAGGAATACAAGCAGAAGAATATGAGGCTAACCTTGCCAGGAAAAGCCATTTCGAGGAGAGCTCGTAATTCAAAATTTTGCTTGTTGGATGGGGGAGATTTTTGGTGGGATCAAAGTTCGAATCATGGAAAATTCGTCATATGGGACACTTGTAAGTCAAGGTACCACTGGAATGATGATAATCCATAGACAATGGGCAGTGGTGGCTTAGTGGTAAGGTGCTGGATCACTGACTCCAAGGTTGGAGGTTCAAGTTTCACTATCACCGGGTTGTCACTGCCCCCAGTGCAGCGAATTGGGTTAAAAAAATGGTTTATCAAAGCCCAGCCAAGACTCTAACTGTTTATGGCGAGAGGTTCATGTAAAAGAACCATTGCTGACTTTCTTCAAGAGTATGCTGCATAGCCATCAGCATGTTTCTTGCCTACAATGGCCTGGTGAGCTGTCCAGTGTGTACTCGCCGAGAGTTGGCTGAGATGAGCGCCAGCCTGTCTGTTAGCCTAATTAGGATTAAGTTGTTAAGAAAATGAATGAATAAATAATCCATAGATGATGATAATAGGAGCGGGCGGCATAGTGCCGCAGTGATTAGCACATCTGCCTCAACAGAAAGAAGCCCTTGGGTGTGATTCCCGGGCTTGGGGAATTTCTGTAATGAGTTTGCATGATCCGTCCCTGCCTGCATAAGTTTCCTCTAGGTAGTCCGATTTTCTTCTACAGTCCAAAAATATGCTTATCAAGTGATTGGCAGTTACCACTTGGCCCGAAGTGTCAATGTGCTTGTTCAGTGTATACCCAGCCTTCGCACAGGTTTGGCTGAGATGGAGGCCAGACTCACTGTGACTCTAATTAAGACACAATAAGGACACAGTCTCTTTTTTAAATTAATGAATGAATAATAAAAGCTCTCACAAATCTGCTGTAGGGAACTGCAGTGCTTTGCACAGTTTCACCTGAAAGATTTTTGTTATGGTCTGTGTTGTAAGAGACTCTGATTTTGGTGGCTCTAACACGTGCTCTCTCTCTCTCTCTCTCTCTCTCTCTCTCGCTCTGTCTCTCTCTCTCTCTCTCTCTCTCTCTCCCTCTCTCTCTCTCTTTATGCACTCCCTGCTGCTGGCGAGGAGCGTGGCTGTCACACGCAGACGGATTTTCTTTATAGCCGAGCAGCACACTCCTCCCAGTGCTAGAAGATTGTCCCTCTTCACGATCCTGTTTCCACTGTTTCTCTCTGGCTCCTGGTTCTTAGCACCGTGCTCGGCCCGCTCTGAGGTTCTCTTAGCTTATGGTTTTCGTGTTTCTCCTCATCTCTAACAGTGGCTTTCCTTGTGCTCTCGTGCCTTCCCTGTCAACAATAAAGCTCATTCATTATCATACTCTGTCTCCTGCAGTGTTGGATCCGGCTGAATGTTTCTGTAATCACAATTTTTCTTTTTTGGATTTTAATAGACTGTATTAACATTTAATAGACTTTATTAACAACCAGAATTTAACCTATCCAAAGTGAGCACGTACACTCGGAGCAGTGGGCTGCCACACACATTGCGGCACCCAGAGAGCAGATGGGGGTGAGACGCCTTGCTCAAGAGCACTTCAGTCAAGAAGGTAGAGACAGGGACTGTGAAGACTGTAAAACAGGGAACATGATATAGCAATGAGGGCTGAAAGTTGAAGCGATTCACCTCTGTTACCAGGCGATGCCACATGTTGACACGAGCACGCCCCTTGTCACTTTCTGTGTGAATTCGACTTTCGTCAGGATTTTACTCTAGCACACCCACACACACACACACACACACACACACACACACACACACACACACACACACACACACACACACACACACACACACACACACACACACACACACACACACACACATTAACGTGACACCTGTGAGTGTGCTTAGATATTATTTTCCTCTTCAAGGTCTCTCACAGTGAATGAGGAATGAAGGCATATAATTAGAGGAATATATATTTTTTTACTTTACATTAGACATCAAATAAACATGACATTATCACTGAAAAGGTAAGAGTGGAAATGTGAATATGAATAAAGAATACCAAGTGAGTACTCTTCAGATGCAAACCCCATACAAACCCATGCTTACTGTAACTATAACACACACACACACACACACACACACACACACACACACACACACACAGTGGGGGGCAGGGGGGAGAGAGAGCGCAATTATTAGCATATAGTATATGAAGCTGTAGCGAGATTTATTTTCAATGTAAAGGGTAAACAGACTGTGAGTCTCCACAGCCAAGGTTCTCCTTGATCTTCATTTTGTTCTTCATCAGTGAGTTGGGTGGACACACACAAAAGCAGAGCGAGAGAGAGCGAGAGAGAGAGAGAGAGAGAGAGAGAGAGAGAGAGAGTGTGTGTTTTTACATAGCTCAAGTTTTACATATCACAACTCTGCAGTGTATGACCATAATGCAGCCGTGAGGGGGGGCACAAGCCAGTGTTCACCCTCACGCCGGTCCCAAGCCCGGATAAATGCAGAGGGTTGCGACAGGAAGGGCATCCGGCGTAAAAGTTATGCCAAAATTCTCATGAAAATGATCAAAACCAAATCCATACCAGATCGGTCGAGGCCCGGGTTAACAACGACCGCCATCAGTGCTGTTAACTAACAGGGTGCTGGTGGAAATTGGACTACTGTTGGTCAAAGACGTCGAAGAAGGAGAGGCGGGAGGTGTGTCCGTAGACAGAGAGAGAAGAGGAAAAGCATGAGTTTAGGACTGAGAGTAGGGACTTTGAATGTTGGAACTATGAAAGAAAAAGCGAGAGAGCTGGCTGACATGATGCAGAGGAGGAAGGTGGACATACTGTGTGTTCAGGAGACCAGGTGGAAAGGTAGCAAGGCTCGAAGCTTAGGAGCAGGGTTTAAGCTGTTCATAGTGTGGATGGAAAGAGAAATGGAGTAGGAGTCAGCTTGAAGGAGGGGTTTGTCAGGAATGTCCGAGAAGTGAAAAGAGTGTCAGACAGAGTGATGAGTCTCAAGTCAGAAATTGAAGGCGTGATGTTCAATGTTGTAGTGCTTATGCCCCACAGGCAGGATGTAAACTAGAAGAGAAGGAGAGATTCTGGATTGAGTTAGATGAAGTAATGCAGAGTACCCCCAGAGGTGAAAGAGTGGTCATTGGTGCAGACTTCAATGGACATGTTGGTGCAGGCAACAGAGGGGACGAGAAAGTGATGGGCAGGTTTAGTATCCAGGACAGGAACACAGAAGGACAGATGTTGATAGATTTTGCAAAAAGGATGGAAATGGCTGTGGTGAATACTTTCTTCCAGAAGAAACAGGAGCATAGGGTGACGTATGAAATCGGAGGTAGGAGCACACAGGTAGACTACATCTTGTGTAGGCGATGTAATTTGAAGGAAGTCAATGACTGCAAAGTAGTGGTGGGTGAGAGTGTTGCCAAACAGCATAGAATGGTGGTGTGCAGGATGACGCTGATGGTGAGGAAGGTGAAGAAGGCAAAGGCAGAGTAGAAGATAAAGTGGTGGAAGCTGAAAAAGGAAGTGTCGTTTTGTCTTCAAGGAGGAGTTGAAACAGGCTTTGGGTAGTCAGGAAGTGCTGGACAACCGCAGCCAATGTGATCAGGGAGACAAGTAGGAGAATACTTGGTGTGTCCTCTGGAAAAAAAGTAGATCAGGAGACTTGGTGGTGGAATGAGGAAGTGCAGGAGTGTGTACAAAACAAGAGGTTAGCTAAGAAGAAGTGGAACATAGAGAGGACTGAAGAGAGTAAACAGGATTATGGGGAGACAGCCTAAGGCGAAGGTAGCGGTGTCAAAAGCCAAACAGAGGGCGTATGATGACTTGTATGATAGGTTGGACAATAAGGAGGGAGAAAATGATTTATACAGGTTGGCACAGCAGAGAAATAGAGATGGGAGGGACGTGCAGCAAGTTAGAGTGATAAAGGTCAGAGAGGGAAATGTATTGACTGATGACAGAAGTGTGCTGGGAAGATGGAAAGAGTACTTTAAAGAGCTGATGAATGAGGAAAATGAGAGAGAAAAAGAGTAAAACGGGGGAGCGTTGAGGACCAGGAAGTAGTAAAGATTAGTAAGGGTGAAGTGAGGAGTGCATTGAAGAGGATGAAGAGTGGAAAGGCAGTTGGTCCTGATGATATACCGGTGGAGGTATGGAAGTGTCTAGGGGAGGTAGCAGTATATTTTCTGACAAGAATATTCAACAAGGTCTTAGAAAGTGAGCAGATGCCGGAGGAATGGAGGAGAAGTGTGCTGGTGCCCATTTTTAAGAACAAGGGAGACGTGCAGAGTTGTGGCAACTACAGAGGGATAAAGTTGATGAGCCATACGATGAAGTTATGGGAAAGAATAGTGGAAGCTAGACTAAGGGCAGAGGTCAGCATTTGTGAACAACAGTTTGGTTTCATGCCAAGAAAGAGCACCACAGATGCAGTGTTTGCTTTGAGGACGTTAATAGAGAAGTACAGAGAAGATCCGAGGGAGCTGCATTGTGCCATGGTAGATCTGGAGAAAGCATATGACAGGGTGCTGAGAGAAGAACTGTGGTATTGTATGAGGAAGTCTGGAGTGGCAGAGAAGTATGTTAGAGTGGTGCAGGACATGTATGAGAGATGTAAGACAGTGGTGAGGTGTGCTGTCGGTGTGACAGAAGAGTTCAAGGTGGAGGTGGGACTGCATCAAGGGTCAGCTCTGAGCCCCTTCTTGTTTGCTATGGTGATGGACAGGATGACAGACAAGGTTGGACAAGAATCTCCATGGACCATGAAGTTTGCAGGTGACATTGTGATCTGTAGTGAGAGCAGAGAACAAGTGCAGGAAAATGTAGAGAGGTGGAGGTATGCCCTGGAAAGGAGAGGAATGAAGGTTAGCCTCAGTAAGACAGAATACATGTGTGTGAACGACAAGGAACCAAGAGGAACGGTGAGGTTACAGGGAGCAAAAATAACGAAGGAAGAGGATTTAAAGTACTTAGGCTCAACAATCCAGAGCAATGGAGAGTGTGGAAAAGAGGTGAAGAAGCGTGTGCAGGCAGGTTGGAATGGATGGAGAAAAGTATCCGGTGTGATGTGTGATAGGAGAGTATCGGAAAGAATGAAGGGAAAAGTGTACAAGACGGTGTTGAGGCCAGCGATGTTGTATGGTTTAGAAACAGTGGCCCTGGGGAAAAGACAGGAGGCAGAGCTGGAGGTAGCAGAGATGAAAATGTTGAGGTTCTCTTTGGGAGTAACGAGGATGGATAGGATCAGGAATGAGTACATCAGAGGAACAGCACATGTAAGATGTTTTGGAGACTAAGTCAGAGAGGCTAGATTAAGATGGTTTGGACATGTACAGAGGAGGGATAGTGAGTAGTGAGAGGTAGTAGGATGCTGAGGTTGGAACTACCAGGCAGAAGGCCCAGAGGAAGACCAAAGAGAAGATTTATGGATGTGGTGAAGGAGGACATGAAAGTAGTTGGAGTAAGAGAAGAAGATGCAGAGGATAGGGTGAGATGGAGGCAAATGATTCGCTGTGGCGACCCCTGAAGGGAAAAGCCGAAAGGAAAAGAAGAAGGCAGTGTATGAACATGTGAACAAAGAAAGTTCATCTTATTTATATAAACAAGTTAATGTTGAGCCAATCATTCATTTTCTGAACTGCTTAATCCTAATTAGATGGCAGAGTGAGAGATTCATGTAAAAGAACAATTGTTGAGTTTTGACAAGAGTTGACTGCAAAGCCGTCAGTGTGTTTCTGCAGTGCAATGGCCTGGTGCGCTGTCCAGGCTCAGAGTTGGCTGAGATGGGCGCAAGCCTCCCCACAACCCTAATTAGGATTAAGCAATTAAGAAAATGAATGAACATTTGTATATTTGCTCTTCTGTATAGTAATATAGAACATCTGTATATGTTCCTATGCAAATTAATGCTAATTTATTCCCAACTTTTATGTTACCTTTATCTGTACATAACTGCTTCTAACTATACATACTGCACATACTGTTTATATATTGAACTTGCTGCTTTCTGCATTTCTGATTGGAAGCTAAACTTTATTTCATTACAATGTAGTTATATATGTGCAATGACAATCAAGCTGAATCTAATCTAATCAAGCTAATGTAGTGTAATTAGCCTCAGAATGATATCCAGCTAATAGGCTGACATTTTCTCACCTTTTCCATATAAACCTTTCATACCCATGAAGTTAAACGAACTCCTGGAGGACTAACAATAACAGGGATTTGTCTCAAAGGCTGTAGGTTGACTGGGAAGCAAGATATGCAAGGGTGTAGGCTGGTCTGACCGTGGGGTAGGGGTGCACATCTCTTCCTTTAAAGGGGAAATGAAATGCCGACTAAATAAGATGGTGGTAGCTTAAGTCTAGTTTATTGAAGCGATTGTGGCCTAAATTTTATATCATAGATAAACCATTTCACACACAGCGGTTTTGTATGATGTGCTTGTCATATAAGTTATCAGCCCGAAAGCCGCCGTTGCTAAGTGCCCACCTACACAAAGTTACTGTGACGTCACAGAGTTGGTACAAAGTACCACATTAAATATAGTGCATGCATATCACAGCATATTATAAGATATAAACAACATGGAATCTCACGCAAATAACACGCACAGTTTTTCAGCAGAAGACGGACGATTCATCTATTACTCTCACAAGATGAATCAAATACTATAGTTCAACCAAAAACATTCTCAAATATATTTCAAACTACATCTGCAAGTACACGAGCTAAATACATTTACAAATTGAGCTAAAGTTATTTATCTATTCAAAGGCAAAAACAAATATTAATACATATTTTCAGCACAAAAACATACTATTAATTTTATAAAAGTACTGAGCATTAGGATTGCAGATCCAGGCTGGATGGCTGATGATTACTTTAGCCATTCATTCTCTGTGCGTCACTGTTTGTGTTGTAACACATGTGTGGCAACCTGAGGCGGTACTAACAAACTGTGCTTTATTCTCACACTCGCACTTTGTTTGATTGACAGTGTTCAGCTATTATTGCTTACTGACAATATTATGTTTGTTGATTGGTCAGCTTGGGCTTGCACATGCGCAGTGCCCGTTACACGGTAACTTCCGGTTTACTTCCTGACTCTAGTCATGCGGAACTTATCGCCGACTTTCTCTTCAATAACATTCATTAAGTTTATTTATAAGATTGTGAATACACATAATTTCTTGTCCAGCGGAACTCAACTCCTGCTGTGGGGGGTGGGGTGGGGGGTGCATGTGCACCCTGTGCACACCCCCAGCCTACACCCTTGATATGGTTCAGAACCTTGGGACTCCGGAAAATTTTTGAATTCAAGAGCATGGTGAGACCATGAACACCGTGGTATAGAAAGTGGCACTATATCACTGCCTGGCATGTTCTACTTGGGATCACACTTGGAGTATGAAAACATGTGTGTGATGACTTATTTGGTGTGATGATACATACATGTGCTCTAGTGGGTATCCAGGTGTTACATGATATAAGATTGTGTGATGGATTGATCAAGATCCTATTTGATAGCATTAATGAAGCCTGGGAGGATCATTCTTGACTGGAGGGGCTCATAGTCAAAGTTAAGATATGTCTGGATAAGAAATTTTCTTTAAGTTTTGTGTAAGCCAGGCCGGTAGGTCAAAGTAAAACCAAAATGAGTGAAAAACAGAGACAATCCAGGTTTTTGTGATCAGCAAACATAATGAAACCCCCTTTTTTGCCCCCTCCCACCAATGTTTCCTCTTCAAGTGAAAGCTTAATAGTGAGAAGCACTGTACATTTAAGCCAGTTGTCAGACACTCTTATCCAGAATGACTTACAATTAGTATTTATATACCAGTGAGCAAGTAATGGTTAATGCTGCTCAAAGGAATGGCAATGGTGGTACTGGGGACTTAACCTTCAGGTCAACAACCCCAACTTTCAATGACAATGACCCATTATCCTAACCACTGAGCTTCCACTGCCCTTTCTATTCCATAGTGTAATTCCTCTAAGCCTGGGATAATTTCAAGAAGTGATGATTTCTAAACTGGACTTTTCACCACTACACTGAGGGAGAATGGCCTCCACTCCTGTGCCACATGCATCCATATCTCAGAATCAGGATGCTTGAGAATAGGAACGGTGATGAATGCTGATTTAATTTTCTCAAAGTATGGGTTAGCTGTCATGTCTTTCTTTGTATTTTCTTCTGTTTGTGGCTTGACCAAGACTTCCAGGATGGCAGCCTTCAACTCCCAGCAGGCACAGAAGCTATGACCATGGATTCAACTTAACTTCAACATTGCTAGCTGTAAGGCGATGACAGTTCCCCTGATTGGTCCGTGTAGCTCATCTTCGATCCTATAATGTAGCCCAGGAAAGCAACTTTGGTCATGTATGCTTCATTGAGAGGGACTAGATTGATATATGCTGTAGTTTTCCAGCATGTCCCATAGCACATTGTTTGCACAGGAAGACTAAGGGACACCAAAGACCCTGCACAGAAGACGATATACTTATTGCATTCCCTGGTGGTGTTGAATGCCATTTTCCATGTATTATTTTTGTGGATGTGCACAAGATTGTAATCATTTTGCTTAGGCCCAATTATATAAAGCATTTGGCGTCACATAATTGATCCATAGTTGAATGGACCAGTTTAAGTCAACATGGGTACGAGCCAATTACTTAGATCCCTTCTCATCATCATCATCTTTTTCCGATTATTCCAGGGTTGGGTTACGAGGGTCGGGTCGCAACCTCATTGTTTACAATGAGGTCCAGATGTCCCTCTCCCCAGCCACGTCCTCCAGCTCTTGCTGGGGACATTAAGGCATTCCCAGACAAGATGGGAGACATAGTCCCTCCAGTGTGTTCTAGGTCGACCCTGACGTCTCTTCCCGGTAGGACATGCTCAAAACACCACACCAGTATGGTGTTCGGGAGGCATTCTGCCCAGATGCCCAAGCTACATCAACTGGTCCCTCTCAATACCGAGGAGTAGGGGTTCTTCTCCAAGCTCTCCCCCGCCACCCGGCGAAGGAAGCTCATTTCAGCCGCTTGTATCCGCGATCTTGTTCTTTCAGTCACTACCCAAAGCTCATGACCATAGGTGAGGGTTGGAACTAGTGTTCCCTCTAAGCTGCGCGCGTGAGCAATTGAGCAGGTGCTCGCACACCTCAGCGCACAAGAAAATCTATGCAGCGCATAAAATAAAATTCAACATAAACATATTAATTGCGTTGTAACTCGGCGAATGACAGGTGTCCAGCCAATGATATGATAAGGTTCACTTCCGCTACGCAGCCAATCATAGCATTGACATTGCTACTACATTGTCATAGCCTACATGTGCCCTGCAGGTTAGCAAGCTAACACCAGTGTGGCGGAGTTAAGAGACGCAAATGCTAACCCCTTATCATGGCGAAACGAACGGGCAGCGACACATCCACTCACCAAGCCAAAGTAAAAAAGAAATGCGGTTCATTTAAGATGGAATGGCTGTCGGAGTATGTGCAAATAGAAGAACAAGCGGTGAAACTGGGTGATATTTTTTCTTTTTGGAGTGAGAAAGGTCTACTCTGCAAAACGTGCAGCGAAGCCAAAGTAGCAAGTGAGTTTTCAGAGGGAAAAATGTGGACTGAATGGAAGTTGGACTACCTCAAACGTCACATTCAGATTGTGAAAGAGGATTTAGTTTAATGAATCACATCAAAACAGCATCCAGAAATCGTCTTATAGTGGCACATCTGGACCAGCTGATGCGCATAAAATCAAAGCAAGAAGCAGACGAAGCCATCAACCTGGACAAAGTGTACAGCCATTGGAGAAGTGAGAAGGCCAGACGTAAACAATAAGGTACAATTTAAGTCAGATTTATGTGTATTCTAGTGACATTTATTAAGATTGTTTAATTATGGATATGAATCATTAAATGCTGTTACTACTAGATAATTTACAGGCAGTAGAAATGCTAATAAAAAACTGAGTAATTAGATATTTTACAGACAAAGAGTTACATGAATTTACACTGTATCACAAGCAACAGCACACGTCATTGTGCAAAATGTGAATGTTTTAACAAAACATAACAAAATGTTATGTCTGAAAGGTATATATGTATCATTTCTTCCAGAACTGGACCCTAAGCCAGGCAACAACTGGTCCTCTTTTAGGCCAAAGCAGGACTCTTTCCATTGCCAAAGCAGGACTCCTCCCATGGCTAAAGCAGGACTCTCACATATAACATACTACACATATCATGAAAAACAAGATTTTTGTCTTTAATTTTAAGTGGACCAAATCACTTATAATAAAAGTAAACTAATGAAAATTGCTGCTGCAATTTGATTCTTTTAATAAGCCATGTAACTTGCCATGATCTAAAACTTTGAAGTGTGATACTGGTGTTGTGGTGTGGCCACAGCGTGCACACCTGATGTTGCTCACAATGGTCCTCAGTGTGCTCAGGGAGCTTATGTGTTTGCTCGGACACATGAAAAATTAGAGGGAACATTGGTTGGAACGTAGATCGACTGGTAAATTGAGCGCTTTGCCTTGCAGCTCTGCTCCCTCTTCACCATGACGAACCAGTATAGGCTTCACTTTATAGCAGAGGATGCAGCGATCCGCCTGTCGATCTCCCACTCCATACTCCCCTCACTTGTGAACAAGGCCCCAAGATACCTGAACTCTTCCGCTTGGGGCAAGACCTCATTCCCGACCTGGAGGGTGCATTCCACCCTTGTCCGACTGAGACACATGGTCTCAGACTTGGAGGTACAGTACTGATTTTCATCCCAGCCGCTTCACACTCGACTGTGAATTGCTCCAATGAGAGCTGGAGCTCCCAGCTTGATGTAGCCAAAAGGACAATGTCATCCACAAAAAGTGGAGACTAGATCCGATTGCTAGCAAACCAAAACCCCTCAACACCTTGGCTGCGCCTGGAAATTCTGTCCATAAAATTATGAACAGAATTGGTGAGAAAAGATGAACTTGGCGGTCCCAATATGGACCAAACTCTGGCTCCGGTGATACAGCGATCGAATGGCCTATAGCAAGGGGTCCAGAATTCTATACTCCCAGAGCACACCCCACAGGATAGCCTGAGGGACCCGGTCGAAAGCCTTCTCCAAATCCACAAAACACATGTGGAAAGGTTGGACAAACTTCCAAGCCCCTTCCAAGATCCCGCGGAGCATATAGAGACTTTCTCGGGAAGGCTGAGGAGTGAAATTCCATGATAGATTTATGGTCTGTGCTAGTTGGTGGCTTTTAACTCTCTTTCTCTCTCTCCCTATGCACTGCAGCTGCTGGCGAGGGGTGTGGCTGTCACACTCAGAGAGTGCACCTGATTCCACTCAACAATCAACGGGCTATAAAGATGAGCGTCGCGCTCCTCCCCAGCATCAGAAGATTGTTCCCTCTATGTGATCCTGTCTCCCCGAAATCTCTCTGGCATCGCCAGCCCTACTCCCCTTACTCCGAGAAACACTCATCATCACCGCCAGCAAGGTATTCGGACATGATCGGCTTATATGCGCAGTTTCTCCACCAGTGCTCTCTAGTCTTCAGCCAGCAGCCGCTCACATACACCACCAACCAAGCCAAGACCACGTTTGTGATGAGCCTGCTCACAGATCAAGCCTCGTCCTGAGTGTTAGTGGTTGCTACCCATACCCTGGAGTTATGCTCGCACTTCGATCGGTTCATGATGGAGAGGAAGAGTCTTCGATCATCCGGCAAAAGGGGAGGAGGCGAACATTCAGCTGCTGCAAATCCAGCAAGGCTCGCAATCAGCGTCTGAATATGCGATCAGATTCTGGATCCTTGCTGTAGAAAGCGACTGGAATGACCCTGCGCTCCGGGGGGGTCTTCCTGCAGGGGCTGAAAGAGAGGCTGAAGGAAAAGCTCACGGCACGAGATGAGACAGAGATGCTGGAAGCTCTGATCTCCTTGACTACAATGCTGGCCAACCGGCTAAGAGACAGAGACAGATCCCAGGAAGAGTGGATTAGCCTCGTCTACAGGTTCCCGAGCGCCTCCGTGAGGCCCAACACTGCATCACCTCGAACCTCCACGCAGTCCCCCCCCCTCCGATGGAGGATGACTCCCACAAGCCCATGCAGCTGGGCCACACCAGGCTGATGGCAGAGGAAAGGTATCTGTGACTGACCAATGTTTTTTCATTTACTGCGCAGAAAAGGGGCATTATGTCACCCATTGCCCAGCGCGGCATGGGTCCGACAGCCAGGAGAGGAGCAGCACTGAGAGAATCCTCCAAGACGCCCAGGAAGCGCCTGCAGGTTCAAGGTATGCTGCACTCTGCACAACATACCTACTCAGTCAACGTCCCGAGGGAGGACCATGATTTGAAAGAGATGTTCAGTAAGGACTGGGTCCATTTGCTACCACCTCACCGAGCATACGATTGCACCGTTGAGTTACTCCCAGGTTCCACGCTCTCTTCTCAGTGACTCTATAACTTCTCAAAGCTGTAGAAGGAATACATGAAAACTTATATAACTGAGTCACTGGCTGCAGGTCTTAGCTGGCCCTCATCGTCCCCGGTAGGCGCCGGGTTTTTTTTTGTCGAGAAAAAGGACAAAACCCTGAGACCCTGCATTGATTACACAGGCCTGAACCTTATCACTGTAAAGAATAAGTACCCTCTCCCTCCCATAGACTTGGCCGTCACCCCTCTCCATAACGCAACCATTTTTTTTCTAAGCTTGACCTCAGCAATGCCTACCACTTAGTCCGGATTCGGGAGGACGACGAGTGGAAGACGGCTTTTAAAACGCCTCTGGATCACCTCGAGTATCTGGTCATGCTGTCCGGTCTAACCAACACCCCATGAGTTTTCCAAGCCCTGGACAATGACGTGCTCAGGGACATGTTGAACCGCTTCATGTTCATTTACCTGTACGACATCCTGATCTTCTCTAAGGACCACGACGTGCATCTCTGTCATGTGAGAATGGTTCTAATGAGGCTCCTAGAGAATTGATTATTTGTCAAAGCTGAGAAGTGTGAGTTCCATGCCTCCTCAGTCTCATTCCTAGGGTATATCGTGGAGAAGGGGGATCCAGCGAAGGTCAATGCGGTGACGGAGTGGCCAGCTCTGGGAACTTGGAAACAGCTGCAGAGATTCCTGGGGTTCACCAACTTCTATCAGAGATTTGTACAGGACTCTAGCTGCCAAGCAGCCCCTCCTCAAACAGCTGACATCGCCCAAAGTACCCTTCAAGTGGTCCCCTAGTGCACAGGTGGTGTTTGACAGATTGAAGGCGAAATTCGTTAATGCACCTGTAGTGATCCATCCGGACCCCTCGCTGCAGTTCATGGTGGAGGTGGAAGCTCGGACTCGGGGGTGGGGCGATCCTCTCTCAGCGATCCCCGACAGATCAAAAATTACACCCGTGCGCCTTCTTCCCACATTGCTTGTCCCCGGCGGAACGGAACTATGACTTTGGGAACTGTGATCTGCTGGCGGTGTTCTTGGCACTCCAAGAGTGGTGGCACTGGCTGGAAGGGGAAGCCCACCCTTTCATGGTCTGGACCGACCACAAGAACCTGTCCTACCTTCGTACGGCCAAGAGGTTTAACTCCCGTCAGGCACGATGGTCCCTCGACCTGGGGATATTCACCTTTACTCTGACGTACCGCCCCGGCTCCCGGAACACTAAACCCAACACTCTCTCCATCAAGTCCTTTCTGATTGAAGACACCACCACGGAGACCATCCCGTCCACCTCCTGCGTACTAGGAGCCGATCGATGGGAGGTTAAACGCCTAGTTCAGGACACCCAGCAAGGGGGAACCAGAGCCCGCCAAGCGCCCCCAAGATCGGTTATATGTCCCCCCGCCAGCCAGACCCCCAGTGCTCCAGTGGGCTCACTCGTCTAAATTGGCCTGACACCTCGGAGTCCACCTCTTTCTTCTCCAACAATGCTTCTGGTGGCCAACCATAACAGCTGACACCAGGGAGTTCATTGGAGCTTGGACCACCTGTGCAGGTCATCCCATCATGCACCCTTGGGCCTCCTCCAACCCTTAACCATATCTCATCGCCCCTGGTCGCACATTGTGGTGGACTTTATCACAGGGTTACCTCCGTCTGAGGGCAACACAGTCATCCTGATTATAGTAGACTGCTTCTCTCGGGCGGTCCACTTCGTTGCCCTACCCAAGCTCCCCTCAGCGATGGAAACAGCTGGCCTGCTGGTCCAACACATGTTCCGCCTCCATGTAATCCCCCAGAACGTCGTTTCGGATCAGGGCCCCCAGTTCACATCTAGAGTTTGGAAGGCGTTCTGCAACACCCTGGGAGTCTCTTGCAGTTTGACCTCCGGCTACCACCCTCAATCTAACAGGCAGGCAGAGCGGACAAATCAGAGCCTCAAATCCTCCCTGCACTGCTTCGCCTCCTGCTTCCCAGCCTCCTGGTCCACACATCTCCCCTGGATTGAATACTCACTGAACTCTCTGGTTTGTGCCGCTACAAGGATGTCCTCCATTATGGTGGTCAATGGGTTCCAGCCCCCCCTATTCCCCAGCCAGGGGGTTGAAGTGTCTGTCCCATCCATCTAGGCACACTTTTGCAGAGCACGCTGGGACTGGAAAGAGGCTTGTGCCGCCCTGGAACGGTCAGCAGCCTAAAATCAGAGGATCACCGATCGCCACCAGACCCCAGCGCCACCCTACACAGTTGGGCAATGGGTTTGGCTCTTCTCCAGGGACCTGCCCCTGCAGATAGACTCCAAGAGGTTGGCCCCCAGATACATCAGGCCCTGTCATCGAACGGATTATAAACCCCAGTGCTGTCTGACTCAAGCTCCCAGCCTCACCCAAGGTGCACCCAGTGTTCCACGTGTGCCTGGTCAAGCCCGTGGTAGAAAGCCCCCTCCACCTCCCCTACCGACCCCCTCACCACCTCCTCCCTGCTGGGTTGATGGGCATCCAGCATACACAGTGAATTGGATCCTCGACGTGCGCAGGAGGGGTCGAGGGTTCCAGTATCTGGTGGACTGGGAGGAGTATGGGCCCGAGGAATATTCCCGGATTCCACATTCCCTAATCCTGGTCCCAGACTTGCTGGCGGAGTTCTCTCATCGGTTCCTCGACAAGCCTGGGCGGGCGCCAGGTGGCACCCCTGGGGAGGGGGGGAACTGTTATGGTCTGTGCTAATTGGCGACTTTTAACTCTCTTTCCCTCTTTCCCTATGCACTGCAGGCGCTGGCGAGGGGCGTGGGTGTCACATATATGCGGAATCCAGAGAGCGCCCCTGATTCCACTCAGCCATCAATGGGCTATAAAGATGAGCGGCGCACTCCCCCCAGCGTCAGAAGATTGCTCTCTCCATGTGATTCTGTCTCCCTGTAATCTGTCTGGCTCCTGGTTCCCAGCTCCGTGCTAGACCAGTTCCTGCTTTGATATTTCCCCTAGCAATTTTGGTTTTTGTGTTTCCCCTCACCTCTACGGTGATCACGACTTCCCGTACTCCAGTGCCTGCCCTGTGTTAAATAAAAGTCATTGTCTCATCATATTTGGTCTCCTGCATCTTTGGGTCCGACTAAAATGCTCCCGGCGTCACAGATAGTTGGAACACATCCTCTAGTCCTTCTTTTTAAAAAGGAGGACTACCACTCCAGTTTGCCAATCCAGAGGTACAGCCCCCGATGACCACGTGATGTTGTAGAAACATGTCAACCAAGACAGTCGGATAGTGGTTCTAAATCTTTTTCAGACCAACCAATGGTCGCGCCGGGCCCTCACCGAACTCCTCCCACGGCCGAGATTTTGCATTTGCTACAGCTTCGGCTGCAGCACATTTGACCTGCCTCGGGAGTCCCACAGGCCAATAAGACCCGATAAACCTCTTTTTCAGCTGAACAGCCCCCTTCACCACAGGTGTCCACTACTAGATTCAGGTGTTATTGTCATGCTAAGCATAGACGACCTTCTGGCCACAGCTATGGGCTGCTATGGACGCATGAAACCTGGCCCTTTCGGATTTCATGTCACCCGTCTCCTTCGGAATGTGGTTGTAGCTCTGCCGAAGGTAGGAGTTAAAGGCCTTTTTGACAGGAGACTCCGTCAAATGTTCCCAGAAGACTCTAATTACATGCCCAAGCATGCCAGGTCTGGAAGGTGGCCTCCACCGCCATCAGAGCCAGCTCACCATCAGGTGGTGATCGGTTGACAGCTCAGCTCCCCTATTCACCACAGTGTCCAGAACATGCGGCAGCAAGTCCGCTGACATGACTACAAAGTCGATCATCAAACTGCAACCTAGGGTGTCCTGGTGCCAAGTGCAGCCTCTCTCAATAAAGATAGTTCCAGAGCCCAAGCTGTGTGTTGAGGTGAGTCCGACGATATCTAGTCAGTATCTCTCCACCTCACACACAAGCTCAGGCTCCTTTCCCACCAGAGAGATGACATTCCATGTCCCAAGAGTCAGAGTCATGGGCCGAGGATTGATTCGACAGAACCCCTGCCTTCGGCTGTTACCCAACTCACGTTGCACCTGACCCCTCTCGCCCCTCCCACAGGTGGTGGGTCAATTGGGCAGAAGCCCAACCACCAAGCCCTCACCTTCAAGCCCTCCCCCATATATATATAGTCACACAAATAGACATATGGAATCCATATATAAGTGTGAAGTGAAATAAGAAGCGGTTAATAAGTGTATAATCAGGTAGAGAATGAATTGTATCAAATCCAGCCGGCGGCGGGGGGGAGGTGTCTCTCAGTGTCTTTCCCTCATGCATAAAACAAATGCCAAATAAAATATGCAAGTCACAACAAAGAATTTCATACCGGTCGAGGCCCAGGTTAACAACGACCACCATCAGTGCTGTTAACCAACAGGGTGCTGGTGGAAATTGGACTACTGTTGGTCGAAAACATTGAAGAAGGAGAGGTGGGAGGTGTGTCCATAGGCAGAGAGAGAAGACGAAAGGCATGAGTCTAGGACTGAAAGTAGGGACTTTTAATGTTCGGACTATGACAGGAAAAGGTAGAAAGCTGGCTGACATGATGCAGAGGAGGAAGGTGGCATACTGTGTGTTCAGGAGACCAGGTGGAAAGGTAGCAAGGCTAGTAGCTTAGGAGCAGGGTTTAAGCTGTTTTTCATGGTGTGGATGGGAAGAGAAATGGAGTAGGAGTCATCTTGAAGGAGGAGTTTGTCAGGAATGTTCTAGAAGTGAAAAGAGTGTCCGACAGAGTGATGAGTCTCAAGTTATAAATTGAAGGCATGATGTTCAATGTTGTTAGTGCTTATGTCCCACAGGCAGGATGTGAGCTAGAAGAGAAGGAGAGAGATTCTGGATTCTGCAGTGAGTTAGACGAAGTGATGCAGAGTACCCCCATAGGTGAAAGAGTGGTCATTGGGGCAGACTTCAATGGACATGTTGGTGCAAGAAACAGAGGGGGCGAGGAAGTGATGGGCAGGTTTGGTATCCAGGACAGGAACGCAGGACAGATGTTGGTAGATTTTTCAAAAAGGATGGAAAGGCTGTGGTAAATACTGTCCTAAAGAAGAGACGGGAGCATAAGGTGACTTATAAAAGCAGAGGTAGGAGCACATGAGTAGACTACATCTTGTGCAGGCGATGTACAGTAATTTGAAGAAAGTCAGTGACTGCAAAGTAGTAGTGGGTGAGAGTGTTGCCAAACAGCATAGAGTAGTGGTGTGCAGGATGATGCTGATGGTGAAGAAAGTGAAGAAGGCAAAGGCAGAGTAAAAGACAAAGTGGTGGAAGCTAAAAAAGGAAGAGTGTCATGTTGTCTTCAAGGAGGCATTGAAACAGGCTTTGGGTGGTCAGGAAGTGCTTCCAGATGACTGGACAACTACAGCTAATGTGATCAGGGAGACAGGGAGGAGAATACTTGGTGTGTCATCTGGAAGGAGAGCAGATAAGGAGACTTGGTGGTGGAATGAGGAAGTGTGTACAAAGGAAGAGGTTAGCTAAGAAGTAGAACATTGAGAGGACCGAAAGAGAGTAAACAGGAGTACAGGGAGACACAGCGTAAGGTGAAGTTAGCGGTGTCAAAGGCCAAACAGAGGGCGTATGATGACTTGTACACTAGGTTGGACAGTAAAGAGGGAGGAAATGATTTATACAGGTTGGTACAGCAGAGAAATAGAGATGGGAAGGACGTGCAGCAAGTTAAAGTGATTAAGTGTGATGTGTGATAGGAGGGTGTCGGCAAGAATGAAAGGAAAAGTGTACAAGACGGTGTTGAGGCCAGCGATGTTGTATGGTTTAGAAACAGTGGCCCAGGGGAAAGACAGGAGGAAGAGCTGGAGGTAGCAGAGATGAAAATATTGAGGTTCTATTTGGGAGTAACGAGGATGGATAGGATCAGGAATGAGCACATCAGAGGGACAGCACATTAAGACGTTTTGGAGACAAAGTCAGAGAGGCTAGATTGAGATGGTTTGGACATGTACAGATGAGGGATAGTGAGTATATTGGTAGTAGGATGCTGAGGTTCAAACTACCAGGCAGAAGGCCTAGAGGAAGACCAAAGAGACGATTCATGGATGTGGTGAAGGAAGACATGAAGGTAGTTGGTATAAGAGAAGATGCAAAGGATAGGGTGAGATGGAGACAGATGATTCACTGTGGCGTCCCCTGAAGGAAAAAGCCGAAAGGAGAAGAAGACTGAATGGTATTAGTGAGGGACATGTACAGTTTTATCAATATGATCAACAGTAGAATGTAAATGTGTAACAGTGGATGTTGGTGCAATATGGAGGAATTTATACACTTTAATGTTCACAGGTACGAATGATTTCCTGTGTGGTTCAGTTGTACATTTCGATGGTATCAGTGGTTCACTGAACGTGTTCATGTGCCTGAGCAGCAGGTTGTGAAGCAGGTGGGGGTGGGGGGCATTTCTCAATGTCATCTTTAGTTTGGAGATCATTCTCCTCTCCAACACCGCCGTCAGAGAGTCTAGTTCCATTCCCACAACATTACTGGCTTCGTGGATCGGTTAGTTCGGTGTGTTGGTTTCTACGACCCTCTGCCTGCTGCCCCAGCATGTAACAGCATAAAGGACAGCACTGGGTGCAACAGGCTCATAGCACATTCTGAGCAGTGTCCAACATGTTCAACCCCCTTAACCTGCTCAAAAAATACAGGCAGCTCTGACTCTTCTTGTAAAGTTCTGTTCTTAACCAGTATATTGTTAAAATAAACTCCAAGGTATCTGTAATCCCCCACCATTTCCACATTGAAACCCCCTGAATGGAAACAATCCACAATCAGTTCCTTCGTCTTTGTCACATTAAACTGCAGATGATTCTGCTCACACCATGTGTTGAAGGAATCCATTGTAGCCCGATACTCTGTCTCCTCATTTCCACTGATACATCTGACTACAGCAGCATCATCAAAAAGCTGCTGAAGATGCCAGGTCTCTGTGCAGTAGCTGAAGTCTGTTGTGTAGAGTTTGAAGAGGAAAGGAGAGAGGGCGATCCCTTCTGATGCTCCGGTGTTGCTGACCACTGTGCTGCAGGCGCACAGACTGTGGTCTTCTGGTCAGGTTGTCCACAATCCAGGACACAAGAGAGATATCCACCTGCATGACTGTCAGCTTATCACCCAGGAGGGTCGCTCTGATGGTAGTGACCATGCTGAAAAAGTAAAAAACCAAACACGACTCTTATAGTGCTGATCAACTGGTCCTGGTGGGTGTAGACACGGTTAATCAGGTCGATCCAGCATGAGTCTCTTGAGGGTCTTCATGGCATGTGAAGTCAGTGCACCGGGTCTGTCATCCTGGCGCCACTGAGACGTTTCTTGACCTGACTATGAGTGAAGTTGACTGGTAGGAAAGGGGTGTCAGGTCCATCCCAGGAGGCAGAGGTGCAGTAAGTACAGGGAGGGAGAGAGTCTGGCGTGGCAGAGAGGTTCAGGCATGCTCTCACAAATTCAAAGGGTGCTGATCATGATTTTGTGTGTGTTGCCCTGAGTTGGTCTGATGAGGGTGCACATTGCATCTGTGCAGTGTTGGCTGGGACAGGCTTTTGCATCTGTTCACCCAATGAAGGAAAAAGTAGCTCAAATATTTTACGAAAAGGGTGTATAAACATGCATTTAATCATCATAAAATCCCACCTAATTGCATTAAGGCAGTGGTGGCCTAGTGGTATAGGGCACTGGATCGGATTTGAGTCCTACTGTCCACAAGGTTGTCACTGCCTTCCCAGTGCAGCTAACTGGGTTATCAAAGGCTGACCACGTCTCTCACTGTCTATGGTAGAGGCATGTAAAAGAACCGTTGCTGATTTTTGTAAAGAGCAGGCTGCAAAGCTGTCAGCTTGTTTCTGCCCTGCGATGGCCTGGTGAGCTGTCCAGGGTATACTCTGCCCTTGCCCGGAGTCGGCTGGAATGGGCGCCAGCCTCCCTGTGACCCTAATTAGAATTAAGTGGTTACAGAAAAGGAACTGAACTGAACTCATTGCATTAAGACATATTTAATAATGTAGTGGTGAGCATGGGAATAAATAAATATAATTCCATTCGAACTTTGACATTTTTCTCTTATTTCTTATTGGAGTTCTAAGTTCACCTATATTATAACTCAACAGATTCAAATAGAAATATTTATATTTCCAGGTTTTTAAATCTTCTTTTTAAAAATGTTCTATTTTTATATTTATATCAGGAGTCGAAAACTTCAGTGTTGACCGTGAAAAGAAAAAAGTCTCGTTCTCCGATTGGTCGGTAAGCGAGCCAATCGGTGGTCGAGCATTCGTCAACTTGGGGGCGTGAGCGGTTGCTCCTGTTAGCATGTGTGGTTGTGAGGGCAGAGTTCGGGAACCTGACAGATGAATAGTTGGAAATAAGGAGGTAAAACAGGGCGACGCGGGCGAGTCTCCCGTGCAGGAAAAGCCGCAGAAAATCATGTTTCCTAAAGGAAAAGGCTCCGTCGTGCCATCCGATGGCCAGGCTCGGGAAAAGTAAGGCTTTTCCCTTTCATATTCAGCCAAGACGCCTGTGGGCTGTGTGGGGTTTTGTCTCTGTGCCTTGTAGCCTATTGTTAGAGCCACACACATGAAGCGCTTAGCGGAGCCGGAATCACCCACAGCACCGACGCCATTGCTGCGGTTTTTCGCCATTTTAACCTTTTATTTCACACCGTCTCAGCTTCCACGTCCCTGCACACACAACTCGGGGGAATTGTACAAGAGCTAATCGCTCGTGCGTGGAAATCGAGGCAGGGTATCGGCGATGCAGCTACAATGTAGCTGTGTCTATCTATCTATCTATCTATCTATCTATCTATATGCATCTATCTATCTATGTATCTATGCGTTTGTGTGCATATATATATATATATATATATATATATATATATATATATATATATAGGTTGTGTGTATGTATATGTTGGTTGTGTGTATGTGTGTGTATAGACAGACGCTCCCCGACTTCCGTTTTTAATTGGTTCCGGACGGCCGAACGTAAGTTGAAAGTGAACGTAAATTGTTACAGTGACTTTTGACGCTCATATTGTATTATACATCCATAAGTACCATTACCGTATCTCATTAAACACCCCTAAATCAATTATTATAAATATCATATTGTAAAATAATATCGAAGATATCAAATAATATCAACATTAATTTCAAATGTCACTTATTTATAAGGAGTCACTTTACATGAAGTTTAAAACAGCCAATCAACTTTACAATATGTGAGGCGCTCAATACCGAAAGTAGTGTACTTGCAAAAGTAGTGTACTTGCAAAAGTAGTGTACTTGCAAAAGTAGTGTACTTGCTGTGGGTTATGCGGACTTCCGGTCTTTCAAGTGCACAAGGGTGCCGTTGAACTCGTTTACAACACAGCCTGCACTGAAGTGAGGAGTGGAGAGTTCTCTTTCCTGGATTCAGGTTTTCATTCATTTTACATCTCTCTTTGCTTAACTGTACTCAGGTCATGGTCAATCGCACCGATCCGAGCAGACAGTTAATTCATCTCTGTGTATGAGACTTCGGCCCATGCTAGTAGGCTTACGCTTCCTACCCACCATATTTGCTTAGGGTTACAAAACGGTGTGAACACAAAGATCACAGAGACGACATCTTAACACAAGGGTAACATGCTATATAACTGAGATATATATAAATAAATAAATATATATATTTATATATATAAATAAATAAAACTGAACTGGGAAGCAGGGGCACTCAGTATGTCGTTTGTAAACAATGGACACAGCGTCATTGCATCATTACGTCAGCATACTACGTAGGTACGTCTAAACTCAAAATTTGACTTTTTGGGTGGAAAAAAATGTAAAATCGAAAAAAATGGATGAACGTAAGTCAGGGAGCATCAGTATGTATATGTGTGTGTGTATATATACTTTTCGGCTTTTTCCCATTCTCTTTCACATTTGATTTGGCATGTTTTTTTTTTTACGTCAGATGCCCTTCCTGGCACAACCCTTTAGCAAGGGACAGAAACACACTGACGGCTTTGCAGCCTACTCTTTACGAAAGTCAGCAATGGTTCTTTTACATGCCTCTCACTATAGACAGTGAGCGACATGGCTCGCCTTTGATAACCCAGTTAGCTACACTGGGGGGGGGACAGTGACAACCCTGTGGGTACTTGAACCCCCAACCTTAGGATCAGCGATCCTGCACCCTCTCAACTAGACCTCCACTGCCCTCATAAAACGATATCTATATAACTGAACTGGGAAGAAGGAGGGGCAGTCTGTCGTTTGTAAACAATAGAAGCACCGTCATTACTACGTAGGTACGTCTAAACTCAAAATTTGACTTTTTTGGGAAAAAAAACGTAAAAGCGAAAAAAAAAGGATGAATGTAAGTCGAGGAGAGTCTGTATGCAGTGTTATTTGATTTTAAATATCAAAAAGGGATTTGTGGCTCCCTGTGTTTAATGTGGAAAATGGGTCCAAATGGCAAAGGTTGCCAACCCTAGTCAGCAACGATCTAGTTCAGGAACTAGAAGTACAGTGGTACCGCACCTTACTTCGTCCCAGCAAACGAAAAATCCAGGTTCCGAGAAATATTTTTCAAAATTTTTTGTCTCTGTATATGAAACAAGTTCTCCTGACCAAACGCGCCATTCAAACATTTCAAATGTGCCATTCAAACAATGTATGAGCTGCTCACCCATTGACTATCTTCCAACATCCCGCCCTGCTGGCCTCTCATTGGCTAGGAGGGATGACGCAGCTCCCTCCCATTGGCTATTATGGAGCACCCATAATGCTTTTCGTGTAAAGGACAGTGTTATTTCATGAGTTTTTCGAGTGTGCTCATTGCAACTTTATCTTTTGGCTCAGGCTTTTAACCTTGCATAAACATTTGTAAGATTATAACTCTGCTAAGAAGACATGGTCAACACATGCGTGTGCATGCACACACACACACACACACACACATGCGTGCGTGTGTGATTCCTAGTGCGAGTGAAAAGAAGTAAGCTCGTGGCATGAGGTTGAGTGATATTGCAAAGGAATATGGCCAAACCCGTCGACTCGGTACGATATTGAAGCAGAAGGAGGCTTTAAAAGGTATGCTTTTATAATTTATAAAGGGTTTAAGGGGTAGTATCGGGGGCCTTGGAACGAATCACGGTTTACATGTAAAATGCGGTTCAACTTACGAAAAATCCAGGCTCCGAAAAAGGCTCTGGAACAGATTAATTTCACAAGGTGAGGTACCACTATATCCAGAACACTAAAACAGGTTCCATTCTGATAATGACTTTGTTTCATACAACATTCAACTTCTTAACACTTCCACCACTAGCTCAGATTGCTTTTTCATTTTTCTACTACAGCAAAACATTTTCCTTCCTGAATCATATCAAGAAGTTCTATTTTTTCATGCAACGTCATTTATCTTTTTCTGGCCCTTCAGCGCCTTACCAGAAGCCTGAGAAGGTGCACAGCGTTTGGGTGGCATGATGGAGCTTAACTGTAACTAAAAAACACACACTTAAAACGCACATGCACAAAGTGTGCACGAATGAGGAAAAAGGGGCGTTACATCATTTCAACAACCAATCTAACAATCTGAATGTCACAGTTGCTCGGCAATCTGCAACTATACACATTGTGTATACAGTAGGCCCTCGACATTCGCGGGGGTTTGGTCCCGAGCACTCCCGCGAATCGAGATAATCCGTGAGTTCTGTTCCCGGAAGTAAAACCCCATGTATCACTTCACATGCGTAAAACTTTTCAATTTTTACTCTTATTTTTATTGATGATAAAATATAAACATTATACAGCATATACTGTTGTAAAGCACTCGTTTTAAAGTCTTTTTCAATTATTATTCCAGTACAGTACCTAAGTTAATTCTGAGAATGTTTGTGCGTGAGATTTTATGTTCTTGTAGCATGTTTCACAAATGATCCCAAAAGGATAAACTTTATTACGCTTCATGTCCTTTTACAGTTCAGAGAAAACCTTTGTTTCTCAGGAGAAAGTCTTATTTCTTCAGAAGAGACATCTAGCGTTTTCTATTGCTTAGCCAGAGAAGACGCATAGCGTTTGAGTGGTATCATAGAGCTTAACTGGTAATTAAAACACACACAAAAAAAGAGGCTCACTGACAACTTGTGCACGAATGAGGAAAAAGGGGCGTTACATCACCTCAACCAATCAGGAGAAAGAAGGACGGCCATTTGCTGAATTTGAATCATGTGCGAGCTGCTCGGCAGTCCGTGAATACCCAAACCGTGAGTGCAAAACCGTGAATAGTCAAGGGCCTACTGTACACTTCATACTAGGCTCCAGCAGAGTGTGTGTGTGTGTGTGTGTGTGTGTGTGTGTATGTGTGTGTGTGGGTGTGTATATATGTATGTATGTGTGGGTGGGTGTATGTATGTGTGGATTTTATACATATGTGTGTGTGTGTGTGTGCATGTGTACTGCCTTTTCATTAAGTGCCGGCAGCCAGCGGAAGCGCCGGCTACTATTAGCCTCGCGTCAGTTATATTTTATAATAGTAAATAGTAATATAATAATAATCTTTAATAAAAACATTTCACGGCTTTGTTAAGCTATGTACTTGACAACATGATCACTTGTTTTGATAATTCTCATTTGGTTCACTTCCGATATCCCATGATGCACTGGTATGGTATGGTAGGCCTCCGTCAGTCCCGAAGGACTATGGCTGCGCTCTGGCTGGTATCCCGGCTGGTGATACTCCCCAGTGCGCAGAGCCCGGGTAGGGAGTAATGAGGGACAGGCTGTTACCCAAGCAGCAAGTCCCCCGTCTCGGCGCCACCGGAAGGATCCAATGGAAGGGCAAGTGCCGATACGACTGGGTTCCAGTGACGCTGCAGGAGAGAATCTACGGTCAATTTAGAACGGCCAATTAACCTACAGTTAATTAGTTAATTAACAGTTAACGGTCGTTTAATTGGTCAATTAACCTACATGATGCACTATGCTACCTCATTCACTGGGCTCTTTTTATGTACGTGCGGCCATTTGCCTGTGCTCCCATGTAGAATTAGATCGTGACGGGTCGTACAGACCCGGGTAAAATATCGTCCTAACGGATGTCAGTCGTACCGACAAGCATGGCGCCGAAGCAAAGTAGATCTAAACAACCAACATTAAATACGTTGTGGAAGTGACTCAAGACCGATGATTCCACTGTTTTGGAAACATCTGTATCTCATGAAATTGGAAAAAAAAAGTTTTATGTCATGTCCGAACACAAATTATTTCTTGATTGCACTGACTGATAATAGAGAATACTAGACCCCAACTAAACTAGCCTAATCTTATTCTTAATGGATTCATGCCACACAAAAATTCATGTACTTGACTTGGGATACATTATCAAATAGATCTACATAACGCTCATTAGGTCCTACATTGAAGACGAGTGTTATGTTAGATCTATTTGGTAATGTAGCCCAAGTCATTCCCAAGCCTTTTTCGTGGCAAAAAGGTCTTAATACAGTACGGGGTTTCAACTAGCTGCTCAGTGTGATTATTTCATATTGGTGTGTGTGTGTGGGGGGTGCGCACAAATAAGATTGTCTGTCAGACATTCAGGCATGTGATATTTCCGCGAATTCATGGAATTCCAATTTTTTTCATTAGCCCAGTTAAAAAAAAATAGATTCTTTTTTATGCCGAATATGTCAAAATAACCTTTCGCACTTTTATTCCGTTCCGAGTTTTGCATAAAATTACCTCTTTTGAAATGTTACTGCTGATGGCTTTCTAATAGCCAATCGCTGATGCTGAAACATGTACGAAGACATTCACGCCACTTCCGATTTGTTCAGCTGTTGAAAGCATGTCGGTGATCCAGAGAACAGATTCTGCTCGATTCAAAGAAATGGACAAAGTCGTGAAAAACAAGTTTAGGTGGGAATGGATGGAAAAGGGAACCGTAGCATTTAATTGCAGGAACGTTTGGTGTTCAAGCGAAGATTCCAGAACCCTATGGACTTAACCCTTTGTTTGCCGTTCGACCAGAAACTTCTGTGCAAAAAGACCCAGTGAAACAACCAGTTTCTGTCACCGATCGTGTAGTTAATTTTGAGGTATTATGTTTGAGAGTTTTGTTGTCAAGTTTCCAATTATATTTTTCAAATTTTTGTGAATGCATGCATGTTTTAGTTGTAGGACGTTCACGTATTTACTCCGTGAACTGAATCAAATGAGCTGACTCTATGGTCACTGAACCATTTTTCTGCTGTTTAGAATAAATAAATTATTGCCGCATTAATTCACCAGTTTTTCATAATTAACTGATGTAAATAGGCATTTACAGCAGCGGGAGTGTGTGCTCGTGTAAGTAGCTCATTAATATTGGAAATGTAAAACTATGAATCAACCTCAACCGAAGCGCCTCAGCATCCAGAAGGACAACAAACTTTCTAAGCAGCCTCCAGAAGGACAGTTAAGGCTGCACAAAAGGAAGCAAGAAAGTGCCATGCTAAAGCACTAAAGACAAAGAAACATTAATTCAAAAAACTTATGTCATGTGTATAGTTTGTTTCCGGATTGTGTTTGAAGACAATGACTGTCGATAATAGTGTTGTGAGGCAGGACATATCTATAAGAGGGACTATTTGATTTGTGACTGTGACACTTTGATTAGTGTTGGAATCCCACATGATAAACCCACAAGTTGAGGTACAGTATGCATATGGAGATTAGAAATTAAACTTTCTAGGGCTCTTTCAGTGTATAATATAAATAGCCTTTTTCCCCTTCTGAAATGCTTAAAACCGAAGAGCTTTGGAGGGGAGGAACTTTGGGGTGGGGGGGCTATGCCCCCCCAGACCCTGGCTGATTTTCAGATATTTTGGTGATGGTCAAATAACATGCCTGGACATTTAATTTCGAACAAAGAAAATCTGCGTCAGTGGTAGATATTAGGGGGCCAAAGGGACCACCCCACCCAAGAAAAAGAAGTAAAATAAGGAGTCCATAAATTATGTACAGATCTATAAATATACCTGAAAAATATTATTTCACTTTCCTAAATTCTATAATTTTGTGCATAAAAGTTAACCATTGATTTTGTTATTTATTACATAAACGGTGATAATTTTACAATTCATACTCTGCAAGTCCATGGGACTCCCTTGTCAAAAAAGTGTGAGTCCCATGATGCATGCAATATGTCGTGAAACATAATCTGAAAAAATTCTTTATCAAAACTGAAAGTGCATATGACAACAATAACCATAATTTACATTTAACGCCTTTATTTCACAATTGACAAAGTGTACTCCATGCATGTTGACAGTTGTATGTATTAAATTGAAAAAAAAAAAATGAAAAGTTCATAGATACACATATAAAATATAAAGGTAAGTTAATCTTTGAGTTCATACAGTCTCCTCTGTTTGGTTTCCTTCCAAACATTCGGTGCTTTTTCAAAATCTACACTTGCTGCCAACTGCACAGTCATAAGTTTGTGTTGTGTTTGGACTTGCAGCCTGTTTCTTTTTTTTTTTTGTGAGGATTTTGTTTTGTGTTGAGAATCCCCTCTCACATCCTGCTGTGTGCACTGCTGATGTCAAGGCAAGTTGTGCTAATCTGATCAGATTTGGAAACTCTGCCTTATGATACTGGTTGATCAGGCCCCATAGATGGCTCAGCTTGTCTCTTGGGTATCTTTCTGCAAGAACCACCTTCTTCAATAGTCTCCACTCTTTCTTTGTTGCTGCTGGTGAGATGATTGCTTCAGATGTCTTTGACTTACTGCTGTCATCATCCTCCACCCATGATGAAGTCTTTGAAGAGCCAAAATGTGTGCACAGCATTTCAATTTCATCTTTGCCATACTCTTCAACATCTTTGGGTTGGAAGAAAGACAGTGGTCTCATCCCCAGAACAGAGAAGGCATGGAGGATACTATTTTGAGGGAAGCGCTTTTTAATGTTTCCAATCACTTCGTCAATAAAGTCATTGATGGTTTTGTTCAGTGTGAATGGTGATTTGGAGAGATTGTGATATTCTTTGAACACACAATCCACCATATCTTCTTTCAGCTTCATTAGGTGTGGACTTTCCATCTCCTTGATTTGTTCCAGGTCACTGATGCACTGTTCCAGTTTCACCCCAACTAGCGCTACATCTATGTTCTCTGTCTGGAAAAACTGAGAAAGAGCAGTAATGGGTGCCACAGCATCTCTCATAACATAAGTCAGTGCAACAAATTTCTCTGTTGCAATTTTTCTTCTAAGTCCTTCAGCCTTTGGATCCTTTGTGTAGTCAATATCCCTGAAATAAATCAGCAAACTCTCAAGAGTCCTATAGACTGATGTGAGAGCATTAAAGTAGCTCAACCATCTAACAGAATGTACTTCCTTGATCTTGAGCACAGGATCATCAATGATCATTTGGATGACCTGCAAGGATGATTGTCTTTTACTGCTTCCTTTGAAATAGTAGAAGAGATCTGTCAGTGTTTCTTGGTGTTTTTTAATGCCGGGATATTTTCAGCAGCTTGAGAGGTGCAGAGAGCAATTTTATGTGCGATGCAGTGTACGTTGATCATGTGGGGGCTATCTCTCTTCAGGATTGCAGCAACGCCATTTTTGTGGCCAGTCATGACTGATGCACCATCGCTCATAACCTTATCCATTGGAACATTTCTTGCCTCAAGTTCTTTCTTTATGGATGTGGCAATTCCTTTTCCAGTTGAATCTGTACATTCCACATTTGAGATGTAGTGAGTGGAAGGTTGCATGGCATCGTCAAGGATTTGTGCATACAGAACGTGACGTTTGGTATTTGATGAGTCTGTAGATTCATCTGCTAGAATAGTCATCACAGGGGAATTTTGTAATAGCATTTGTTTTTCATTCTCGATTACTTTAGCTATGCTATCCAACAAATCATGGGCAGTGAAATAAGAGTCGTAGTTCAGTTTGTATTTCTTCAAAATATCCAGGGCAGAAACACCAAGTTCATGCATTAAGTGAATCATGCTGCTGAATTTACTGAATGGCAAATCCTCCACAGACATCCAGTGAATAATTTTTAACAACGCAGTAACGACTTTATCTTTCATTTCCGACGCCTTGTACTCGATTTTTCTCTTGTTATTGCGTAATGTAGGAATTTCCAGCGCGAGTTTATGTCCTGGGATCTGCACGTGTCTATCCAGGGTGCTTTTTTGGAAATTTGTGCATTTTGCTGCTTGAATCATACCATTAACTTGTTTGTTGTCCGTGCATGCCGAACAATATATAAAATCTCCTTCCTCGTCGTATCGCAACCACACGAACAATCCCAGCCAATGCTTCTGAAATGTCCGAACTTTACTACGTTTCACTTCAGGTTCATCCGTTTTATCCGAAGCCTTTCGCTTGTTATTTACACTGCTTTTGACAGAGAAAAAAACTATCCAGGTTTTGTTGCTTTTTCTGAGACATAACTTTTGAATATTCGGCCTTATTATACTTATTAAATTTAATACTTTTTTTATACTTATTGAATTAATACTTATTAAATCGTCTGCTTACCACGAGGTGAAGGTCGCTCTCGTCTCGTGAGAAAAATTTCGTCTGCTATCAGCCGGTGTCGTCACGCGAGGTTTAGTCGCGAGATCAAAACAAAGATGGCGACGATTGTCAAGCGCAGCGAACGGTGATGTTTGTTATTAATAATTTGTCTGCCGTGTAATTTTTTTTGCCATCGGGAGAAAATTTCTTGCGTCCCAAAAACGCACATTGTTTGAAACTGTGCGTCTGGAGGAAAAATCGTGCGTCTAGGACGCCGGACGCAAAGGTAATGAGATGACTGCATAAATATTTTGTAGATATATTATAAGTCTCTAATTTCTTTCCACATTTTGCAAGTTTTTACTGACAAAGTGGAAACATGTCACCTTTCATAAAAGCACGAAGCTATGAAGATTACTAATTACTGAATGTAAAATTTTCAATTTTTGTCAACCACATAAAGTCTACTTTATTCTCCTATATATTGACGTTGGATTTTGTGTAGTCCCCTCCAATCCTTGATGTTGATCTGTCCCTGATTTGCTGGACACCCCTCCGACACTCTCCACATGCTTGTCTCAAACAATTTCCACCCCCTACTTATCAATATCCTCCTTCTATTCTAAAACTTAATGAATACCCTGTGTGTGTGTGTGTGTGTGTGTGTGTGTGTGTGTGTATATGTGTGTGTGTGTGTGTATATATGTGTGTGTGTGTGTGTGTATATATATATATATATATATATATATATATATATATATATATATATATATATATATATATTAGTATGTGTGTGTGTTTGGGGGGGGGGGGGGGGTTGTGTGGGTGCGTGTATACAGTAGGCCCTCGACATTCCTGGGGGTTTGGATGTGAGCCCTCCCGCGAATCGAGCTAATCAGTGGGTTATGTACGCAGAAGCCCCATGTATTACGTCACATGCGCGAATGAGCAACTGTAAGTAAAATACTATGTATCTATTACATGCGCTAAAATATGCTTCTGGAACCCGTTCTATGGACAGTCTTACTCATTAATACAGTATTAATGTAGTAAATTATAGTAATGATTCAGAAAAACTTCTCAATTTTTACTCTTATTTTTATTGAAGATAAAATATAAACATTATACCGCATATACTGTTGTAAAGCACTCGTTTTAAAGTCTTGTTCAATTATTATTCCAGTACAGTACCTCAGTTAATTCTGAGAATGTTTGTGCGTGAGATTTTATGTTCTGTAGCATGTTTAACAAATGATACCAAAAGGATCAACTTCATTACGCTTCATGTCCTTTTGCATTGAATTTGGGTGACGTCTTGGAGTGACGTGTCTCTGGGCAGTGCCACCTTGGAGACATCACTCCAACTTCAATGTAAAAGGACATAAAGAGTACTGTAATAAAGTTTATCCTTTTGGTTTCGTTTGTTAAACATACTACAGAATATAAAATCTCACACATAAACATGAACTTAGGTACTGTACTAGAATAATAATTGAAAAAGATTTTAATACAACAATTCAGAGAAAGGAGAAAGTCTTATTTTTTCAGAAGAGACATCCAGCATTTTCTATCGCTTAGCCAGAGAAGACGCACAGCGTTTGAGTGGTATAAAGCTTAATTGGTAATTAAAACACACAAAAAAAGAGGCTCATTGACAACTTGTGCGCGAATGAGTAAAAAGGGGTGGGACATCAGCTCAACCAATAAGCTGAAAGGAGGACAGCCATTGGCTGAATTTGAATCACATGTCGGTTGCTGGGCAGACCGCGTGTACTCAAACCACGAGTGCAAATCCATGAATAGTCAAGGGCCGACTGTGTGTGTGTGTGTGTGTGTGTGTGTGTATATATGTATATATGTGTGCGCATGTGTGTGTGTGTGTGCGCATGTGTGTATGTGTCCTTCCTCCCGCTAATTGATTGAGATGATGTAACGGCCCTTTTTCCTCATTCTTACTTTGTGCATGTGATTTTTTTTTTTTTTTTTTTTAGTGTGTGTGTGTTTTTAATTACTGTGAAGCTCTGTCATGCCACCCAAATGCTGCGCACCTTCTCAGGCTTCTGGTAAGGCGCCAGGAACAGGTAATGACGCTGCATGAAAAAGTAGACCTGCTTGATATGGTTCAGGAAGGAAAATGTTTTGCTGCAGAAGTGCTAAGGTGAATGTTGTATGAAACAAGGTCATCATCAGAATGGAACCTGCCTTAGTATTCAGGATACTTAATGCAATGCAAAGTAAATATAATGCAATACCTCCCTCTAGTGGGCATTTTTTGAAAACTACAGTGCTGTATTTTTACAGTAATGGAAACGATTATAATCAGTTTGTGTCCTTTTATATAATTTATATTTATTTATATATATATTCTGTCTGTCTTCCTTTCGGCTTTTTCCCTTTTACTCGGGAGTCGCCACAGCAAATCATCTGATTCGCAGGTTTTGATTTGGCAGAGGTTTTTACGTTGGATGCCCTTCCTGTCACAACCCTTTTTAGCAAGCGACAGAAACACGCTGACGGCTTTGCAGCCTACTCTTTACACAAGTCAGCAATGGTTCTTTTACATTTCTCTCACCATACACAGTGAGAGACATGGCCCACCTTTGATAACCCAGTTAGCTGCACTGGGGGGACAGTAACAACCCTGTGGAGAGTGGGACTTGAACCCCCAACCTTTGGGTCAGCGCCCTATACCATATATATGCGCTGTATACGGTCATCCTTTGAATATCACGGATAATGTAGACCAGGCCTGGCTGCGATATTCGAAAAACCGCGAAGTAGGAACGCCCCTCTCATTTCTACCATGTTTCATTTCTATATGTTTTCGCGTCTATACAATATCAAGAACTGTATATTAAACGTTACCAGCACACTCATTAGCTGCCGGCAACCAGCGATTTTGCCGCCTACAATAGCCCTGCTGCCGTCTACTCTGAAAAGTTTTTAAAAAAATAAATTTGAAAGATTTTTTTTTTATTTTTAGGATTGTACAGTTTTATTCATCTTCATATTAACAGGTAACTTGAGAAGTGATTATAATTGTGGTTTTAGACAGAGACCAACGTACATGCCTGCTAAGCGCTTGTGTACTTAGTATGCATGGGTGACCCGGTTTTGTTTTCGAGGCTCGATTTGCATTTCTGTGCATTTCTTAGTTTCAACAGATGTCTGATTCAAAATAAGCTTATTTATGAACAACTGTACATGTTCGTTACGATGTCTAAGCAGCAAAGAAATATCAAGGACTTTTTCAGCAAGAGACCTAAAATACAACGTACACAACTAACACAACGTAAATTATAAACAGTTGCGATTGTTAATAGATAGCCTACCAGGGCCGCCCTCTGATCTATATAAAACCACGTTTACCATGTTGCCGGCCCAATGACGGAAAATATCTTTGTCTGGCTACAAAAAAGTTGTCAAGGCGAACCTTTTGGCAACATATAAATCCTTTATTCAAAATCATGTTATTATGAATATTTATGCAATGTCAGTAGCAAATACGCTTTAAAGGTTCACAATAACGGCAACTTTGATCCATGATTAATCCTGTATGAATCATTCTCCAACATTCTCATGCGTTCAAGAAATTCCGTTTACTTGCTTTGTATGGCTGTAGCAAAGCTGCACTGTTTACGTCTTCACGACACAGCGTCCTCGCACAGCTTACGGCCAAACTACATGACAGTTGAATATCACATAAAGATGATATAATATGATGTACATATTTTGCATGCTATAACTTCTAAGTCATAGATCAAATTTACATGTAGATCTATACTATGCAATATAATACTGTGGATGTGATACGTCAGCCAGCTCAACCAGTACTTTTGAACTTTGACAAACAACTTGAATGTGTATATATATATATATATATATATATATATATAAATAATAGATGTGTGTAAGTAATGTTTTCATACAAGTCTCCTATGTTTATGGAATTGTAAAGCTAAGCAAATTTTGCCAAACTTGAAAGTGGGACCAACTGACAATATATAAAGCCTATAAAATATTGGGGAAATGATTTCTATGATTAGTAACACTGCTTGAGCACAGGAAATCAAATCGTTGAAATAAAATTATATAATATAGTGCCTATATAGCAGACCTACTTCAAGGTTATTGGTAATAACAGTCACATACATCATTACAATGTACTAACCTTGAGAAGCACTGCTAAATCTATCATATTTTTGCAGTCAGAATACACCAGAATGCACCATTTAATATCTAAATATACAAAATTTTCACGGGGAAGGAGCTTGTGCCGCCATCGCTTTGCTTACACATAATTGCCCGCCTGTTACTCTTATCAAATTGCCTACTACTATTCAATTTATTGAGAGGGTACGTAACACAGTTATATGCATATGTAAATACTGTAATGTATTAATATTTAAATCGACTTTATCTATAAATACTTTAAGTACTGTACTCACCTCTGACAATATCTCTCATCCGTGGTGCAGGATGTTCAGAAACACTAAGATCACAAAATCACAAAAAATTCCACGGGACTGTGCGAGGCAAGCGCGTCACTCGTCTAAGCCAATCAGCTTGCGAGATTGAGTTGAGTGGGTGGTCCCTGCCTGAACTGGGGAGGAGGTGCACTTCAGTCTGTCGTTTGTAAACAATGGATGCAGCCTGCCTTCGGTCCCTGCCTTCGACTTGCTTACATGCGAGTTTCAGCGCGAATTTTGTATTTTTTTATGAATATTTTTAATTTTTTTTATTTTTTTATTAAAGTGCCGCGATGTACCAAGACCGCGAAATGGCAAGGGATCACTGTAATGTTTATATTTTATCAATAAATATCACAGTAAAAAATTAAGTAAATATTGGGGGAGGGTGCTAATTGAAGCAAGACATTTAGTACATCGAATACGATATATATGTATGTGTGTGTGTGTGTGTGTATGTGTGTGATTCGCTGTGGCAACTCCCAAGAACGAGAAAAAGCCGAAAAGAGAATATATATATATATATATATATATATATATATATATATATATATATATATATATACTAGTCCTTCTCAAAAAATTAGCATATTGTGATGAACTTCATTATTTTCTGTAATGTACTGATAAAAATTAAACTTTCATATATTTTAGATTCATTGCACACCAACTGAAATATTTCAGGTCTTTTATTGTTTTAATACTGATGATTTTGGCATACAGCTCATGAAAACCCAAAATTCTTATCTCCAAAAATTAGCATATCATGAAAAGGTACTCTAAACGAGCTATTAACCTAATCATCTGAATCAACCAATTAACTCTAAACACCTGCAAAAGATTCCTGAGGCTTTTAAAAACTCCCAGCCTGGTTCATTACTCAAAACCGCAATCATGGGTAAGACTGCCGACCTGACTGCTGTCCAGAAGGCCATCATTGACACCCTCAAGCAAGAGGGTAAGACACAGAAAGAAATCTGTGAGCGAATAGGCTGTTCCCAGAGTGCTGTATCAAGCCACCTCAGTGGGACGTCTGTGGGAAGGGAAAAGTGTGGCAGAAAACGCTGCACAACCAGAAGAGGTGACCGAACCCTGAGGAAGATTGTGGAGAAGGGCCGATTCCAGACCTTGGGCGACCTGTGGAAGCAGTGGACTGGGCACCAGGTACTGCATTACCCAGGTCAAGCCAATTTTGAATCAGAAATAGCGGCAGAAGCGCCTGACCTGGGCTACAGAGAAGCAGCAATGGACTGTTGCTCAGTGGTCCAAAGTACTTTTTTCGGATGAAAGCAAAATTTGCATGTCATGTGTCAAGTACCCACAGTCAGTGATGGTCTGGGGTGCCATGTGAGCTGCTGGTGTTGGTCCACTGTGTTTTATCAAGGGCAGGGTCAATGCAGCTAGCTATCAGGAGACTTTGGAGCACTTCATGCTTCTGCTGAAAAGCTTTATGGAGATGAAGATTTCATTTTTCAGCTCGACCTGGTGCCTGCTCACAGTGCCAAAACCACTGGTAAATGGTTTACTGACCATGGTATTACTGTGCTCAATTGGCCTTCCAACTCTCCTGACCTGAACCCCATGGAGAATCTGTGGGATATTGTGAAGAGGAAGTTGAGAGACACCAGACCCAACACTGTGGATGAGCTTAAGGCCGCTCTCGAAGCATCCTGGGCCTCCATAACACCTCAGCAGTGCCACAGGCTGATTGCCTCCATGCCACGACGTATTGAAGCAGTCATTTCAGCAAAAGGATTCCTGACCAAGTATTGAGTGCATAACTGAACATAAGGATTTGAAGGTTGACTTTTTTTTTTTTTGTATTAAAAACATTTTTTTTATTGGTCGGATGAAATATGCTAATTTTTTGAGATAGGAATTTTGGGTTTTCATGAGCTGTATGCCAAAATCATCAGTATTAAAACAATGAAAGACCTGAAATATTTCAATTGGTGTGCAATGAATCTCTAAAATATATGAAAGTTTAATTTTTATCAGTACATTACAAAAAATAATGAACTTTATCACAATATGCTAATTTTTTGAGAAGGACTACTATATATATATATATATATATATATATATATATATATAAGACGTCGAAGAAGGAGAGGTGGGAGGCGTGTCCGTAGGCAGAGAGAGAAGAGGAAAGGCAGGAGTCTAGGACTGAGAGTGGGGACTTTGAATGTTGGAACTATGCACAGAAAAGGTAGAGAGCTGGTTGACATGATGCAGAGGAGGAAGGTGGACATACTGTGTGTTCAGGAGACCAGGTGGAAAGGTAGCAAAGCTAAAAGCTTAGGAGCAGGGTTTAAGCTATTTTATCACGGTGTGGATGGGAAGAGAAATGGAGTCGGAGTCATCTTGAAGGAGGAGTTTGTCAGGAATGTTCTAAAAGTGAAAAGAGTGTCAGACAGAGTGATGAGTCTCAAGTTAGAAATTGAAGGTGTAATGCTCAATGTTGTTAGTGCTTATGCCCCACAGGCAGGATGTGAGCTAGAAGAGAAGGAGAGATTCTGGAGTGACTTAGATGAAGTGATGCAGAGTACCACCAGAGGTGAAAGAGTGGTCATTGGTGCAGACTTCAATGGACATGTTGGTGCAGGCAACAGAGGGACGAGGAAGTGATGGGCAGGTTTGGTATCCAGGACAGGAACGCAGAAGGACAGATGTTGATAGATTTTGCAAAAAGGATGGAAATGGCTGTGGTGAATACTTTCTTCGAGAAGAAACAGGAGCATAGGGTGACTTATAAAAGCGGAGGTAGGAGCACACAGGTAGACTACATCTTGTGTAGGCGATGTAATTTGAAGGAAGTCAGTGACTGCAAAGTCATCGTGGGTGAGAGTGTTGCCAAACAGCATAGGATGGTGGTGTGCAGGATGACTCTGATGGTGAGAAAGGTGAAAAAGGCAAAGGCAGAGCAGAAGACAAAGTGGTGGAAGCTGAAAAAGGAAGAGTGTCGTGTTGTCTTCAAGGAGGAGTTGAAACAGGCTTTGGGTGGCCAGGAAGTGCTTCCAAATGACTGGACAACCACAGCAAATGTGATCAGGGACACAGGTAGGAGAGTACTTGGTGTGTCCTCTGGAAGGAAAGTAGATAAGGAGACTTGGTGGTGGAATGAGGAAGTGCAGGAGTGTGTACAAAGGAAGAGGTTAGCCAAGAAGAAGTGGGACATTGAGAAAACCAAAGAGAGTAAACAGGAGTACAGGGAGACACAGCGTAAGGCGAAAGTAGCAGTGGCTAAGGCCAAACAGAGGGCATATGATGACTTGTATGATCGGTTGGATAGTAAAGAGGGAGAAAATGATCTATACAGGTTGGCACAGCAGAGAAATGGAGATGGGAAGGACGTGCAGCAAGTTAGATTGATAAAGGACAGAGAGGGAACTCTATTGACTAATGACAGAAGTGTGCTGGGAAGATGGAAAGAGTACTTTGAAGAGCTGATGAATGAGGAAAATGAGAGAGAAAAAAGAGTAGAAGAGGTGACCATTGAGGAGCAGGATGTAGCAAAGATCAGTAAGGGTGAAGTGAGAAGGGCATTGAAGAGGATGAAGAATGGAAAGGCAGTTGGTCCTGATGATATACCTGTGGAGGTATGGAAGTGTCTAGGAGAGGTAGCAGTAGATTTTCTGACAAGAACATTCAACACGGTACTAGAGAGTGAGCAGATGCCGGAGGAGTGGAGGAGAAGTGTGCTGGTGCCCATTTTTAAGAACAAGGGAGACGTGCAGAGTTGCAGCAACTACAGAGGGATAAAGTTGATGAGCCATACGATGAAGTTATGGGAAAGAATAGTGGAAGCTAGACTAAGGGCAGAGGTCAGCATTTGTGAACAACAGTTTGGTTTCATGCCAAGAAAGAGCACCACAGATGCAATGTTTGCCTTGAGGATGTTAATAGAGAAGTACAGAGAAGGTCAGAGGGAGCTACATTGTGCCTTTGTGGATCTGGAAAAAGCATATGACAGGGTGCCAAGAGAAGAACTGTGGTATTGCATGAGGAAGTCTGGAGTGGCAGAGAAGTATGTTAGAGTGGTGCAGGACATGTATGAGAGATGTAAGACAGTAGTGAGGTGTGCTGTCGGTGTGACCGACGAATTCAAGGTGGAGGTGGGACTGCATCAAGGGTCAGCTCTGAGCCCCTTCTTGTTTGCTATGGTGATGGACAGGCTGACAGACGAGGTGAGACAAGAATCTCCATGGACTATGATGTTTGCAGATGACCTTGTGATCTGTAGTGGGAGCAGAGAACAAGTGCAGGAAAATCTAAAGAGGTGGAGGTATGCCCTGGAAAGGAGAGGAATGAAGGTTAGCCTCAGAAAATCAGAATACATGTGTGTGAATGAGAAGGACCCAGGAGGAACGGTGATGTTACAGGGAGCAGAGATAACGAAGGTGGAGGATTTTAAGTACTTAGGCTCAACAATCCAGAGCAATGGAGAGTGTGGAAAAGAGGTGAAGAAGCGTGTGCAGGCAGGCTGGAATGGTTGGAGAAAAGTATCCGGTGTGATGTGCGATAGGAGAGTGTCAGCAAGAATGAAGGGAAAAGTGTACAAGATGGTGGTGAGGCCAGCGATGTTGTATGGCTTAGAAACAGTGGCGCTGAGGAAAAGGCAGGAGGCAGAGCTGGAGGTAGCGGAGATGAAAATGTTGAGGTTCTCCCTGGGAGTAACGAGGATGGATAGGATCAGAAATGAGTACATCAGAGGGACAGCCCACGTAAGATGTTTTGGAGACAAAGTCAGAGAGGCTAGATTGAGATGGTTTGGACATGTACAGAGGAGGGATAGTGAGTAGATTGGCAGTAGGATGCTGAGGTTGGAACTACCAGGCAGAAGGCCTCGAGGAAGACCGAAGAAGAGATTTATGGATGTGGTGAAGGAAGACATGAAGGTCGTTGGAGTCAGAAAAGAAGATGTGGAGGACAGGGTGAGGTGGAGGCGGATGATTTGCTGTGGCGACCCCTGAAGGGAGCAGCTGAAAGTAAAAGAAGAAGAAGAAGAAGATGTGTGTATGTGTGTATATATATATATGTATATATAAAACGTTTAAAGGAACAGTTGAAAGGAAAAGAAGACGAGTAAGGGGTCTTTTTTTTTTTTTTTTTTTTTTTTTTTTAATGCTGTTTTCTGTTTATTTTCAGCTTTCATTAGAGGTGTGACGATTCAGTTATGAGACGATTCGACTTGAATCCCGATTTTTGACTCTCGATTCAATTCTTATGTGGGTTCTAGTTTCATTTTCTGTAATATGTGCACTTCAAATACTAGTCCTTCACAAAAAAAGCATATAGTGATAAAGTTAATTATTTTCTGTAATGTACTGATAAACATTAAACTTTCATATATTTTAGATTCATTGCTCACCAACTGAAATATTTCAGGTCTTTTATTGTTTTAATGCTGATGATTTGGTTGCGTGACGAATTCAGCGGCAACTGCCATTTTTGTTTTTGCGAAGTCTCGTTCTCTTGCGAGATTTCCATAGCAGTGGAGGAAAATGGCGGCCCCCATTGACAGCGTTATTTTATAGCTTTTTGTGAATCCTTCGTTGCTTTACATGAATTGATAAAAAAATCGTAAAAACACAAAATAAGTCGATTTTAAAATCGCGTTTGAAAATAAATCTTTGTATCGTCACACCTCTAGCTTTCATGTAAGTAGTTTGGTTGATACCAAAAAATGAATCACTCAAATGACAGTAAAACTCTTTTGGTGTTCTGTTATTATTCATGTTTTCCACCTCGATGGTAATAAGCACTTACCGTTCCACTTCACTGGTAAGATAAGATAATACTTTATTATCCCAAGGGAAATTTTGGTTAGTCGTAAAACACATAGTACACAACAAAACACCGAAACACAACGTACATTTCAACAAATACTAAAAACATACACAAGTATATAAATATTGTCCAAATAAATATAGTCCAAAGAGCACTAAAAGACTGCAGTAAGATATGATTAATAAAGGTAATATTTTAATAAGTGCCCACCTGCTCCAACTTTTATGTATCTCTGTTTGTGTATGAGTGTTTTTGTGTGTATGAGTGTACGAGTGTGTGTCTGTGTTTACGAGTGTGTTTGTGTTTGAATGCTTGTGAGTTTGTGTGTGTGTGTATGAGTGTGGATGGATGTGTGTGTGTGTGTGTGTGTCTGTATGAATGTGTGTTTGTCTGTATGAGTGTGTGTTTGTGTGTATGTGTGTGTGTGTGTGTGTGTGTGTGAGCTAAAGAATGGGTATGAATGTGTGTCTGAGTGTATGAATGTGTGTATTATGATTGCATGTTTGAATGCGTGCGAGTTTGTGTGTGTGTATGAGTGTGGATGGATGTAAGTATGTGTGTGTGTGTGTGCGTGTGTGTATGTGTGTGTTCATGAATGTGTGTATTTGTGTGTGTACGAGTGTGTTTGTGTGTGTGTATTTCAGTGTGTGTATAAGTGTGCATGATTTTCTGTATGTGTGAGAGAGAGAGAATGCTTATGAATCTGTGTGTCTGTGAGTGTATATGGATGTGTGTATGATTGTGTGTTTGAATGCTTGAGTGTGTGTGTGTGAGTGTGTGTGTGTGTGTGTGTGTGTGTGTGTGTGTGTGTGTGAGCATGTGAGCGAGAGAATGGGCATGAATGTGTGTCTGAGTGTATGAATGTGTGTATTATGATTGCGTGTTTCAATGCGTGCGAGTTTGTGTGTGTGTGTCTGTCTTCCTTTCGGCTTTTCCCCTTTTACTCAGGAGTCGCCACAGCGGATCATCTGATTCGCACGTTTGATTTGGCAGAGGTTTTTACGTCGGATGCCCTTCCTGTCACAACCCTTTTTAGCAAGGGACAGAAACACGCTGATGACTTTGCAGCCTACTCTTTATGAAAATCAGCAATGGTTCTTTTACATGGGGGGGGGGGGCAGTCTTATGCATTCTTTTTTAATGTTTAAGTGTTATAAGCATTTATAGACTTGAATATGTATATATTAAATACACATATACATGTACGTATACGTAAGTCGGGGGTGTGATCCTACTTCGCAGAATTCGGTAGTTGCGTGGGGATCTTGGTCCCAATTTACCGTGGAAAACGAGGTATCCCTGTCCATGCATTCTTTTACATACTTGTTCACAGTCACATATATTCATACACTTGTACGTATTCAGTCATACACACACATAGTGTTTGGGGCAGTGGTGGTCTAGTGGTATAGGGCACTGGATCTAATGCTGATCCTAGGGTTGGGGATTCGAGTCCCACTCTCCACAAGGTTGTCACTGTCCCCCCCAGTGCAGCTAACTGGGTTATCAAAGGCCGGTCATGTCTCTCACTGTCTATGGTGAGGGGCTTGTGAAAGAACCATTGCTGACTTTCATAAAGAGTAGGCTGCATAGCCATTAGCATGTTTCTGTCCCTTGCTAAGTGTCAGGAAAGGCTGTGGCAGGTTGTGTCAGGAAAGGCATCCGATGTAAAAGCTTATCCCAAATCCAATGTGCAAATCAGATGATTCGCGATCGAGATCCCTGATAAAGGGAAAAAGCCGAAAGGAAAAGCTGTATGTCTAGTATAACCAAAAAACACCGAATAAAAATGGATAATGATAAAGAACGCTGGGCCTGATACTTGTTTGTTACATAGTCCTGGCTTGTAATACATGTTTCCTGTTTCTTATGTTAATTGGAAAGTGTGTGTATGTGTTGCAGGCTGGCTCTGTATGTTTACGAGTATTTGCTCCACATTGGTGCACAGAAGTCTGCTCAGACTTTCCTGTCAGAGGTGAGGTGTGTGTGTGATGATGCGCCTTAGTACAGTGGTACCTCACCTTATGATAGTTCCAGCAAACGAAAAATCCAGGTTACGAAAAACATTTTCCAAAATTTTTTGTTTCTGTATTCGAAACAAGTTCTTCTTACAAAACACGTGATTCAAACATTCAAATGCGCCATTCAAACATTCAAACAATGCACGAGCTGCTCTCCCATTGACTATCTCCCAACATCCTGCCCCGCCGGCCTCCCATTGGCTAGGAGGGATGACGCAGCTCCTTCCCAGTGGCTATTATGGAACACCCATAATGCTTTTTGTGTAAAGGACAGAGTTACTGTTTCATGAGTTTTTCGAATGTGCTCATTGCAACTTTATCTTTTGGCTCAGGCTTTTAACCTTTCATAAACATTTGTAAAATTATAACTCTGCTAAGAAGACATGGTCAACACGAGCTCACACACACACACACACACACACACACACACACATGCATGTGATTCCCAGTGCGAGTGAAAAGAAGAAGCTGGCTCGTGGCATGTCAGGTCAGGTCAGGTATGAGGGCATGCGCTGGGACGGCACTTAGCTGCGTCCACCAGCCGCCTCCACTCATCCGGCCGTCTCTTAGCGATCGACCAGGCCTGTGCAGGGCCCATACCCCCCGGCAGGGCAGCCCTCAGCTGCGTCAACCACGTCGCACGCGGTCGTCCCTGCGATCGGCTCCAGCCCCTAGAATCCCGAACGGACAGGATCCGGTGTGCTGGGTCCGAAGGCGGGAAACGCACCAAGTGCCCATAGTAGCGCAGCTGATGGTCGCGGATCAAGCAGGTTACTCTTACCATCCCCGCATCCCCGAGCACAAAGTCCCACCAGTGGTATCCGAAGATGCGGCGAAGGGAAGTTGTAACAAAGGAGTCCAGTCGTCGTCCAAGCTCAACCGTGAGCGTCTATGTCTCTCTTGAGTAGAGCAAGACAGGGAGCACAAGGGAGTGAAAGACTCGGCTTTCATCCGCCTGCTCAGATACCTCGATCACCACATGGTCCTGTCCAGTGAGTCCATTGCCCCATAGGCTAGACCAAGTCGACGATTGATCTCGGCTCTGCAGTCAGTGGAACGATGGACCACGCTGTCAAGGTAAGTGAAAGACTCCACGATCTCTACTCTTTGATGACCCACAGCGATCGAGTCAACAGCAGCATCCAAGAGGTTGCCGAAAGCCTGGATCTTGGTTTTGATCCAGGAGACTCGCAAACCAAGCGGTTCCGCCTCCTCACCCAACGAACAGAGAGTCTCCGTCAGGACATCCACCGTTTCCGCGAAGATCACTGCGTCATCGGCAAAGTCCAGATCAGTAATCCGAACCTCACCGAACGACACACCGCAGGCCGATCCACCCGATACTGCCGCCATGATCCAATCCATTGCAGTATTGAAGAGAGTGGGGGCCAGAATACACCCCTGCCTCACTCCAGTCTCGACCGAAAATAAGTCAGAGGTGGAGCCCCCACACCTCACAGCACTCTCTGTCCCAGAATACAGCGACGATGATAGCCGGACCAGAGCCGACAGGATCCCACGTAGACCAAGTATGCCCCAGAGGGCCTCCCTATCCACGGAGTCGAAAGCCTTGCGAAAATCTATATAGGCGGCAAGAAACCCCCTATCAAACTCCCACAAGCGCTCAGATAGGACGCGGATGCGGTAAACGGTAGACCTCTTCGGTGTAAACCCGGACTGTTCAGGGCACTGGTGCGCTAGAAGCTGCTGTCGGATCCTGACCAGTAGAATCCGTGCGAAGACCTTGCCCGGAACTGAGAGGAGAGTAACCCCCCGGTAACTGTTGCATTCTTGGGTATCACCCTTCCCCTTCCAGATCGGGACAACGATGCCCCGTTTCCAGTCAGTTGGGACTCCACACAGCTCCACACAGAGCACACAAGAACGAACAGCCACCTGAGGACGGCCTCACCTCCCGCCTTAAGCATTTCCACGTGGATACCACAAACTCCCGCGGATTTGCAATCCGCCAAGCGCCACACCACCCTCCGAGTTTCCTCGAGAGTTGGCGGGTTGCAGCCTGGGTGAGGGTCGGCAACAAGAGTTTCGGCATCCCCAACGGCCAGGCTCCGGGCGGGTGAGTCAGCATGATACGACTCCTCAAAGTACTTGGCCCAACGAGTCCTCACTTCCGATTCTTCAGTAAGGACACTACCGTCTGCAGTTTTCACCGTCTGACATCGCGATGTGGACCGAGAGGAACAAAGTCTCTGCAACGCCCTGTAAGCCGGGTGAGAGTCACTGGAATTCAAGTGGCCCTCGACTGTCTCACAGAGATCGCGGACCGCAGCCTCCCGATCTCTTCGCACCGCCTTGACGGCTTCGTGCTTCAGGTCCCTGGCCAGACCAACTCTGCCGTTGAGTCGAGCCTGTCTCGCTCTCTTGATGACGTTGATGGTCTCAGAGGAGATGGCTATTCCCGGTTGTCTGGGCAACCCCGATATGCAGCCACGGCACACCTCCAGGATGCAGTCTCTGAAACCAGTCCAGAGAACCTCCGTGTCTGCACCTGCGTCCAGATCCTCCAGGGATTCCCCAAGCCTACTGGCAAACTCCAAAGCCACATCAGGGTCCCTGAGTTGGCTTACGTCAAATCGCGTTTGATGAGCCAGGGCTTTCTCAGGGCGCCTGAAGCAGATCTTCAGAGTCGCCACCAGAAGCCCGTGGTCTTCCGAGAATAGCTGCGCACTTCTGAAGACACAACAGTTCTGGACCAGCTGCCAGCGACTACCTACGAGAACATGGTCGATCTCCTTCCTAGTGACACCGTCGTTGGAGTACCAAGTCCAGCGTCGCGGATCCAATCTCTGGAACCACGAGCCAGCAATCCTTAAGCCCCAACTTTTTGAGTCAAGAAGCATTAAGGCGCTTTCATCGCGGCGTCCAGAGCTGTGGGGACCGACACATGCTTCGTAGCCATTCCGGTTAGTGCCAGTGGTCGCATTGAAGTCCCCCAGTACGAGCAGGGTGTCCCTTCCCGGAACCCCTGACACCACCGAGTTGAGCTGGTTGTAGAAGGTTTCCTTCATAGATCGATCACTTACCCCGGTCAGAGCGTACACTGCGACGATAGAGAGTGTCCCCACTGTGTGAGTCACCCTCAGTCACATAATAAGCTCGTTGACCGGGACCACCTCCGATACCAAAGGAGCCAATCGATCAGCGAAGGCGAACGGCAACTCCCTGAGTGTGAAGACCGTCGGCCCGGCCAGACCAGTAGTAGTCACCCACCAACACCTGTCTCGCTGGACCCAGGCCTCCGCACCTCAGAGAGGGCTGCAATGCCGACACCAAGCAGACTAAGCTCCCTTGATACCAGGGGCAGGTGAGAGTCGTCCCGCAGGGAAGTCACATTCTATGCGCCGACCCGGACCGACCGCCTCAGATTCAACCGAGGCGACCGACAGCAGCTGGTGTCCGACACCTTTGCACTGCCCGCGTCACTCACCCTATCACGCCTGACCTGGTTGCTCCAGGATTTCACCCCATTCATGGAGTGGGGGTCCCAGAGCCCCCCCCCCCATACGACGCCGCCTAAGACAGGCATCGGGGTTACTCCCCCCCCGGAGCAAACTCCAGCGTTTAGTAGTGCGTTTTGCTGGCGTTTTTTAAGAGGGCGGGGGTGCAACCCCCCACCCCCCGGTACTGCTAAGAAGACATGGTCAACACGCGCTCTCACACACACACACACACACACACACACACATGCATGTGTGGCATGTGGTTGAGTGATATCGCAAAGGAATATGGCCAAACCCGTCTACCATCGGTACGATATTGAAGCAGAAGGAGGCCTTAAAAGGTATGCTTTTATAGTTTTTGAAGTTTTTAGGGGGTGGTTTTGGGGGCCATGTTTTATATGTAAAATGCGGTTCAATTTACGGAAAAATCAAGTTCTGAAAAAGGCTCTGGAACGGATTAATTTCGTAAGGTACCACTGTACATTGTGATCCTGGATTGTGAATAACATTAGTAGTGAGCTATACTACTCTAGATTAAGTGTCCTTTGTATGTGAGATGTTTTTACCTTTTACTTTGCCTTTTACTGTTCAGATTCGATGGGAAAAAAACATCACTCTGGGGGATCCGCCCGGATTCCTGCATTCCTGGTGGTGGTGAGTGAGTGCATGTGTCATTTAGTACACTGCTTGTGTTGATGTGGTATTGGACTTCAGTGTGTGTGTGTCTCCCCCTCAGTGTGTTTTGGGATCTGTATTGTGCTGCGCCAGAGCGGAGAGACTCGTGTGAACATTCGAGTGAAGCGAAAGCTTTTCATGACTATGTAAGTATGAGTGTTTCCTACAGTGCATTCAGTATCTGCTCATGGTTCTACTCTCAGGAAGTGCTTCCCATACCACCTCAGTGGTTAACACATGGAAACAACTCCAGTAGCTTGTCTAAATGTAACCCGTGTGCAGATAGTCATTTTAAATGGAACACGAAGGCATTTAATTTGGTTCCTTTATTTTTGGAAAATTTTTGAGTTTTTTTTGAGACATGGTTATGAGAAATATCCTGATTGTTCTTTGAAATTTTTTTAATAAATATTCCTCAATCTAAAAAAAAAGAGAGATAAATCATGAGGGTTTTTTCTTTTATACTTAGTTTTTATCATTAAAAAAATTTTTTTTACAAAAAACTTCCAGAAAGTGCCATCTTTTTCTGTATAATTTAAAAATTAAGAAAACATCCAATTTTCACACAAGTCGATAAGTTGGAACAAAAATATTACACTTGAATATTAATTTATTGAGGAAAATTATTTCATCTTGCATATCTGTGAGGGGTAAAAGTAGTTGCTTTCAGACCCTTTGTGCAGTGATAACTGTGACTAAATGTTTGCGATCACTGGTGATTAATCCTGCACATCGAATTTGAGGGATTTTTTATTCATTCCAACCGATTAAATCCTGTGATGATGGTGGATTAAAGTTCATTTTCTGTAACCGCTTCATCCTAATTAGGGTCACGGGGAGGCTGGTGCCTATCCCAGCCAACTCAGGGCGAGAGCAGAGTACACCCAGGACAGCTCGCCAGGCCATCGCAGGGCGGAAACACGCTGACGACTTTTCAGCCTACTCTTGTCGAAAGTCAGCAATGGTTCTTTTACATGCCTCACACCATAGACAGTGAGAGACATGGCCGGCCTTTGATAACCCAGTTAGCTGCACTGGAGGGGACAGTGACAACCTTGTGGAGAGTGGGTCTCGAACCCCCAACCTTTGAATCAGCGATCCGGCGCCTTATACCACTAGACACCACTGCCCCTGTGGATTAAAGTTTTGAAACATTTCTGATGGTGATATTCCGATCTGATCAGATTTAAATACCAAATAAATATTAACTATGTTATAAAAATCCGAAAGAAAAGTTTTCTCTTGAGATTCAGAGGGATTGTGTTCTGTAGAGCTTCTGCTTGATGGTGTCATAAAGTGATCATTAATCTGTTTCACTTGGTAACTTTCCTGAAGGTGAGAGATTTTTTTAAATGGTGTATGGGAGAGAATAAGTGAAATCACAAAATCTATTGTGTGTGAAATGTGCACAGCCAATGTTGGCATAATCAATTCACACTTTGATGTTTCTTGTATCCAGTGGGATTTGGGGATACAGAGGGGACAGGAGGTGTCGAGGGTTTGCATTGTTGATTTTACTTCGAGGATCAGAATAGGCTTTGTGTCACGGTCAGCTCAGCTTTTGTTTTTGTCTGCATCTCATGTTTATGCTTGACTGCGTACTTGGGGAGGAAAGGAGTGGGTGGGGGAATGGGTTGTTGGGAAAAGGACAAAGTGGGGCTGAGGTGGTTGTAGTTTCTTTTTAAAGTGAAATTTGTTCCTTTCAAGCTTTTTGCCCTGGGTGAGGCCCCTCTGGGCAAATGCTGGGTGGAGCAAAAAGTGATTGATGGCTGCCACGAAATCATGTAAAAGCAGACGAGGGGGAGACAGACTTAAACTTACTAGGTGTGTGTGTTTGCAGAGTGCTGCTGCAGCTCCAAGCCCTGTGATGGGGAACATGCCCCCTGGAGATGGTATGCCTGGTGGTCCGATGCCCCCTGGATTCTTCCAGGTACTACATCTTCACCATAATCGAATTCCATTTTCAATTTGCTGACTAACCCGAACCATAACTCTGCTTTAAAGTCAGAACATTGATGCTGCAATAGTTTATGTTGTTGGTTTAAGGATGAAAAGCACCAAGTCATATTGCCTGATGTAAATACAACCAAATCAAGGACATAGTTTCCCTTGCCCGGATGCGGGTCACCCCCCAGCGCCCTCCCATGGACCAAGCACCTGTGGGAGTGGCTAGAGGGGTCAGGTGCAATGTGATACATGCCAACTCGTCCAGTTTTGCCATAATGAGTACGGTTTTCATTATCCTACTCCGGGTTACTACTACTTCTTTTCCTTTCAGCTGTTCCCTTCAGGGTCGCCACAGTGAATCATCTGCCTCCATCTCACCCTATCCTCTGCATCTTCTTCTCTTACACCAACTGCCTTCATGTCCTCCTTCACCAGGTCCATGAATCCTCTCTTTGGTCTTCCTCTAGACCTTCTGCCTGGTCGTTCCAACCTCAGCATCCTACTACCAATATACCCACTATCCCTCCTCTGTACATGTCCAAACCATCTCAATCTAGCCTCTCTGACTTTGTCTCCAAAACGTCTTAAATGGGCTGTTCCTCTGATGTGCTCATTCCTGATTCTATCCATCCTCGTTACTCCCAAAGAGAACCTCAACATTTTCATCTCTGCTACCTCCAGCTCAGCCTCCTGTCTTTTCCCCAGGGCCACTGTTTCTAAACCATACAACATCGCTGGCCTCATCACCATCTTGTACACTTTTCCTTTCATTCTTGCCAGTACCTTCCTATCACACTTTTCTCCAACATTCCAAGCATCCTTCCATTCCTCACCATCAGCGTCATCCTGCACACCACCATCCTATACTGTTTGGCAACACTCTCAACCGCTACTACTTTGCAGTCACGGACTTCCTTCAAATTACATCACCTACACAAGATGTAATTTACCTCTGTGCTCCTACCTCCACTTTTATAAGTCACCCTATGCTCCTGTCTCTTCTGGAGGAAAGCATTCACCAAAGCCATTTCCATCCTTTTTGCAAAATCTACCAACATTTGTCCTTCTGCGTTCCTGTCCTGGATACCAAACCTGCCCATCACGTCCTCGTCCCCTCTGTTGCCTGCACTAACATGTCCATTGAAGTCTGCCCCAATGACCACTCTTTCACCTCTGGGGGTATTCTGCATCACTTCATCTAACTCACTCCAGAATCTCTCCTTTTCTTGCTCACATCCTGCCTGTGGGGCAAAAGCACTAACAACATTGAACATCACGCCTTCAATTTGTAACTTGAGACTCGTCACTCTGTCTGACACTCTTTTCACTTCTGGAACATTCCTGACAAACCCCTCCTTCAAGATGACTCCCACTCCATTTCTCTTCCCATCCTCACCATGATAAAACAGCTTAAACCCTGTTCCTAAGCTTCTAACCTTGCTCCCTTTCCACCTGGTCTCCTGAACACACAGTATGTCCACCTCTGCATCATGTCAGCCAGCTCTCGAGCTTTTCCTGTCATAGTTCCAACATTCAAAGTCCCTACTTTCAGTCCTAGACTCATGCCTTTCGTCTTCTCTCTCTGCTTACGGACACGCCCCCTGCCTCTCCTTCTTCGACCAACAGTAGTCCAATTTCCACCAGCACCCTGTTGGTTAACAGCACTAATGGTGGTCGTTGTTAACCCGGACCTTGACCAATCTCTGGGTTACGGTTGCATTAAAAAAAAATACTTTTTTTTTTTTTTCACAATGTTAAAAATGGATCTGCGGAATTCCGTGGTTTTTATCTCAAATTGGTCATTTCTGTGAATCGTCTAAATCCGAGGAGAAAATTTTAGGGGGTATACCGGGGCGTACAGGAGCGCTTCTGGCAAGTTCATTGTGAAGGCTGCGTTCAAGTGAAGGCTGAGTACTAAACAAGTATTCAACGGCACCCTTGCTCACTTGAAAGACCGGAATGAAGGCCGTGTAGCCAGCTGGCGCAATCGCCTTGTCGGGTTCACAGAAACACAGCATGGTCCAGTCCTATAGATCCCTCTGCGCTGCAATCTGAGCATGAAGCTCGTCCACCTTCGTTCGGCCCCTCCCCGCCTGGGCTTAGTGTTAGCCGAGATGCGGCTAGCATTGAGCTACCATAACATTCACGCTCAGGATTTGAGCGTGCTTAATTATATAACGCCCGAAGACACTCCGATCTCATAGCTGTAGTAGGGTCGACCAGTCATAGACGAGCATAGTGTAAAACATCAACAAACAAAACAACACATAAAAAGAAACATGACTCTGAAAACTCTGCCTGGGCAAATCGTTAGCCGGGTTGCGGCTAGCATTGAGCTACCATAGCATATTAGCTTTGGATAGGAAGGTGCTAAACTTCAGAAGACTCCGATCTCATAGCTGTAGTTGACCGGTCATAGACGAGCATAGTGCAAAACATGAACAAACAAAATAACAAATAAAACAAATTAAAAGGAACAAAGAAACAATTTGACTCTGAGAACTCCGCGACGTCGCCCTCTCGGCAGCGCCATCTTGGAGACGTCACTTCAAGTTCAATGTAAAAAAACACGAAGCGTAATAAAGTTTATCCTTTTGGTATCATTTGATAAACATGCTACAGAACATAAAATCTCACCCACAAACGTTAACTTAGATACTGTACTGGAATGAGATTTCCTTTTGCCTTTTTCCATTTATCAGGGGTCACCACAGCGAATGATTCGCACGTTTGATTTGGCATAGGTTTTTATGTCGGATGCCCTTCCTGACACAACCCTTGAGCAAGGGACAGAAACATGCTGATGGCTTTGCAGCCTACTGATACTACTTCTATCTTCTATCCTTTCGGCTTTTTCCCTTTCTCAGGGGTCGCCACAGTGAATCATCTGATTCGCACATTTGATTTGGCATAGGTTTTTATGTCGGATGCCCTTCCTGACACAACCCTTTTAACAAGGGACAGAAACACGCTGACGACTTTGCAGCCTACTCTTGACGAAAGCCAGCAATGGTTCTTTTACATGCCTCTCACCATAGACACTGAGAGACATGGCCGGCCTTTGATAACCCAGTTAGCTGCACTGGGGGGGGGACAGTGGCAACCTTGTGGCAAGACTTGAACCCCCAACCTTGGGATCAGCGATCCTGTGCCCTAACCACTAGACGACCACTGCCCTTGCAGCCTACCGATACTGTACTGGAATAATCATTCAAAAAGACTTTAATACAACAGTTCAGAGGAAACTCATTTCTTCAGGAGAAATTCTTATTTCTTCAGAAGAGACATCCAACGTTTTCTATCGCTTAGCCAGAGAAGACGCACAGTGTTTGAGTGGTATCATAGAGCTTAACTTGTGATTAAAACACACAACAAAAGAGGCTCATTGACAACTTATGCACGAATGAGGAAAAGGGGCGTTACATCATAATAAAGCCCGGATAATGCTCTGAAACGTACCACACACTGAATAGATGAACCAACCTGAATCTTCAGAAATCTTCACCACATCTCAATCTAACGCCTTGAAATGAAGCACTAGGGTTTTTTTAATTAATGAATTTATTTATTTTCCTGGCCATCAAATAGACTTAAGCTATTGTATATTGCAGGGCATATGCGCAGGCATAGACTCCCACGCTGCAGTGTTTGGTATGTGATGGGAAGCGCGCTCCAAGTTTTGACAATCAGCTGGTTGCCAGCTCTGCTTGGCTTCATGCAAGTCTTTCCAAGTCTTAGCCTACTCCTCATCTGTTTTTTCTTTCTTTTCACCATCTTGGTTGAAAGGGCTCACTCTGCACTAATGAGCTGATCATAAAGGAGGGAAATTTACCTCTTTACCCAAAAACAACTCGCACAGGCTGTTGCATATAATCCAATAAAATTAGAGTTTCAAGGTATCGTAACCTCGCGCACACTGCAGTACAGAAAGGATTGGCTCTCCGCGTGCCACAGTGACAAGTAGAGTGGAAAATAGATAAAATGAGTGAGAATTGTTTATCTGATTTATCTGACAGCCACATACAGTCATCAAAAGAGCCACATCACTTTTAATCACTGTGGTTTGGACTTGTCTGCATGGTTTTTAGTCTGGAAGGATTTATTAAGTTGCCAATAAAAGGAGCAAGACATTATTTATATTAAACATATTAACATGTTATATTTAAAATTTATTGTGCATTATAAGCATATTGTAAAATATAAACATATAATACTTTAATAAATATTTTGTAAATTACAAATATATAGTACATTCTAAACATCTTGTAAAGACTAAACATATATTGCTTTCACAAATATCTTGTAAACGATAAACATATACAGTAGGCCCTTGACGATTCGCGGTTTTGCCCTCATGGTTTGAGTATTCGTGGACTGCCGAGCAGCTCGCAGGTAATTCAAATTCAGCCAATGGCTGTCCTCCTTCCTGCTGATTGGTTGAGATTATGTAACGCCCCTTTTTCCTCATTCGCGCACAAGTCGTCATTGAGCCTTTTTTTATTATGTTTTAATTATCAGTTCTATGTCACTCAAACACCTGCTGAGCACCAGAAAAAGGTAATGAGGTTGGATGTCTCTTGTGAAGAAATAAGACTTTCTCCAGACTTTCTTCCAGTAAACAAAAGCACGCTCACCTCTGCGTCAGAGGATTAACTCACATCACATCACCGCTTCTTTGGTTTGTAACACTCTCTAACTTTCTCACTCTAAAATTCCGTTTTGTGCTCCAGCTAAGGGGTGTGGCTGAGCTGCTCGGACTTAATACAGTTAATACCTGAATTTAGTCATCTCGTGCCTAATACAATACATTCCTCTAGTGGGCATTTTTGAAAACTACAGTGCTGTTTGTTTTTCAAAGAGAATGCATTGAAAGGTGTTTTTCGGGGCCTTGGGCATAGCCGGCATTCGGTGGAGCACCTCACATATATGTTTACAAATAATTATATTCCTCGTAGTCTGTGCTAGATGAAATGTTGACCAACTGTAGATAGCAAACAGGCTCTGCCCCAGACCCCGGCTAGCTACTAGGCTTTTCAGGTTTCAAAAGTTCGCAGGTATGCAATCTGAGTTGGGTGACAGCTGAAGGCATGGGTTCTGTCGGACCGATCCTCAGTTACTGCCTCTGACGCTTGGGACACGAAATGCCACTTCTCTGGCAAGCAAGCAGCCCGAGTTGGTGAGTGAGGTGGAGAGATACCAACTAGATATAGTCGGGCTCACCTCAACGCACAGCTTGGGCTCCGGAACCATCCATTTCGAGAGAGGCAGGACCTTATTCCATTCTAGAGTTGCTCATGGGGAGAGGCGGCGAGCTGGTGTGGGCATCCTTGTTGCCCCCCATCTCGGTGCCCAAATGTTGGGGTTCTCCCGGGTCGATGAAAGGGTAGCTTCCCTCCGCCTTCGGGTGGGGGATGGGTCCTGACTGTTATTTGTGCTTTTGCACCAAATGACAATTCAGAGTACCCAATGTGGGCAACGATAGTGTGATTTGGAAGGATGTGATTGGTAGGTACGGCCTCTCCAGTCTGAACCCGAATGGTGTTACGTTGTTGGACTTCTGTGCTCATCAGTTTGTCTATCCCGAACACCATGTTCAAACATAAGGCTGTCCATAAGTGCACTTGGCACCAGGACATCTCAGGTCGCAGTTCGATGATCGGCTTTGTAGTCGTGTCAGCAGACTGCATGTTCTGGACACTCAGGTGAAGAGGGGTGCTGAGCTGTCAACCGATCACCACTTGGTGGTGAGCTACTTTGATGGCAGGGGAGTCCACCTTCCACACCTGGCAGGCCCAAGCGTGTAATTATGGTCTGCTGGGAACGTTTGACAGAGTCTCCTGTCCAAGAGGCCTTTAAGAGGCCACCACCAGTAGAGCTACAACCACTCCCAGAGGAGGCAGGTGACATGGAATCCGAATGGACCATGTTTCATGCTGCCATTGCTGAGGCGGCAGCCCAGAGCTGTGGCCTGAAGGTCGTCGGTGCTTGTCATGTCGGTAACCTTCTAACCCGGTGGTGGACACCTGTGGTGATGGGGGTTGTCCAGCTGAAAAAGGAGGCCAATCGAGTGTTATTCACTGAGGTAGTGAAAAAGCCCTTGGTGGCCGGGCTCTGAGGGTGGATGAGATCTGCCCTGAATATCTTGGGGCTCTGGATGCTGTAGGACTGTCTTGGTTGATACGTCTCTGGAACATCATGTGGTCATCGGGGGCTGTACCTCTGGATTGGCAAACCGGGGTGGTAATCCCCCTTTTTAAGAAAGGGGACCAAAGGATGTGTTCCAATTATCGGGGAATCACACTCCTCAGCGTACCTGGGAAAGTCTATGCAGGGGTATCGAAGAGGAGGAGCCGACCGATAGTCGAAACTCGGATTCAGGAGGAACAATGTGGTTTTTGTCCTGGCCATGGCACTATTGACAAACTCTATACACTCCACAGTGTCTTGGAGGTGGCATGGGAGTTTGCCCAGTCTGTCCAAATGTGTTTTGTGGATTTTGTCGAAGGCTTTCAACCGTATCCCTCGAGCTATCTGCTGGGGTGTGCTCCGTGGTATGGCGTTCTGGACCCGTTGCTACAGGCTATTCGATTGCTGTATCACCGGAGCCAGTTAGTTTGGTCCGTATTGGTAACAACAGATCGAATCTGTTTCCAGTGAGGGTTGGAGTCTACCAAGGCTGTCCTTTGTCACTGATTCTGTTCATAATTTTTATGGACAGAATTTCTCGGCGCAGCCAAGGCATTGAGGGGTTCTGATTTGGTGGTCATCGGAACTCTGCTCTTTGCAGATGACGTTGTCCTTTTGGCTTCATCAAGCCAGAACCTCCAGCTCTCTTTGGAGCGAGTCGCAGTCAAGTGCGAAGCGGCACGGATGTGAATCAGCACCTCCACATCCGAGGCCATGGTTCTCAGTCGGACAAAGGTGGAGTGCACTTTCTGGGTTGAGAATGTGGTCCTGCCCTAAGTTTAAAAAAAAAAAAAGGTAAAGTCAGGTTTTTTTACACCCAATCCATAGTGGCTCATGGGACCGGTGCTTATCCCTGGTTTCCATAGCGTGAAGCGACAAGGAGTCCAACTCCGCCTGGATGAGATGCTAGTCCATTGCAGGTTACCTTCCCTGTTTTTTTTTTTTTTTTTTTTACTGGTACCCATTGATACTGCT